>CM021106.1:461640536-462058412 GCA_007115665.2 Sequoiadendron giganteum
AAGGAAATAAATCCATACCTTTCTATTTGCATCATCAATGAATGTAACATAATACTGAGAGCCACCAAGAGAAGATACCTAAGTTGTTCCCCATACATCTGTATGCACAAGCTCCAATTTCTCATCTTTCTTTTGTTTCACATCCTTGAGAAAACTAACTCTCTTTTATTTTCCATACACACAATTTTCACAGAAATCCATGTTAACACATTTTAGACCTAGTAAAAGATTCTTTGAATGTACTTTCATACATTTTGCACTCATATGCCCAAGTCTATTATGCCATAGTGCTGATTCAAAATCCACAACAACTATCTGATTTTCTACCTACTAAACTGCAACAATTGTTCCTAAACATTGATTTTTATCTACAATAGCTAAAGTAGAAGGAACAATATGACCTGTACAAAGATATAAGGTGCCCACTTTCACACCTTTTGCTACCACTAAGGCGCTTTTTGTAACCTTCCAATTTTTATCACTAAATGTAACAACACAACCTTCATCATCTAGTTGCCCTACTGAAATTAAATTTCTTCTTAACTTTGGAACATTCCTTACCTCATGTAGTAGCCAATTATTCCCATTCTGCAACTTAATCATGATTCTTCCCTTTCCAACAATTTGATAGGGTTCGTTATCTCCCAAATAAACCAACCCAAAATCCCCTTGGACATAATCAAGAAAATAATTTCTATGGGGCGTAGCATGAAATGAAGCCCTGAATCTAATAGCCAAGAATCATCAATATTGTCAAGGGAAAGAATCAAAGCATCTTCATTAGATTTATTACTCACCACATTTTCCTCTTTATTTCCTTCCTTTTTGTCTCCTTTATTTTTTCGAGACCAACAATCTTTCTTTAAATGACCCGGCTTACCACAGTACCACCAATCCCTCTTGTCTCTAGATTGGGATCTTCTATCCTTTGATTTTCCTTATGACTTCCCATGACTTCCAAAATTGTTTCCTCTCTCCTTTGTTCTGCCCCTGCTTTCTGCATTCAAAACACTGCCTAATGTGGATGTTCCACTTGAGATTTTCCTACGAATTTTCTCACAAAATAACACCAACAACATTATCAAATTTCAATGTATTCAAACCAGGAACAAAATTGCTAACAACCATTACCAAGCTATTCTAGCTTTCAGGCAAAGAACACAAAACCAAAAGAGCCCTAAATTATTCATCAAAGTTTACATTTATAGAAGTTAATTGACTGGTAACTGTATTAAACTCATTTAAATGATCAGTAATTGACCCACTTTCTACCATTTTCATATTAAATGAATGCTTCATAAGAAATACCTTATTCGAAGCAGAAGGCTTTTCATATAACTTTGGTAGGGTTTCCATCAACTCTTGAGTCATCTTTTCTTTTTTAATATTGAATGTCATTGATTGTGCCAAGCATAAACGAATACTGCCAAGTGCTTTTCTGTCCAAAATATCCCAATCCTCATCAGACATCGCTAAGGGTTTCTTGGTTTTCCCTTCCATTGGCCACCATAAATCCTTCTGATAGAGGTATTCCTCCATCTACATCTTCCATAATTGATAGTTCTACCCATTGAACTTCTCAACCTTCAACTTACCCTCGTCTGCCATTGCTCCCACTCGGCTGTGAGACTCCCACTCAGCCGTGAGACCTTTCTGCAGAGGATAACTGAAAACAACCCGCTCTGATACCACTTGTTAGGGTTAGAAGGCATATATCTAACAAGTTAAATGCATATTTGAACAATAAAATAGAGTAATAGAACACACATAAAATTATATCAGAAACAAGACAACATAGAGAATTTAACGTGGTTCACCCAATTTGGGCTACATCCCCAAAACCGCAGCCATCAAAAGATTTTATTATCCAGTGAAAAACATATTACAATATCACGAATAATTCCATGCTACAACTCCCCATCCTAACTGATTATAACAATATTTTGGAAGCTTCCAGAAATTAGGGTTGACAAAGTCAGCTTTTTTCTTTTTCGGTGATGAAGTGAAAAAAGGTGAAAAAAATTTGTTGGACCCCAGCGAGGATACATGAAGAGTGTATAGTATAGCATGATCAATCACTACATACCAACACCCTACTACTGATCAAAATCGGGAGTAGTACCCAGATCCACTAAACCCACTGGCCAACCCCATATGACTAGGGCAAGGGATCTAAACATAGAAACAACATCTCAATTGGCTTGTAAACCCCAGACACGAACCTCTCTGATGGTCTGACCAAAATGAGCCTCATAAGTATCTGGGAAGTGACCTTGTCTCTCTCCAAACTGCCTGCAAACCTTGTTAGGAAGATATCTCTCCAAAAGAGAGTGCATGTGACTGATAAACCATCTAGTCTACCTACGGTATACCAAATGCTTCAGATCAATAGGCCATGCCTCATAGTCCATATGGTCTCCATATGAAACCTGACATATCATCGAATATGTGACAGAAGTAGGGAAGCTGCCTAGGCAATGTGTAATGTAAAAAATCTCCATAGCGATAAAAGTACAAATCCTTAGCAGTAAGATCCAATATACCATCAGGTCATGTGACTAAGATGTGCTCCCAAGCCCATACATGAAGAAGAGAGACACTGAAAAAAATAGAATTCCCACCATGAAATGCAACCTCATGCATATCTCGATATAGGTGGTCAAGAAGACATGGACCCCATGCATAATTGGTACCATGCTCGAATATTTGCTTGATGCATATACCCCATACCACAAGAAATTGACAGTCTCTCCTATTAGGAACAACAAGTTCTGACACCAAACCACAAAGAACAAGTGAAACGAGATCAACACTGCCAACAAAATCTAATAAAACAATCTTTGACTATCAAACCTCCAGACGTCTCACACCAAGAACATGACACATAGCACAGGCGCCTCATCGAACAGAGTATGTAACAAGCTCTCCATGAAAGGGTATGCAGAGGATCCTCCACACATCCTCAAGAGTAATGGTGGCCTCCCTAGTAGGTAAATGAAATGAAGAGGTCTTCGAGTGCCACCTCTTCGAGAGTGTAGTCATCATTGTACTCTAACATCTGATGGTGAGCATGTAACAAATGTGCCACAACCCAGCAACATCCAGAAAATATCACTCTAAAAAATAAAAACCCGCAATCAAATAAAATAGATCTCGTGGTCATTGCTCCCTTGAATGGAGTGGATTAAGGACCACCTACAATCATTCAACCCACAATATTAATGATATGCTCTGAAAACAAAAACAAACTAAAACAATGAACAAGTTGACTTAAGGATACAAAACAGTCAAAAGAAAACTTTATTTGTCAATAGCGAGATTTTTTTTATCAAAAGCAATGACAAAAGGCAAAAGTGATGGATTCATTGTCAAAAGTGAAGGAAATTTTAAAAAGTGCCAAAATACAAAAGCGCAAAAGTTTTTGAAAGGTGCAAATTGATCACAAGGGTGACCAAAACGAGGCATAAAAATCAAAATAAAAAAAAACTAAGCAAGTGCAAATTTCAAAAGCGCAAAATTAAAGCAAGTGCATAGGAAAAAAGAAAAAGTGAACGTTTCACGATGTCAAAAGTGCCAAAACTGATGCAAACACATCAGATTTCTAAACCTCACACACTTAACTAGTTGGACTTTGTGCATTAATTACGAAAACATGGAAAGATGAAAACACAAATCGAAAGGGTACATACTGGGGCACCGATGCTAGCAGGTCATCCAAACTCTCGAACTGAGTCTGTGTGATGTGGGGCTACCTGAATCCTTAGCATGGCTCCTCGATAACTGACAAAATGAGAAAACCAAAAGCAAGAAATCACTATAAGATGAGGTAATTATAATCCTAATTACCTATTTTAACCCACCAAAGCCCTAATTTTTAGTTAGAAAACCTTCCTAGGATAAAATTAGGACCTCCGGGGAATATTTGAATGAGCAATGAAAGACCTATAAGCTTAATTCTTTTCCCTCTACAAAATGAAACAAAAATAGAACAGTGTTGTGAGCCTAACCTCAACACCAAATTTTTTGGCCAACCTCTTGACAGGAAAGCATAGAGTCCTACCATCATTTCATTGACTGCTAGGGCACAGTGGGACATATAATTTTTTTCAAAAACTTGATCTTAACATTAGAATCTTTGAAACAAAGCAACCAATACTTTGTCTCAAAGAGGGGTAAAATGTAGACATGTAAAATTGACCTAACACTTATCACACACCTTAAATGACATTCTCACATCATTGACATCATTATTATAGAATATCACTGTATTTCACATCAAAAGCACCTCAAACCCTAATTTACCTTATTAATTGAATAATATGACATTATCTAAGTAATTCACTTTTTCATCAATTTCGACCAATTAAATAAATTTAATTTATTTAATAAAGTCCTAATCTAACTTTATTCCTCCTAATTAATTAAATAACACTAATTATCTAATTATTTCGCTAATTCACTTTATTCCCCTAAGTCGATTAAATTGTTAAATCATAATAACTTAATTAACTCACTTTCCCTCCAAATTTGAATAATTTGAATAAACTATTTAAAACATCATCAAAAATCAAATCAAACTAATGCAACTTTTTTTGCAAAAGTCAAACTTGATTTGCATGTTCAAATCCAAAAATAATTAATTAATTAAATCAATTAATTAATTATCCTCACCCACTTTCCTAATTAAGTAAATTACGAAAACATTGATTGCTCACTCTATTTCTTTACTGATCAATCTATTTCCTCGCCGATCAATCTATTCTTCAATCCCACAGATTATTTAATTTATATTCCTAACAGTTCAATCTATTCTTCAATCACACTAATTATGTAATCAATCTACATATAATATTATGCCCAAATCCTCTCAACATCTTTCAACCGTCGATTCTACTACGCAATCTTGATCATCCATTTCAAATCATAAATTCTAAATAAAAAAACATCTTTCCTCACAAAAAAGGATTGAGGAATCAACCTATTTTGCATAAAAAAGTATTGTCGAGATCATAATCAATGTTGACAAAGGTTCAACACATCTCTTTGATCAACACATGCATCATTCTTCAAGCTCTCACATGCAATAATGGAGGCTTCGCATTGATACGAACAACCCAAAACATATTTGTGAATACACTCTGACATGGGATGGTAACCTTTCCTTTATTTTTGAATTCATTTTGATATCATAGGATTTCATTGTGTGTTTTCAATAGCTTAGAAAGCTTCATTTCACGAGTGAAGGAATGAATCTTGATTGTTGTTTTTTATTTAGAGTAGTTTCTATTCAACACAATTATCTTGTTTATGTTTACAGATTTTCCCCCTCACACACCTATAAACATCATAATGTTCATAAATATTTACTTGTCACCATTTTTTATTATACCCTAGATCCACTAATTCATAATATAGAACAAGTAGAGAGAAGAGTGGATTCTAAACCAAACAAACAATATAGTGAGGAATTCAAGAATGGTAGACATACACCACTATTATATGAGATTATTATGCACTCTCATTATAATATTTTTGGTATTGCAATCTTCAATATATGATGGTAAAGGTTACTCAAACTTACATTTTAGATCTTTTACTATTGCACGTGTGTGATGTAAAAATACGTGTATCAATATGATAAAACAAAACACACATCCATCTAATGTATTACATAAAAGGAATCAAAATAGAAGAATTAAATGGTTACAACTATCGTTTTAAATCATTCCATGGTTCTCTAATCTTAAGGACCTCTGAAATTCATGCTCTCAGATCTACTAAACATTGCACATGAATCTACAAATATGACAACCTGAGAAATGAGAAGCTATTATGAAATGCAAACTATATGCCTACATCCCTATATTTTTGGTATTTTCGATGCTTGAATGTTGAATGATCTATGATCAAGTATTGATTGCTCAAATGATACTAAGACTAATAATGAAAATCTAATGATGATGCTATATAAAAGATGCAATAACTCATCTATTCAAATTGAAGTTGCCATAATAACTCTAAATGAACTAAAATGCAAACACTAACTACAATGCTCTCACAATTCTCTCAAATTGCACTAAGAATTTTGCAGCATAATTTTGTAATCTAAATCTCTATATGAAAATTTGTAGAAATGCCTTCTATTTTCAGATTTTTCCAAGCTCAAGATGGTGTGGCAAAGATGGACGACCGAGATTGTGATCCTAAGGCATTAGCGGTTGAGCACAAAGAGGTTGGAGAGAATTGGGGAGGTGGTTCCCTTCAAGAAAACATCCTGCCAAGTGTTGAAGAGAATCATAGGAAAGAAGAATCCATGTGTTCAAGGTGGTTTCAAATTTGTTGCAAGTTTGTTGATGATAATTCACATTTTACAATTTAGAAAATTCAATTTCATGTGACACATGGTGAGGTGGCAGGTGAGTTGGAGGTGGTTAGAAGAAATATGGAGACATGTGGTAAAGTCAAATTAAAAATTCAAATTTAAATGGAAGAGGGAAATTAATTAAATAATAAATTATTTAATTTGTGCATTTAATTAATTTAAGAGGAAAATGATTTTTGGAAAAGGAAAAATTTAGGGAATGAACCATATAAATAAATTTATCAATTTATTTATAATAGTAGAGGAATTCTGAATTTATTAATTAAATAACAAGTATTTAATTAAATGTGCTCCAGACCATTTTTATGTTTTTTACATTTTGCCCCTCTTTGAAGTGATGTGTGCAGACGCATTGCTTCAAAGAATAAATTTTCCAGACTGTGATGAAAATTATGACATGCCCCAAACGCCGATTTTACAATGATGATGAATGGATGCCCCCTCGGGAGATAAATCAGGGATTTTTGAATTTTTGGTGATTTTTCATTTTTTTGATTTATTTTTTTATGATTTTCATTGATATGCTAATGATTGCCAAATTTGATGAGGATGACCTGATTTATCTCCCGAAAATGATTAGTGTCCAACCACATTGTTGATTAATTGATTAAAAGGCCCCTTTTGAAAAAATTAAATAAATGCCACCCTAATTACCCCTTAATTAGCCCTTAAAAGGTCCAAATGGGTAAAAACTTTGCATTTTAAAAAATTGAGAGAGAGAAGAGCCAAAATGGATAGGATTCTGCACCACACTCATAGATTCGAGCAAGTTCGCCACCACCAGCGTCCAACTGCATATAGACCTCTGGTACGTATCCCGAGAACCACTCTTTTCAAATTTTGAATTCAAATTTTCCTGCCATTTTGCATTTTAAAAATTCAAGTTTCTACACGTTTTAGCACATAGGGATAGACTTTTAGCGCATCAAGAACCTGATACAACGCATAGAGTCACTATAGTAGTGCATAGGGTTAGTTTTAGGTCCAAAAATAGACTAGCGCATCAAGTCGCCGCTTTACTGCATTAGGTTGCTAGAATAACACATAGGGATTCTAGCACATAGGGTTGATAAATTCACGCATAGGTTAGGTCAAGTAGCACATTTGGGAAACGACACATCAGGACCCTATTATGGCGCATAGAGGATGTTTTCTAGTGCATCAAAGAAATGGCGCATAGAAGACCTGTTCCAACTCATCTGATTGATTTTCTAGCGCATCCGGTAGATTAGCACATAGAAACCCTATTTTAATGCTTTGAGCCAAAAATGATGATTTTGATGGTTGATGATCACATCAGCCGATTATAGGATAATGTTGATTGATAGATTGATGATTGTCCTCATGATAGGTGAGGAATGATGATAGAATAGATGATGATGATTGATTGGTGATAGTCCTCATGATAGGCGAGGAACAATGAGAGGTTGATTGATGTTGATCAATATCATGACAAATGAGAGTCTAGTGATAGGATAGGTGCTCCTTGAGATTTGATCAAAATATCATGTGAGCTGATTTGATTAATTGATATGTTGATGTTAGGTTGATTGATTGATGTGCTGACTTGATATGTTGATTTGATCATAGAAGGGTGGCTTAGGGAATTTACAGGTTTGAGAGTGCTTTCTGCGGACATGGGACAGGATCCCACATCTTATCCCAGTAGATTTGGCTATTATTGATCAGTGCGGACTGACTTCCCTGATTGACATGCCCCAGTATCAGATTAATTAGGGGTTGTTGACGACACTTGTAGAGCAGTGCCATAGTGACCAAAACACCTTCCATTTGGTGACTGGTGAGATGACAGTCACCCCTAAGGATGTATATCGGATTTGTAGGATACCAATTGTGGGGGATCTTGTGGTGTATGATCATGAGGAGCAGGGCATGATTGATACCATTCGGCATATTTTTCAAGATGGCAACTTGGCAGCTACGAGATATCTTGGTGGGAGTTGATTGCGACTCATTAGCCCTTACTATGTGTGCTAGCAGGATTCATTAGTGGATTTCTCTACCCCGACCATTGGTCGAAGGGATTTTCAGTTGGCTGGGGTCGGATCTTAGAGGGAATTATTACCCACGATACTAGATATGCTTGGGGTTTGTGCATGCTTGCACACCTATATCATGATTTGCATTAGGTTGTTTATCTTTAGGCCAACAGTCTTGCAGAAAGATGCACCTTATTACAACTCTAGGTCTGGGAGCATATAGCAGTTTCACAACCAATGGGAGGGAGGGCTTGACCACCAAGGTGGCCATATATTTTTGGTTACACAGGGCCACTTGTCCAACATAAGCTAGGAAAGTTAGAGTATTGGAGGAGAGTCCTCGATGATTTAGGCACAGTCATATGGTAGCCATATCTTGATTGTGAGGTATGGCCAAAGGTTGACACGGAGATGCCCTATGTATTTTGCAGTAGATATCTGATTGGCAGGACTCCTTATATCATTGAGAGGTTCCTTTTTGGCTAGGTGTACAAACAGTATGGAAAAGGTTAGGGGATGCCTCAAGGTGTGGCACATTATGCTAGATGGAGGCACAATATTCTAGAGTGGGGGACAACCCTTGATTATGATGCAACTTGTGCAGAGTACTATGACTTATAGTTGATTTTGTGGTAGTACCACCCCAAGATTGTGGATGCTCAGATGATGACATATTATGCCAAGTATTTTTATACACCCATTTCCACAGATTTTGAGTTTGGATGAGCTTGCATCCATTTTGGAGGTTGGGAGGAGGGTAGGACCGGCCATGCAGTGGAGGGGAGATGGTGGTGAGGAGGAGGAGGTAGAGGAGGAGGTGGGAGATGATGGGGGAGATGGAGGAAGAGATGTGCATACATGTATACTTCCTCTAAATTTATTTTCATGTACTTTGATTTATAATGATATTGAGTGGTTATTTTCATATTCTCAAGAGTCTTTTCACATATTTGATGATTTAACTAAGGTGTCCCTAAGTCAATTTAAAGTTAATATGGACCTTAAAGTTACACTTTCTAATTTATTTGAGTATTCTCAAAACCTAAATGAGCCCATTAGTGATTATGTTATATAATTTTAGTCTTTATGTTGTAAGATGATCAATCCCTTTCATGATTTTGAATCATAAATCATCTTTAAATTAATGACTCAATTAAAATAGTTCAAGAAAATGTGAACCTCAATAGATTTTCATCTATCATGAATTTATTTTCATATTTAAAGACTATCAAGTCTAAATTTATAGAAATAAATATCTTCAAGTATGATTCATTGAGTCAAAATAGTTCATATCCTTCAAAATATCAAAATTCAAATAAATTTGCAAAGAGTAATGACATAAAGGAAAACATTCATCAAGCTATTTTACTAAGATTTTTAAGAATCCATGGATGATCTTGTCCTTAAAAATAAGGTGCAAAAACAATCACTATAATCCTTATTTATCTAGTGGGTCCCAATAAACCACTTCCTACAACAAATAATGACCAAGAATTTTATAATTTTGATTGAGTTAAAGGTTATTACTATAAAGATTGTATATAATTTAAAAATAAGGTACATGATCTTATTAATAAAAATATAATAAAAGTTAAATGGATTAATGAAACATAAATCTTTTAGTTGAAACTATCAGTAGTTGATTACAAATATAAAAAATATTTTTTAAAATAATTAAAATAATGTTGAGGTGCATGATACATATGAGGTTGATGATGTAAATTAGGAAAGAGATATATCACACAAACATATTTTTGAGGAAACTATTGAAGCTAATACCATATATTCTTCTTCTCGTCCTACTTTTCTACTCATTACATTTTTAATGAGGGGATTCATAAGATAACTATTGTGAGCCATTATATATTTTTAGAAAGATAAATTCATTAAGAGAATACTCATAAATCTTAAAACCAATTTAATATTTGTACCAAAGATTTTTTTGAAATTCATATGGAACAAAGATCTTATGCACATTTTGGTATCTCATCACAATACAAATAGTAGGTTACTAATTCACACTTTAGGCCTTCCAATCACAATTGGAACCAAATAAGTACTTGTGTTATGCATTATTTCACTTCTTTTGATAGGTTATCTATGTCACATGATAGTCCATTGTTGAACATTTATGAGAAATATCTTTTGTGGTGCATCAATATGTAAATATTATTCACAAAATAATGAGGATAGAGTTTTAAATATTAATAGAGATATGTATCAATCTATTGTAAATTTAGTCCACTTTTGTTTTGGACATATATTCCCACTACCAAGGTACATCTTTAGCATTACCATAGTGAAAAATATCTTCATGAAATTTATGAAATAAAATTCAGAGGACAACTTGGAAACCAATGCAATAAGTTGTGGTTCACCAAATTCCTATCATACCACAACAACCATGATTTAAGAAAATAATATATGGATAAGATAGCAGATACCTTACACCACATATATTGATCATTTGTTTGTACCTAGCATGAAGGAATAAAAAGAAGATACACATGTAACTAAAAAATAAGAAAAGAAAAACAAGAAGCACATGTAAATAAAGAAAAAATTGATATTGTTTTATTAAGATGATGAAAAATTAATAGAAGAAAAAGAGAATACTGACCTCCAAATTCTCCCAAGTTTTTTCAATGATACAAGAGCACCATCATATGATACATACATATATATTTATAATTTGAATTATATTTTTTCCTTTTATTTTTCTCATTATTTTCACGATTTGGTATTTTTTACTTATGCTTTATTTATTTTTATTTCCATTTTCTTTCAAAATCAATATTTGATCTAGTGCTTGTCTTCTCTCACTTGGGATTTTTAGAGTCCTCTATTTTTCGTATTGATATTTTTTCTTCTATGATTAATTATATATCCTTTACTATTATTCTTTGTTTCTCTTATATTCCTATTTCATTTGATGTATTCTTATGCTTCTATCCCTTCTATTTACTAATTAATATTATAATCCATATATTCTCAATTTTATTTTTTTCATGTTTCTTTGTTACCTCTAATGCTAGTTACACATGCCCATGCTTATTATGATGCTTTGCATATATTGTCATAATTTTTTATCATATCTATTTATAGGACATTTAGTATACTAATATTCTTATGATTTACTCTTTTACTTACCATTATTATATAATTCCATAATATGATTTTAGGGCTTACATGGTGAGCCTAAGTTATTTTATCACACCCTTAGAGCTATATATTGATCTTATATTTCCTCATCATAATTATAGAGTTATAAAATTAGATTAGGGAGAACAATTCATTCCTCTTACATATTATATTTTTATTATTATATATTTACAACATGGGAATTATGCTTCTCCCATACAATTTGGTCATTCCTTGAAATATCCTTAAATTACGTTTATCATGCCTTCCTCCACATAATTTGAGATTTTAAAATATATTTATATTCATGGGAATCACACCTTCCCTAATTATATTTGTGCATACATTTACTTGTCAATCTTTTGAAACTATACATTTTGAGTGGGGGAATCTTTCTCTCCCCACTCTTTTCCTATGACAGTGTTTTCTATATCCCTATTTACATTGAGGGGAATCACACCTTCCCTCCTCACCATGACCTTGAGATGATAGTCCTAGAATTATAGCACCCCCAATGAACTATTTCCTTACATCCACCATTGTGTTCTCATATTATTGGATACCACATTGGGGGCATACAATTATCATTTTCCTTTATTTTACTATTGGATTTTTTTATCCATTAGAATCCCTATTACTATTCATAGTTGCCCATTTTTGGGGCAACCTTATATCTTGATAATAATAATATAGAACCACATGATTCCCATTTTAGATGTTCTACATGCTTATTGCACAATACATTATTAAGCTATATTACTTTACATGATTTACAAAATTATATGGTTACCCTTATAGTACACTTTCTTTCATGTATGTTTTTTACTCTCCTCTAATTCATTGCATCATATGGATGAAACCTATTGTATGGGGTATATACTATCACAAACATTTCTAGATCAAGATTTTAGGTACTAACAGAACTACAAAAAGATTCATTATCACATCCAAATAGAGCTCACATCACACATCATGGATTAAAGCCCCACACATCATGACATGGCCCTATATTCCATAGAAGAGTGAGCCACATCACTTTACAAATAGTTAGAATTGTCTAACCTTAAACTCATTTCCTATTATTTATGTACTTAATCATGCTTGTATTTTGTGCCTAGTATTTCACTTGTGAATCATAAGCTACTCATTGTAAACTTTCCTCTATTTTATAGATTCCTGTGAAAAAGAACATACTAAAAGAGAGGCTTACATGATGACATTTAAAAAGGTCCATTATTTTATATAGATCTCAGTATCCTTTTTATGTTTGAATATTTAGTTTACATACATTTTTATGAGTGCTAAATAATTTGAGGTATTTGATAATTATAGGTTTCACATGCACCTCAAAGTGAGGGAAAATTGTAATGGTGAAATTTGTATACCCATGCTAATTCCCATTTAATTTTGTGCCCATGTTGAGATAATTCTTTGAAGTAATTATATATAAAAATGTAAATTTTTGAGAAGTTGGGCTCATTTTTCTAGACTTCAGCTATCATCATGTACACACATTCCCATTTATTCAAATCTATATTATCCTTATATATACACTTTTCCATAGAGTCCAAATTTATTGCACTTTACATGTTCAAATTATTCTTCCCTACACAAAATTTACTACTCCATTATCTTGGGTCATTCACATGGGTGTATGATTGATTTTGTAACCACGTCTTTGATACTTAACTTTCCAAAACTTATAGTCAATTTTTGTTCACTCCCATTGATTTAAGTACTCACTATTAGTTAACTAAGAAAAAAATGTGATCTTAATTATTATGTAATTGTATATAAAAGTGTTCAATTATATTTATTTCACATCCTATCACATTAACATATCCTCTCTCCTCCTAGTGCAATTATGTATCATTTAATATGAGAATTATAATGCATAAAATGACAATCATTAAAATATTATTAGTTTACCACAATAGAGAGATGCAATTGAGTGAAATTCCTTACCTCATGTTTGTATGTGACTCCCAAGTCATATATTAGAGTTTATTTTGTGTGGAGGAATATTCCTTATCAAATTAAAGGTATGTAGCCAATATGAAATTATAATACACTGTTGATATGGAAATCCTCAAGATCTAGCTTAACATGATATATGATATGACATATAGAAAGGGCCATACTTTGGGTAAATTTTCAACAATGAGATGGATAGTGCTATCTATTTCCAAGGATAAAAATTACTAATTTCTTAAGTTCATAAGTGAATAAATATTGATACAAAGCCTATAATATGAAGGATTTCATAATTTATCTCTCCATATTTATATTTCAAAGAATTCCACCCATAAATATCTATTGTGTTTCATGATAAAATAGTGTTATTTTAAGAAAAAAGAAGTGCTAAAACTACATATGGAAACTTTAAAATGGAGTATAGAACATGTTATGTTCTATGATGATAATGTGAGTGAATTGGATGAGGAATATCCAAATTTGGATTACAAATTAATATATTAAATTATGGGCTCACTTTGTGGTCATGCTTACTTGTTTGTGGCCACGCTTGCTTGTTTTGGATAGCTCATAAATAAATGTTTCATGCATTTGATCTCCCATGTGTAAATAATAGATACAATCTACAAGTGTATTCTATATTAGCACAACCATAACAAGCCAATGGTTTATGGCATATATATTTTAATAAGAGTTCAATGTCAAGGGATAAAATAATGTTGCATAGGGAAACACATGGAGCTATGGGTCACTAAGGATAATATTTCCAATCAAATAGATGGTAGCCTATAGAGATGAAAATAAAAATAAAAATAAAATCCAATACTAATAGCCAATTGTATGTAAGGAACAATAATGGAGGAAGAGGCCACCCTTCCAAAGTATGTGCATAACACTATGAAATTCTTCTTTCACTTCACATTTGTACATTTAAATCAAAGTAGATGAAAGTAATTTTTTTTAATTAATTGGGAAAAATAGGTTTTGAAGGGACCTTGAAACCCTTTACAACCAAAGACACAAAATGCTGCCTCATAGGATAATCAGAAAAAACCACCAACAACAACCCATCAGCCAAAAAATTCCAAACAACGGGTGTTAAACAAAGATAAACAATAGACAACCAATAGCACCCAACAACCAAATAACAAAAAAAAAAATGAAACCTACACCCCCACCAAGAAAAAAGCAACAATAAAAAACTAACTCAGGCCACCCAGAGTATTGGCCATCTCTAACTGTTGGTTCTTATGCTTTTCAACCATATCTAGAAGTTCCTTTTTCTCAGCATCAAAGGTTTTCTTCCACTCAACCAATCCTCTAGTCACAGGTCCCTTATCATCATCTTTAGAGGTCTTCTTACCCTTTCCCTTTTTCACACATTCCATCTCCATGAGCTCGGAGAAGTAAACCTGATCTTCTCTCAATTCATTGATTTTCCTAAACAAGATTTCTAAGGACTTCGCACTGTTCTTTACAGAAATGTGGCAATGTCTGCATAAGCTTTTTGATGTCCACGTTGATACCAGACACTTTGGCTTCCAGAGAAGAAATTATTTCCTCACAGAGAAACTTAAAATCATGGTAGGACCCTTCAAGGTCCACCATCCTATCAATTAGGATTTCTGACACAATACCTTTAGGGACACTCTTAAGATTTTCTTTTAAGCCTCTGATTTTAATGTTTATCTTGTTAAATTCATGTAAAGACCATTTAGCTAGCTTGAAAGTACCTGTAGCCCCAACTCTAGCCATATCCAATAGATTAAATATGGAGGTCACATCCTCATCCAAATATGAAAAATCCTTAGAAAGAGGATCCACTTTCCAAGGTTCCTGAACTGATTTTGGTTTTTCCGCGTCCTCCTCCTCCCAACACCTTTTTGCCACTATCTTGTTGCCTGCACTCTTGTTTGCACCAGTTTCCTCAAGCTCCTTGGTCACAAACTCCAGAGCTCTACTCCTTATATTTGCAATGCGTGAAGAAAGCCTTCACGGTTTAATTGCTCCAAACTCTTTAACCTAGGACCCCACTCCACCACCAGTACCAACAACATCTTTTCCACTTGTCACCTCCTCTAGTTTGGGAGAGGCATCATCAAACCCCACATCCATCTCATCACTCCCTAAGTGGGTAATCCTTTTCATAGACCTATTTCTCTTCACACCACCTCCCTTCCTTTTCTTTGAAGAAGTAGCCACAAAAATTGGGGAAAAATCCTCCTTCTCACCATTCCATTCCTCCTCCTCCTTCAAAGAATCCTCACCCGTCAACCTAGAATCATCGGAAAAACTCTTCTCCTTACCTTTTATGGTAGGGGTCGGGAGAAGGGTCTTAATATGTTCCATTATCAGAAGAATTAGGCCCTCATGGAGGATTGGGGCATTTCTATTTTTAAGGTGCACATACACCAAAACCTCCAACGAGGATAAAAGAAAAATGGAAAATAAATAAATAGACCATGCCTAAAGTGATTAAGGAGCATGAAATGATGACCTAGGATGGCCTTAAATCTTCCTTCCAAGGTAACATACCTGATCATCACCTCGACAACACTTTCCAAAATCTTCTTGAAAGACGTTCTTTCATAACCCTAGGTTTCTAGCTCGATTAACACTTTCCTCTCATCGTCCTTGAAGAACTGAGTCATCGCCTCTTCATTGCTTTTATTATCCTTAAAAAATTTCTTACCAACAATCAGTAAACTATTAATTGAGGCAATCAATTCCTCATTCAGTTCCACCTCTAGATCTTTAACCCTAACCTTTCAATTATGCCAGAACAAGACGAATTGAGAAGAGGCATTAGGATCATGCCCATACAATCTCTCCAAGTATGGCACAAAATTACCATGTCGTAAAATAGACCAGAGCTTCTCCTCACATCTAATGTAATCATAGGAATGTGGTTCAATTCGGCTCCTTCCACCACCCATGATAACCAACACATAATTCTTAGAGCTTTGTGAAATGCACATAACAGAAGTCCAGAAAGTAGTAAAGCACCCACAAAGTGTGTGAAACGGAGGCAAGTACCATGTCATAAATTTCACCACACTTAATCCCATGCCATCATTCCACAATAAGCTTCTGGCTTCCTTAGGAATGATCGCACCTTCCTCCCATTAACAAAATTCATTGAGCATGACAGGCTCGTTGGCAAAGAAGTTCACCAATGAGTTACCTTCTCGATAAATGTGCAAAATATGAGTCTCAACACAAGATTGCAACAACATTATAGTATCCCTTATTAGATTATCAACACTCCAACTCAGTGACTGAGTGCCATGGAGATAATTAATGATGCTCATGGAATCACCCTCCACCCACAACTTGGAGTAACCTTTACTAATGGCATACTTAACACTGATATATGCAGCCTCTGCCTCTACATGATGATTGTTCTAAATTCCCAATGGGAGTGCCACCATGCCTAGGAGTCTTCCCATATCATCTCTTAACCCCCCCCCCCCCACCACAACTTGCAAGCTTAGGATTCCCCTTAGCTACCCCATCAAAATTAATTTTAATCCAACCAAAAGGAGGCTTCCATCTAGTATTAACTCTTTTGGCAAGGGTTTCCTTCAGGATCAACAAAGGAATAGAGGTAACCTTCCATTTAGAATTCACCAACAGCTCATACCCAGTGAGGGAAACAAAGGGGGCACACCTATTAGAGTTAGATTGGATTAGAGAAAAGTTCTCCAAAATAGCCCGCTTGATCTTAATATAAAGACTAACAGGATTGAGTTTAGTATCCCAAAAAATCTTGTTATTTATTTCTTTCCAAAGTCCCCAAGCAATATGTGGGACCATGAGATCCCAAAGCCATCTCAAAATCATGCTAGAAGAGGGGAAAGACCATTTCTCATGGAACTTAGCAAGGGAATATAGAAAGACCCAACTAACATCCTAGAGACAAAGAAATTTACTCCAAACGGAGAAATAATTATTACACCCAAGGAGAATATGAAAAGCACTTTCACCATCCGCTTCACAAAGAGCACATCTACTAGGAATCACAAAGCCCCTCTTACAAAGGTTATCCAACGTCAAGACTTTACCTTGCATAAGCAGCCAAAAGAAGGCATTCACCTTCAGAATGAGATTCTTATTCCAGCTTTCCCAAGAAAGGGAAAGAGGCATGTGTATCCATAAAACTCAAAAGATCAGATGCCATAGAAAATTTCCCACTAGAACAAGGGTCCTAGATGACTCTGTTAGGTCTAGGAAAAGAGAGAATCTTGACCAAGCCTAAGAATTCCTTCAAAATCCTTAAGGGTCCCAAGCCTCAAAATTCTTCCATTCACCATCCTTAAAATAATCAGCTACCTTAGTCCCAAAAATGCATTTACACAAAGGGATAATAAGAGGGGTCCAGGGAAGACAAGCCAGAGGGTAGGTCCCACACCAAGAGTCCTCCCAAAACAAAATACTAGTGCCATCACCCAACAACCACTTAACACCTCTAGCAATCAGGTCCATACACATCATAATATTCTTCCAAAAGCACAAACCTGACAGAATGTCTTCCAAGGATAAAATGTCCCACGGTCGACCAAAACCATACAAATAATTATTATTCACCAAAGATGCCCACCCTACATTCCCATTTAGAAGCCTCTAGACATTCTTAGACAACAGGGATTTATTAAACACCTTTAAGTTCTTAATACCAAGACCTCCCCACTTCTTAGGTCTACACACAAAATCCCAAGCTACAAGGGGAATTCTAGACTTGGTCTCAACCCCAGACCACATAAACCTTCTCATAATCTACTCCATTTTATCCTCAAACTTTAAAGGAATCCAAAATAGACTCATAGCATACAATGGTAAGTTCTAAAGTGTAGAAGAGATAAATTTAATTTTACCAGCTTGGTTGAGAAGCATGCCTTTCGAACCGGTAAGCTTCCTACTGAATTTATCCAACAAACCCAACCAAAAGGACTCGGGGATTTTGGAAATGCACAATGGAAGTCCCAAATAAGAGGATGGGAATTCACCCCTATTCTAGGAATGATCGCTAGCCAGCTTAAGCTGTAAAGCCTCAAGGGTATTAATAAAAAAGATCAGACTCTTTGGTAAATTAACCTTCTGACCAAAAGGCTTCTCGTAGTCAGCCAACAACAACTTAACAACTCTAACTTCCTTCACCAAAGAAACACCCATCAACATAGTGTCATCTAATTTTTTTTGGTGAGTAATAGGAGCACACCTAGACGAAGGTGAGAGACCACACAAGACACCATCCTGAAGTGCCTTCTCAATATTGCAACCCAGAGCCTCCACCATTAGAATGAAAAGAAAAGGAAAAATCGGATCTCCCTACCTCAAGCCCCTCGAGCTTTGGAAGAAGTGAGAAGGAAATCCATTAACCAAAACAATAAAAGAGGTAGAAGAAATAAGTTGCTCAAAAATTTCGAGGAACTTTCTATAAAATCCAAACCCGTCCAAAACATTCAGTAGGAATCTCCAATTTACTCTATCATAAGCTTTAAGCAAGTCCAGTTTAAGAAAGAAACCCGGTATCTTCGAAACACTAATAGAATGAGCTAATTCATGCACCGTATCAATAGAATCCAAGATCTGACACCATTTAACAAAACCACTTTGATTCTTAGAAATCAAGGAGGGCAATCCCTTTTGTAATATGTAGGCAAGCACCTTCGAAAAGATTTTGTAAATCGAATTACAAAGGGTGATCGATCAAAAATCACCAAAACTCCTGGAAGTACTCGACTTAGGGATAAAGATAATGAAAATCACATTAAGCTCTTTAAGAAGACATCTTGATCCAAAAAATTCCTTTGTGGCATTGATCACATCCTTAGAGATAATATCCCAACAGGATTGGAAGAAAAGGAAAGGGAAGCCAATAGGGCCAAGGACCTTGTTACCTTCAAAAGAGAAAACAACATATTTGACCTCTGAGGCCGAAGGGATATTTGTCAACTCCTTATTCTAATTCTTAGACATAGCTCTGGGGATAACATCTAGAAAGGTATCTACACTCCTTTGATCCCAAACCAAATCCTCCACCAAAAGATTTTCAAAAAACTTGGCCACAACATTTCTGATAGCTTCCTCATCCTCCAACAACATCCCATCAACATTAATCCAAGAGATGTGGTTAGATTCTTTATAGTGCAGAGCAGTGAGATGAAATAAATTTGAATTACGATCCTCATATTTAAGCCAAACAACCCTTGATCTTTGCCTCCAAAAATCCTCTTCCTTTGAAACAACATCATGCAGTTGCCTGAGGAGACTATCTTCTAAAAGTTGTAAGTCCTCTGAAAGTCCCTCCAACTGGATGGCCTTTTGGACATCCTCCAAATTCTTTAGGATAGTGTTCTTGGAATAAAAAATATGCCCAAATGACTCTTTATTCCACTTCCTAAGATTCTTCTTAACATAATTTAACTTCTTACCAATTTTGAACATAGCACTACCATCAACCTTAACCTTCGACCATTCTTTGATGCAATCCATAAAACGGGGATCCCTGAGCCACATGGCTTCAAAGTGAAACAAAAACCTCTTTTTCATCCCAAACTTGTCCTCAAAAAAAGTAATAGGAAAGTGGTCTGACCCACATCTCGTAATAGAAGACAACGAACAGGAAAAATCCACAAACCAAGAAACTGAGATTAAAGATCTATCCAATCTAACTTGGATATTATCTGCGCCAACAAGCCTATTAGACCATGTAAAACTTTCTCCAAACAAGTTGACATCAATCAGGGTATTGTCATCAATAAACATATTAAGGTCATACCTACTCTCAGGATTAGCTTAAGACCCACCCATTTTCTTGTAATCATATAGGGGAGTATTAAAATCCCCCATAACAAGCCAGGGAAGATCGAAGAAACCAAACCTAAGGGTCCCTAGATCATCCCAGAGATTTTTCTAATTACGCTTTAGGTTAGGAGCATACACATTAGAAATAACCCAGGAATAAGAGTCCCTAAGCCAAACAAACTTAGTTTCAACATGATTAAAACTACCAGTAATCGGGGTACCTGTCAACAACTTAGTATTTCAAAAAGTGGCCACACCACCCGAAGCTCCTTTAGAACTTACCCCATGAAACCCATAGTATTTAAAGAAGAGATTCTTCAAGGAATATAGCTTGTCAATCTACATTTTAGTCTCTCGAATTAGTAAAATATCCAACTTATGATCCCGAACAAGATTTTTCAGGAGGTCTTTCTTATGCAAGTTATTCAACCCCCTAATATTCCATGAAATGATCTTCATTTGCAAGAGGAAGGGGTGATCTTAGAGCACATCTAAAATAGATTCTTTTGGACTCACTCCATGATATCTCACTTGCATTCCCTTTCCATACTCTTTTGTAGGGTAGGTCTACCCTGGCCCCTTGACTCAGACCCACAATCCACTTTTTTCCTTCTCGTGGTGACACCTTTATGAGGCTGAGGGGGAGGGGAGGAAGATGATTTCATCTTCCTACCCCAAACTTGGGTGTAACCCTCATCTTCTTTACTAACTGAATCAACCATAACCATAGCACCCACCAGATCCACGCCAGATAGAGGAGATGACGAAACCATAGTCAAATCCAAAATAGGTCTTTTTGGAGAACACACTATTTTTGAGACATGATCCACATCCTACATAGAAGTATGGCCAACAACCTCCTCCCCAGCAACAACCAGATCAACATCCTCCTTCCCAGTAACAATCAGATCCTTGCCAACCTCATTAGAAGGAGCAAGAGGGATATCAATATTCCTCTCACCCACCACTCCATTCTCAACAACTTCAACTTGGTTCTCTTTAGGATCCTTCTTCTTCCACACCTTAGATTGCTTGACAACCTTAGGGGGTATTACATTCATCTGACAATATTTTGCCCAATGCCCCATTTTCGTACATTTGAAGCAAGCAAAAGGAATATTTTCAAATGCAATCTACTACTTCCAAGCCCCTACCTTAGATTTCAAAAAGAAAAACTCAGGCACTGCAACATCCTAGTTTATCATAATGCAAAACTTGGCAACCACCAACCGCTTCCTAGACCAAGTGGCCTCATCAATGGAGACAAACCTACCGAAAGAGTTAGGGACTGCCAAAAAAACTTCTTCATCCCAATATTCTAACGACATGTTAGGTAGCTTAACCCACACAAGAGCATAATTTGAAAGGCATTTTGATAAATCCATCTCAAGCTCCCATGGACGAAGAACCAAGGAGAGGCACTCAAAAAACTAGGGCTTTTCGCAAACACATTTCTCAGGTCCTCATCACAAGAAAAGGAAAAGGAGAAGAAGTCCTTAGCCATAGCAGCGACTTCCACTTGACCCTTTAATTCCCACTTCTTATGCACCCAGGCACGAACTTCCTCAAAATTAGGTCTAAGACCCAAAACCTTCCCAACTAGGGAAAAATCCATTATAGCAATGTTTTTATCCATGAGAGAATCCAGAATAGAAAAGGAGAACACCCCTTCCTCGTTTGAGGACGAAACTGACTCAAAAGCGAAACCTTTTCCTTTAAGTTTAGAGGAAAAATGTCCAACAATTTTTGACCCAATAGGGAAGAATTACTTTTTGACCAGTTCTCAGCCATCAGAGCACACGCAATAAAGGGAGAAGATGAGTTAACCGCACAAGATTCCCCAGATGGGACCCACTCATTCTCCACAAGGACCTTAGGAACCGAATCCACCAAGGGAAACCCATCACAAGGAACCTTTTGAAAACCATCCACATGATTCTCCTCCAGGCATGCATCTTTGACCACCTCCTCACCACATTACCCATCCTTCCCAATATCTCCATCCTCGCCACCTATTCTCGTCTTACCTTCTGCAAAATCTGAAAAACCCACCTTTGTATCCTACCCTAATTGCCAGATGCCATGAAACCCTAGGCTTGAGTTCAAATTCAAATTGCTCAAGCCCACCACCAAACTAGTCCTCTTACCAACGGATACTCCTCCAATGGTCTCCATTAAAAAATTTATGATATTAAGGGTATGAGCCTTTGGTTGTTGGCTCTACAGGAAAGAAGCCCCACCAGTTCACCAAAGGGTCTCCCCTTAACACCATGGAAAATCAATCTCAATTGTTGATGTGGTACAAGGAAAGACCCCATGGGGTTTGAGCCTTGGTTGTTGGCCCTACAAGCAAGAATCCCCACCACTTCACCAAAGGGGCACCCCCAAAAAGCAATTTGTTACAATAATCTAAAATTAGTGATAATACAATCAATTTAGCATAACATTCAACAATAAGAGTAGGTTATAGATTAAATAAAACATGGCTCATTTCTTACCCAATAGCATGGGAGGAAAATAATAGAGTGAAATAATGCATAATTTATGTATGTGTAAGAAATTAATAATGAACAAGAATTATACTAATGTAGCTAAGAGTAGGTTGGACATTTTTATTTTTTTCAATTCACATGCCGTTGAAAAAATTTAATTTCAAGTTGTATGTCTCACTAAAGATAAATAAATGTAAGGAAGCTAAGGTAGCAGAACAACTTCCTACACTAATCTTGAGAGGAGGATAATGTAAAAATTTATAAAAAATTTCAATAGTTATAGAAAATTAAACATAAATAAACAAAAATATCATGCATACCACAACATAGTGATTTACATGGGGAAAACCTTTTCGAGAGAAAAACCCCACTCTCCAAAAGTTGCCTAATATATTATTCATAAATCATGAAGATTACAATATACTTGTAGCGCAAGCTTCTCATGGGAGTATCACCAACTAGAGATCCAAAGGCAACATGACTACTATCAGACTCTCAAAATACATCACAATACGCAGCCGCAATACAACACCCTCATAAAATAGGGTTGCCTTCTAGGGAAATTCAAGCTATACAAATATGGACCGTTAGATTTGAGACCTAATGATGAACAGTCCATCTTTACAATAATAAAATATAAATAAAATTTTCCTTTCAGGGTGTGTGGCTCTCAGACCCACTTTCCGTGGGGATGATCCCCCCAGAACCCTCATGGGGGAACCCGCCCATGCCAACGTATCAATAGTACCTTATGTATCAAAAATACCTTATGTAATTGCAAGGTTGAGACACATTTTCCCAACAATAAAAACACAACATATTGTGTGAGGCCAAATGAAGACATGATTACTATTAAATATTTTGTGTAGAAAGAGAGTATTTACATAGTGATGGTGGCCATAATAATTTGATAAAGGAGTATCAAACCCATTTAGTTAGGAATAATACTAAAGATTCAACATGAGAGAATTCATGCAACCATGATGATATATGACATGAAAAATATCCCACAAGGAATCATAATAAAATAGATAGCACAAAAAATAAATATGGTTCCATTAAAAATTCATAAATATAGGTTTCAAGTAGCAAAGATATTTGGATATTAGAATAGAACTATGTTGGTGCTTATGTTTGGGTTGTTACGGTATTCTCTTCTTCATCCTTCTATTTTTTGGTTCTATATTCTAGCCTCAATGCATTTGTGCCTATAGTTCATTATCCACATGTATGCAATTATGTTGTTTCTTTAAAGTATGTAATGTACAAAAGGATGTTACTCTAAGTAGTTCTAACTACTAGTTGTGTATGGTTTGGATTTCTAAATGCATGGATGTGTTTTTTGATGTAACTATATAGTTTTCTATTACATAGTGAGTTGCTAAGCTCTAATTAGTTAGTGGAAGGTTTCCATTCTTTGACTATAAACTCTTTTATTTTTTATTTATATTATTTTCAATCATTTTACTCTCTTTTTCTCTTTAGTTAGAGCTATATTAGAATAGGCACAAATTCAACCCTTGATCTAGATATTCTCTTGCAATTCATTCCTTGGCCTACAAACCTTTCCACTATTTTGGATCTCACATGTTACATATGTCTATTATAATCAAAATGGCTCTTTACCTATCAATAATTTTTGACACACTTTATGGGACTTGAATTTGAGGCTTGTAAGCCTTCATTTTTATCTTACAACTAGATCCACATACTACAATGTTGATGGTAAGTTGTAGAAATATCGAATCCAAATGGACATGTATGCTCCACTTGGTGGATTTTTTGTGTCTAGAGACTCTTTTTTCATATGAGAAAACCATTTACATCTACTTCCATATAAAAAGATGGCACAATGTGATGAAAAATCCAATAAATCTTATATTTTCTATGTGGAACTCTAATAGACCTTCACTATTGTAAAAATGAATAAATGTGATTCTAAAGTCAGTTTTTAAGTCTATACCTTAGTTTCATGAGGATGGATCAATGTTACCAAATGCGCACTTTTAATATGTGCTCAATTTATGTGAAATACATGGTGTTATGTAACTAATTATGTTCCTCTTAGGCTCTTGACCATTTCTCTTAAAGATAAAGAACTTAAGTGGTTTTGAGTTTTAACACCAACTATTATGAGTTGGAAATAGTTTAAAACCATATTGTACAAGTGGTTCAAGGAGAAGACTACTTGCACAAGTTTGATCAAGAATATCACTACAATGAAAATAAAATCACATGATTCTATATTTTCAACATAAGATTCAATAAGAAATGGGAGAGGATTGTAGTTAACATGTGTCCTCCTCTAGGTTATTTCTTTTCTATACTTTCTAAGAGGATTATATTCTAATTTGGATTTTATGACTAAGATGCTAGGTGGTGTTGCTCTTCCAAAAGACTGTGAGTTACCATTAAATTTGAGTAAGTTACAATTGGAATAGTTCCCCCATCCTACAACCTCTTTATTTCTACCATCACATAACTCTTCTACATTTCTCCCAAGAAATCTCATTCAAATTTTTATCTTGGCCACCTCCCCTAATACTCAATCCTTTAATACTCATGAGGTGGTAGTGGTGAGAGAACTATTTTTTCAAATATCTAACAACTTGATGGTTCTCAAAGATTAATTTAAAGCTAAAATACCTCCTATATATCCCATTCTTTTATTTCTAAGGTCTAATTTTTAAAGCTAAAATCATTCTTAGCCTATACATAATCAACCCAATCAACATATTGCACAACCCTCTCAGGTTTCATTCAGTCCTACAATGGAAAATCAACATTTTATGATGCAATAATAAGTGTTAAGATTGATGAAGAATGTGTAAAATTAAGTGTAAAAATGAGAGAAAGGAAGATGTTTCTATTGTTCAATCACATGTTGCAAATCAATTTTTAAAATTTCCTCTCAACTCTCTCGAGTTTGAATCATTTGATGGCTTCTCTCGTGCATTTCTCAAGGTAGAGGAGAGGAAGGATATTCTTTCCTACATACCAAGAATTTGTGTCGGAAGCTTTGCAACATGAGCATGGAGTATGGATGGTTGTGTTGATTGTTCCTATGTTGTCATTGATGTCAACATGGTGATAACTATATGGGAAATCTTATTGGTTTATCAAAAGTTATTCTTTGCCCATAATACCATTTTTTGATGGATCAGTGTGTTAGTATTTGAGTCCGGAATTCACAACAAGATCTGATATGAATCTAATCTCTTAACCATGTTTTCTTGACTTATTCAGACAACTATATCTTGAATCTTGAGATGTATTTTTTTGTGAGAAAAAAGTTATCTTTGATAGAGTTTAACTCGGTATCCTACTTTTGCTTTATGTTTGGCATATTGTGTGGGAGACTCCACATTCTACTAAAGTGAACACTCCTATACTGCGGTTTCTTTTGTTAGGAATAAGGTGTCTCAACCTTGGATAATTCCTATTCTTATTATTTTTTTTGTAAAATGTATTTCTTGCAAATAATGTAATTAAGTGTGAGTGTACATGTCTAGTTTGCATGTTGATGTGTCACTCCACTTAATGTGTCGGCATCTTGAATTGTGTGTAAGGAGATCATGGCTGAAACGGTTATGACGGATTCCTATGACACGTAAGAGCTATGTCTGGAAGATTCAATGACAGGTGAAGACATGTGGCAACTGATAATGGTAAAACCCTAATACAGTTATCTTCGGAAGTTGCCCTAAAAGGGAAGCGCATGATATAAGCGTTTTTTAGGGTTGCAAAGATTTGTGATGTGAGTGTATTGTTGGAACGTTTTTTCATGCTGCCGCATTTTGTCTTCAAGAGTTGGAAATCTCCTGAAAGAACTTGCATTGCAAGTGTGTTGTAACCGTTGTGTTGAAGATAATACATTGTGCAGGTTTTGGAGTGCTGGGGTTTTTTACCGAAAGGTTTTCCCCAGGGTAAATCATTGTGTCATTCTTCATTTTCTGTATGTATGGTATATTGCTGCAATATCTTTGTTAAGTAGATTAACGAATCTGAAATTGTAAGGGTTTAAAACGAATTTACACCATACTTTCCTTAAGAGATTAGTGTAGGAAGCTGTTTCCGCACCTGAGTTTCCTTACATCTTTGATAGTCTCTTTGTTGGTAGTATGATGGGAAATTAATGTATTCTCAAATATGGAAGGTGTTTTCTTTGAGGATTACTTGTTGGTTTGGATAATTGTGTTCTATTCTTGGCCGACTCAGGAAATAAAATATATTATGAAGACTAGTTATGTATTATGGATGCTAGCCGACTTGGTATAATGCACTATGTGGATAAAATGCTTAAATCTTATATCGTGCCTACAATGAAGGTTTTGATTATTTTGTGTTCAACTAATTAGGCCGACCTAATTGATGGATAAGAAATACTTGTATATAATATGAAATATAGAAGAGAGATGTGTGTGGAGTAGGATGTGTGTATGAGAGTGAGAAGGAGAAGTGAATGCGAGTAGAGGAAAATATTAGAGCCTAAATGCTTTATCAGTTGTGATCAGTATGGTTTTTTTGACGGATTGATTTATGAGGCACTTCTTATTCTGAGCTTCAGTGAAACTAAACCCTGCACATTGAAGGTGTATCCTATCAGTTCAATCTTTTGGCAGTGAGCCATTATCATTGTATCTTGGTGGTTAGCAATATTTTGTACTCAGGCAGTGAGCCTTTTAAGGATAGTGAGTCTTGGCAATGAGCCCCATAATATTTTGTATCTGGATATAATATATTCTGAGTTAACCCTCACCATGGTTTTTCCCATATTGGGTTTTCCACATAAAAATCTTGGTGTTCATGTGTATGGTTGCATTGAATTCTCTCTATGTTCTCTCTTGTTGATTTAGTTAGAATTGTGATAATATTTAAGTGGATCTTAATATGGTTTTATGGAATACTGATTCACCCCCCTTTTAGTATTTTGGATGTTCAACAATTGGTATTAGAGCTTGGTTCATCAAAAGAATGCTAAAAACTTGAGGAAGGTCCCAAATTTTGAGTATGAGAAATTTTTTCCTTCGGAAGTGATCTTTGCCGAATATTTAGAAGAAATGGAAGCTCTGAAGGACAAGTTGATAAAATAAAATGAGTACATTGAAAATTTGCAAAGTAAAAGTATCGAAGCATGCGATCTACTAACTAAAGGAGAAAAATCATCTCTAGCCTGCTACAACAATTGGATGAGAAGAAAAGAACTGAAGAATGTCAGGAAATTGAAATTCAAAGGAAGACATATGAATGCATAAAGTTAGAAGAAGTAGAAATCTTGAGATTTGATCTAGAAAAGGCAAAAAAACTTTAGGAAAAAATTAAGATAAGCTTGGCGATGCTTGATGAATTAATTACCTCTCAAAGACCGAAAATGGATAAGAGTGGTTTATGGTTTGAGGAAGGTCAGAGTTCTAAAGCGAAGCAATCCACTAAGAATATGTGGTACAAATATAGACAAATAAAGGAGTGAAGAATAAATTCTAGAAAAATTCTTGTCAAATAAAATGATGTTAAAATGTTTTTATCCTTTAATGGTACTTTTTTTTCCTGCAAGAAATTTGGTGATAAGGAAAAGGACTGCAAAAGTAATATGAATGGAGAATGTTCTAAGAGCAAGAAGAATGGATATAAAGTTAGTCTGTTGGATAAAAGGGAAAATGGAAAGAAGAATATTGTTTGTTGTGAGTACAACAATCTGGAACACATTGGTAGTAATAGTGGAAGGAAGAAAAATATCTATCCAGTGAAAAAGAATATTCAAACCTTTGATCTGAAAGAAGCAAGAAAGGAAATGAAAAGGATTTGGAGAAAGGAATCATCAGTCTTATTTGTGTCGACCTCCGATGCAGATACTCTCGTCGATCTCTAAATAAAAGCAATGGCTAAGGGGGAGAAATCATTAGAAAATCTATTAAACCCCCTCATCGGTACTTATATCATATCATGATAGAAGTATACTTAATGTGGAAGCAATGTTAAGGAATTTTCTCAGTGGCATGTGTGAAGGATAAAGTCTACAAAATTTGAAAGAATGGAGGCATACATAATTTTTGAGGCAATCTACCTACAAGTTGAAGCATTTATTGCAAAATCATTGAGAATGAAAGGAATAGATTCAGATAATTTTAAAGGCTTATGTATTTTTGGAGAAGCGTGTAAGGGAATTTTAGAAGGAAATTTAGAGTTTTAGAGTTTGAAGAAGATATCAGGTGGATTCGAAGTGAGCTCCGAAAGTAGGATATCTATACATTTATTGTTGAAATTATCGGAGGTATTCCTATTTGCACAACCTTTCACTTTTATTGCTAATGGATAATTCAATGGTTGTGAATTGTGTGGATAAAGCTAGGTTGAAGAGATATTTGAGGAATGTGTTAAAAGAGTTTGTTGGTGCATTCTCTTGCATCCCTTCAAGAGTGTTTCCTACAAAAGATATTTATGCATATGTTTATAGTAAGATTGAAGAGAAGTTTTCAGTTTAGTTGAATGTGCTTTGGGAAAGCAAACTAAAAGAGAGCCATGATGCTTGCAGAATATTAGTTGAGAAAAAGTTGGATGATTGGAGGAAAGTTCCCTTGTTTTAATTTGAGAAGAAGTATATTTGAATAGTGTTGAGTAGAATTCATGATGAATCTTTGTGGATAGATGAGGCATATTTTATTTCTAGAGAAGCTATTAGAGATGTGACTAGTTTGTGTTCCTCCGGACCAGTTCCCAAACTGGAGGCTATGGATGAAAAAGATATAATTGAGGTTACAAGTGCGAGTTCTAAAGGGAAAGAGATTGATTTGAGTTCAATTATTGATCTAGTAATAAGGTATGCTGCTATGGTCATCGGTCACAAAGTTTGTATCCCTAACAATGACCTTACAACTTCTACTGTCGTGATGCATACTGTTGTTGATATGGTAATAAGAGGTATGGAATATGACTTGTGTGAATTGATTTGTATACATCTTTTGAAGAATTTAAAGGAGATCAAGAAGAGTAAGAAGAATACATTATGGTATGGCAATTTGGTTGTTTGTTTACTCTTTTAATTTTTGAGAGAATTACCGATAATAGGAAGGATAGAATGGTCAAATTCAGAGCCTATTGCCTATCAAATCAGGAACTTAATGATAAATCTTGGTAGTTCGGATGCGCAAGATTCTACCCTTGTT
The DNA here is from genome assembly GCA_007115665.2 of Sequoiadendron giganteum. Taxonomy (NCBI): domain Eukaryota; kingdom Viridiplantae; phylum Streptophyta; class Pinopsida; order Cupressales; family Cupressaceae; genus Sequoiadendron; species Sequoiadendron giganteum. The sequence goes on from CM021106.1 coordinate 461,670,496, forward strand.
GCATTCTTTGGAAAATTTTAGATGAGGATGAATAAAAGGTTTAGAATTCCAATAAGTGTTGTGGAAAGATACTCTAGAAGCATAAATTTTCTTGTGTCTATAGGTTTTTGTCACATGGAAGAAGTTGAATCAAGGTTAGTTTGGATATCTGAACTAGATTATGAAATATCAGAGGTTGAAGTTGATAAATATGCTAAAATTATTTTGGAAATCCCTAAGAATCTAAATGTAGAAGGTACCTCTGGTAGCATGACTAGAAGAAGGAAGAAAAGGAAGATTGTTCTTAAGAAAGAAGGCATAGAAGAAAGTGAGCTTGAACATGAGCATGAAAGGATAAACATTCATAGAGCTTTGGAAGAATTGAAGAAGGCTATTCCTGGTGCTAATTTTGATTCATCTATTTTTGTTGTGGAGAATCTTCGTAGTATGATTAACTCTTTGAAGGTCTACATCTTCGAATTGGAAATGTCTGTTGGAATTAATTATGATGAAGGAAATTTGGAAGATATTAAAGTAAAATTTGTGAATGCACACAATCATGTAGTGAAGGAATTAGATAGTGCACAAGGTTGTGAAAAAGAGGCACATGAACTACTTTCCTTTTTCCTAGATTGGTCTGGCAGTACACTTGATATGAGAAATGAGATAAGGATGAGTAAGTCCTGGTTGAGAACTCCGGAAGATACATACAGGTTAGTAGGAGACAAAGATAATAAGAGGTGGTCCTACATTATGTAGCTTTAGGATAAATTCTTCTCTCTACAGGATCAAAGGACAAATGTTATCAAGAAATTTGTGGCACTCAGAGACATGATTAAACTCAGACATACTTTTGTTTCTAGTGCTCTTTACTGTATTGGTGAATTATCAAAGGTTAATCTTAGTCCCAATAATTTAATAGATGGTGTAGAATCTTTAACTAAACTTGAGCTATTTAACATGACTCTTGTCAGTGAAAAAGGTTCATGGGAAGAAGGTAAAGCATCATGAAAGGCTATCCTAGAGAGTCTCAGAGGTTCTTCTTCAAGTTAATTCAAGGTTGTGTTCATATCTTTCTGGTTACATTTTGATGCATATTTACATATATACCATACCCCTTTCCTTTGTCATTGATGTCAAAGGGGGAGAGATAAAGAGATAAAGAGATAGAGAGACATAAAGACGGAGGAAAACATTTTTGTGAAGAACAATTTTGATAGGGGGAGTATTTAGGATATTCAGCTGTGGTATATTGGAAAATGTTTTTGTCATGTATGTTGCCATCAATGCCAAAGGGGGAGATTGTTGGAAGATTTGCAACATGAGCATGAAGTATGGATGGTTGTGTTAGTTGTTCCTATGTTTTCATTGATGTCAACATGGTGATAACTATATGGAAAACCTGCTTGGTTTACCATAAGTTTTTCTCTACCTGTAATACCCTTTTGTGATGGATCAGTGTGTTAGTATTTGAGTCTAGAATTCACCGCAAGATCTGATATGACTCTAATCTCTTAACCATGTTTTCTTGACTCATTCATACAACTATATCCTGGATCTTTAGATGTCTTTTTTTGTGACAAGAAATCTATCTCTGACAAAGATTAACTCTGTATCCTACTATTGCTCCTTGTTTGGCATAATGTGTGGGAGACTCTGCATTCTACTAAAGTGAACATTCCTAAACTATAGTTTTTTTAATAGTCTCTTTGTTGGTAGTATGATGGGAAATTAATGTGTTCTTAGATTTGGAAGGTGTTTTCTTTGAGGATTAATTATTGGTTTGGAGAATTGTGTTCTAGTCTTGGTCGACTCAGCGAATGCAATACATTATGAAGACTAGTTATGTGTTATGGATGTTAGTCGGCTTGGTATAATGCACTAAGTGGATAAAACACTTAAATCTTATATGGTGCCGATGATGAAGGTTTTGATTATGTTTTGTTCATCTAATTAGGCTAACCTAATTGATGGATAAGATATGCTTGTATATAAGATGAAAGATAGAAGAGAGATGTGTGTGTAGGATGTGTGTATGAGAGTGAGAAGGAGAAGTGAATGCAAACAGAGGAGAAGCTTAGAGCCTAAATTCTTTATTAGTTGTGATCAGTTTAGTTTTGCTGAGTGACTATTGTGTGAGGTAGTATTTCTTATTCTGAGCGCCAGTGGAACTAAACCCTGCACATTGAAGGTGTATCCTATCAATTCAATCTTTTGGCAGTGAGCCATTATCATTGTATCTTGGTGGTTAGCCATCTTTTGTACTCAGGTAGTGAGCCTTTTAAGGACAGTGAGTCCTAGTAGTGAGCCCTGTAATATTTTGTATCTCGATATAATATATTTTGAGTTAACCCTCACTGTGGTTTTTCCCATATTGGGTTTTCCACATAAAAATCCCGGTGTTCTTGTCTATGGTTGCATTGAATTGTTTCTATGTTCTCCCTTGTTGATGCAATCATAAATTTGATAATGTTTAAGTGGGTCTTAATATGATTTTATGGAATACTAACCCTCCTCTCAGTATTCTTGATGTTCAACAATTGTAGCATAAAATAAGGAGTCCAATCATGAGTTCTAAATAAAATCACAAGAACATAATATTGGTAGATGACATCATGATTGTATCTCAAGGAATTCCTTATTTCATTCAAGAAGAATACTACAATGTATATGAAGGAATATAAGATGAACTATTTTCCATTTTATAAAATGTAGACACTCTCCTTGAAGAAGAAAACTCCTTGACATAGAATTTGAGCGACAATGTAGATTATGTTTTAGAAGATCAATAAGAGGTTGTTATTATATGTATAATATGTAAAGATTGAAGTATGCTTCAATTGTATAATTTTGACGTAGAGGAATGTTAAAATAATGGGGAATAAAATTCAACTTCATTGGAAAAATAAAATGAATGGAAACATGTGCTTAATGAGCTCCTAGATGATGTCCACCTATTTGAGTAATTTCCATGCTATGATGGTGAAGATAGTAATAATAATTTTAATCCTTCTAGAAGGAAATGATAATTTTTTTGAAGAAGACAAGTTGTGAAAGGTGGATCTCGACATTCAATCAACACCAAAATCTTTACAAAAATCATATGTAGGTGCCTAATGCACTCTCTAGTATGGAAAAAAATATTTTTTCCTACATTATTTTTGAATAATATGTTCTCCTCTTTTATGAAGATAAAAAAACACATGGTGAGCCAAATGATAATATGTGCAAGAGTTCACATTTAAAGGAGAAAACTATGAATTCTGATATCCACAAAGCTACTAGATCAAGATCCAAGTCGCTCTTGGGTAGCATGATTATTTTCATGCTAAAATTTATCATTCTCCATGATTGCATGAATGGAAAAAATCAAGAACAAGACCACAATTCATCATCCATTCCCATCTATACATATGAATGAGTGTTCCAAAAATCTAGTGACCCTACCCATTCTTTTTTTAACACCAATTAAACATACACAACATGTGAAAGAGAAAAGAAAATTAAGTATCCAAGTGGTGGATCACATGAGATAAAAAAATTGCAAACTACATGTATTATAGTTTATGAATTTTTTATTAGCAATCACCATTTGTATATTGGTTATATGAAGTTCATCAATCAAGAATAGATCTTATTTTTCTAAAAATTTCAATGGTTGTGTTTGGCTAGGTCTAGTCCACATATGTTGTTAGAATATATTTTAAACTTTATAAATAAGTTTCCAAGGAAATATTGTATAGTGGTTTGTTTTGAGAAGTTCTCACAAAGGACCATAAGAGGAAGAACCTTAAACAAAATATGGAGAGTGCCAAGGGTGCTAAAGTCAAGGGTACTGTTCCTAAGAAAATTTTGAAAAATGGTGGTGAGAAGGAACAAGGGGTAAACACTAATGATAGAAGGACAATTGGCAAATAAAATGAGTAGCTGATTATTGAACATGAGAAGGTGGTGGAGACTGGTGAGAATTGTGGTGTTGATAGGTATGGGAATGAGATTATGGAGGTTCCTAATTCCCTTAATTTAGTTGTGAAAGAGTTTGCAACACCAAGTTTTGGTAATACTGATAAGGGGAAAGCTAAATAGGTGTTGTGGGGTGATTTTCATTAGGAGTATTAGTTTGAGGAGGTTGATCGCTTGTTTTCTAATACTAATATCTTTAATTGTAACAAGGAAGATATTAGTAATGTTTTGGGTACAACTAAAGATGGTATTATGAACTTTTTGAAGATTTTTTAACTTTTTTTAGTGAATTCAACCAACTCAATATCAAAGTGTGATCGTTGGCCAATATTAATGTTGGAATCATTAATAATAGCAACTTGGAGACTTCAAGTTTTTATCAGATCAAGAGAATGCATGCTATTCTAAATGGTGTGATTGATGATGTGGTAAAGATGAAGATAAACCATGAAGCTAGAATTGCTTCACTTGAGGAGAAGATGGAGAAATTACATGGCTATATGGATACTTTGGTTAAAGCTAGTTAATCCTCCCTTCATACCAATGTGCATGGTCTTTCTCTTTTGAATGATAAATCACACAAATGGACTGGGGGAATGATTTTGCAAAGGAAAGGTGTTGATGGTGATGAGTCTGAAGGATTGAAAGGTATATAGATTTCGGTTGTGGATGCTGGTCCAAGTATTCGTATGAGGAGCAAGACTAAGAAGAACATGGAGATCCCTTCTCATGAGTTGGATGAGGTTTTTGATATGAATGAGCATATTATTACTTGTGATTCAAAAGTAGCCAAGACCTTGAAGAACTTATAGTAGTCCTTTGGTGTGTTTTGTGTTTTTTTTTTTGTCTACTATTTTCTTGTTGATGATTGGTTACTTATTTTGTCCTATTTTATCTTAATGGAAGTTGTTGTTTCTTTTGGGTTGCTTGTTTTGTCTAGTTATATATTAATAGAATTTTTCTCTTGTAAAGGGTTTTGGGTCCCTTCAAAACCTATTTTTCCTATAATAAAAAATAAAAGTGTATTAGCTAATGAAAGAATATTGTTTTAGTTTGTAGCTATTTGAGGATAGTGGGTACATAATTTTATTTTAATCATGAGGGGAAATATCTGGTGGTTCAATTGTGTATTTTAGTTTACTCTATTTGGATTGACTTAAATGCTTAATGGATTAAGGCACAATATATTTTGTCTTAGTTTATTCTTCCCCATATGTGGGGAATTGGTGCAGGAACACCAAAGCCATCATTTGCAAATTTGAACTTTTGAAGGTCATTAGGTTGGGTCTAGGGAATTTTGGAATAATTTGAGTATATTTACATTAAATAAGGTCTATTGAGACCACTTTCTATGTAATTGGGTGATATGTGAGTCATTTGTGTTAAAATATCAAAAGTTGCAAAATTATGTAAAGTTGTCATATCAACAAATTGCAAAAATGTAACTTTTCAAGAAGATGAAGGGTCATAGTAGTTTAAAAGTTAGTTATAGGTGTTGGGTGGTTGTAATTTGAATGGTAAAAGTTTATAAAGCCTCTACAAGGCTCGAGGATGGGTTGTTGGAGTCTGTTTTTGAATCATCCATATCAAATACAGCGCATTTTTTGCAATTTTACTGTTATTGTGCACTTTTTTGGAGTTGTACGGACCTGTACAGGCTATAAATGTTCTAAATATTATTTTTTACTGTGGAGACATGAAAAAGCTTCCATTTTTTTCAAATTTGAGATTCTAACATAGATTTTTGAGTGAGTTCTCTTCAATTTTCTGTAGCAGCCCTGTTATCTCTGTATTAAGGGTTGAAGGACTTTTAAAATGTCATATTGACCCATTCCACTCACTTTACCTAATTTAATTCATGGAATGGTTCCAAAGCATTAGGATTTAGGTATTCTTATGGTTTTTTAGGTGGAGGAGTCGAGTTTTTGGTTTTGGGATGATGCCCTAGGGCTGGACAGTGTATTTTTCATGTGAAAGTGAGGTGTTAAAGAAGGGTTTGGATAAAATGTTGATAGAACTCATCTTGTGATGGATCTTTGAGTTTTTACAGACCATTTAGAATCTATTGGTGGTATTGGTTAGTTGAAACAAGCTTGGGAGATAGTAGTTTGAATAAACCCTTGTCATTTTGCATGTAAAGTGAGGGTTTCATGGTGCAGCATCCTAGAAGTCTTGGATCTAAGAATTGATGATGGAATTTTTATTTTTTTTATCACAATTAGTGACTTTCTATTGAGTTGTGAAAACTAGGTGTTTAGGAGGTATCTCCTTTGTAAAAGAGGGTTATTTGGTGGTTTTAGGATAGGGGTAGTCTATTGGTTTACAATATTGTCTCAAAGAAACCTTATAGGATCTTTTCGTATGTTGAACTAGGTCCCCAAGAGGATCTCATAAGGTGTCTTGAAGGTCTCTGTACGGCCTTCTCTAAAAGATATTGAGAAAAGTCATTTTTTAAGGGCTACAAGAATCTAGGTGTGGATTCAAGGAAGGTTGAGTGGATAGTGTGGTAAGGGTTGGTTTCTTGTTTGAGTCTGATCTTTTGTGTTGGTTAGGGATCATCACCACCTAGGTTTCTATCAGGAATCTCTCACGAATGTCTATAAGTTTTGTGTGTAAAATACACACCATTCAAATATTTTTAGGTCACCTCAATAGAATGATGTGATGGGGTAGAGTGGCCTAGCTCATGTTTTGTATGAAACAAGTCATACATTATAGGTCAATTCAATGTGTAGGAATTTTCCAAATCAAATTTAGCATTTGTGTCCTCCAAAAAATAGTATTGGAATATTGGTGGAGTCAATATATTTTAAAACATCATTAATGTAAGAGACTCAAAATCTACCTTAACATGATATATAAATGTGACATATGGAAAGGGTCATAATTTAGGTAAATGTTAAATGGAAAGATGACTAGTGCCATCTATTTCTAAGGATAAACATGACCAATTACTTGAGTTCCTAAGAAAAGAAAATAATAACACCAAGTTTATAATGTGAATATTTCATAACTTATCTTTCCATATTGTATGTTGAAGAGTTCCACCCATGAATATCTATTGTGATTCATGATAAAAAAGTGTTGTTTAGGTAAATATAATTGTTAATATGTTGTGCATGAAAATGAAAAAATGAGAATAAAATGTGCAATAAAAATAACATTTTCTATTTTCCATGATGAGAATGTGAGTGAATTGAGTGAGGAATTATATGGTGCTAAAGTAAAAATAAGTTCACTCACATAAATATTTAATTTTGGATTATAAGTTAATATATTAAATCATTGGCTCGCATAGTGGATACTCCTACTTGTTATAGACTACTCATAAATATATGTTTGATGCAGTCAATCAATATGGTTCAAATTCGTATGTGTGTAAAGCATAGATACATTCTAGAAGTGGATTCTAGATTACCGCTATTCAATACACCCAAAGATTGAGAGGGGGGTTGAATCAGTCTACCCAAAAACTTAAGTCCTTTTAGACCTTGAAAATTTTAGCATAACACAAACTTTGTATCTCAACTTAAAACCCTTAAACATAATAGTAAAAGAGAAGGATATAGCAGTTTGAATCCTTAGCACCTTCAACAAACCTTATGTTATGAAACATATAGCAATTCTACTTCTAACCAGATCGGTAGTACTGAGAGAAAAACTGATAACACACACATGCACAAGGATAACAATAGATTTATGTGGAAAACCTAATGATGGAAAAACCATGGTGAGATTTAACTCACAATATAAAGGCTCACTACCAAAAAGACTTGTATGAAGGCTCACTACCTAAAAGGAAGATACAAAGGACTCACAACATTGGAGTACCAACCAACAAGAAGAGAAAGATATAGAGGACCTGATGAGATTCACTATCTCATAGAAGGATACAAAAAGTATAGAAGAGATTACAATATTTGTCAACAATTCACTCTGTTGACTGAGGCATTAAAGCATAATTGATCTTTCTTTTCATACACTTTAGCACTATCTTTATTGAATATTCAATATAATTTGTACACACACTTCTTCACAATTGTACACCTCTCCACACTTGTTGCATCCAAAATTATCTTGCATTTATATCCACCGTGACACTTTAGAACTTCAATTAAGTTGACCAAGAAGGATAAATAATGAATTCAACTATTCAGCACCAAAAAATATAATGTGGTCCTACCCAAAGATAGAGAGGACCAAAAAAAACCTTATTGAATCTTCTAATGTGATCTAAAACAATTCACATGCCGACACACATTAACCTAAGTTGGCATCAAGGGAAACATGTAGATAAAACTTTGAAGCGCATAACTAGCCAGCCCAAAATCATTCTTCCAATTGAATCTACTTAATGTGGTTCTAACCAAGATAGGCCAGGAACCAAATCTACCTTAACACATCTTCCATTGTTGGTGAAATCCCCCAAGCACATAGCACAAGCAAAAGAACAAGCCTTGTCAACCAAATATCCACAAATAACCCAAGCCAACTCAAGACACAATTACAGCACCAAAGCAACCAATCAACAACATGTGGATCACATGGGTGTGTTCAATGAAAATACAATAACACTACCATACCCTTCCTTCTTATTTTCATGCCAACAACGACCATCATAGATCAAATAGGAACACAAAACTATATTTTAGAAACACAAAATTCTTATTCATGAGATATAACATTAACATGTCAGCTTGCAGACCACTTCAACACTTGAAATTGGAATCGAGACACTACATAGACATTGAGAGTACATTCACCAAGCTGCATGAGAAGATTCATCAATCCAAAGAAATGTAGAGCATTTCATGGACCAGTCTGGACAACCAACAACACTGCCAACCTTCTGCAATTCACATAACTTTCCTCAACAACACACGTGACTTGAAAATATAGGATTGCAATGTCCACAAAACACTAACATTGAATCCCAAATCACAAGACCAAATATTTAGTAGCAAAGGAATGCAGAGTATTCTCCCAAACATACTTCAATGTAGCTTCCTGAACCAGAAACCTTTTTACAACTTCTAGATGCCAGAACTTACTTTCAACAACATATGCTTTATTAGGAACATCAAGAGAGAACATAATATATATTGTAGACCTTAAACAAAATCTCTCTACTATCAATCATTCTTCTAATCCTTATCTTAATATATCATTATAAAATGACTTTTCTAACAACAATAGTGCATTCTACAACTTTTCTTGGCATGGGACAAGGCATGAATTCTAACCATGAACTTCTCCAACTCTTTTTTAGATAAGGCGTGACATAAAACCATGACCTTTATCGACTCTTCTTTAGATAAGGAATGACATCCAACCATGAACTTTAGAAACTCTTACATGCACCAATGTTATCCTGAACTAAATATAACAATGACAGCTAGTAAAAAGGACTAAAAACCTTCCTTACTTCTCAAGTGCTAACATCAATGACAACCAACAACTAGTGTTGACATCAATGAAAATAACTGCCAACAAGCACAACCAAAATAGGCTAATGGGGCAAGTTTGTGGTGTACACATTTTAATCAAATGTAAATGCTAGGGGAGAAAATGGAACTCTACCTCTTGGTTGGGTATCAATATCCATGGGGTTGTTGTTCATATAGGATGACATTAAAAATAAAATAAACGGTAGCCTACATAGGTGCACAACTTAATAAATTTAAAGAAAATTTCTAATACTAATAGTCGATTGTAATAAAGGATAAAAATGGAGGAATAAGCTACCCTTCTAAAGTATGTGTGTAGCACTATACAGTTATTTCTTTACCCCATATTTGTAAATACCAATCAAGGTAGGATCCCAACAAGAAGTTGTTAAATAATCCAAAACTATTGATAACCTAGTCAATTTTACTTTGCATTCCCACAACAAGAGTAGTGAAGAGATTAAATAAAATATGACTCATTCCTTACCTAATGAAATGAGAGGGAAAAAGAAGACTAGAAGAATATGCAATTCATGGATCCATAATAAATCAAGAATGAGAAATAATTATAATTGAATAGCCAAGAGTAGGTTGGAATTATTATTTATTTTAATTATTAGGCCACACAAAGGTGGAAAAATTCAATAGAAAGTTAAATGTCATTATAAATATTTAAAAATAATATTACTACGAGGCCAAAGGAAAGTATAGTTAATATCAAATGTTTTGGTGCACTATAAAGGATTTGCATAGTGAGGGTATACATAATAGTTTGATAGATGAATAACAATCAATTTCGTTGTGCACAACATTGAATATTCAACATGAGAGAAATAGTGCAACCATTAAGAGGTGTGTTACAAAATAAATCTCACAAGGAACCATAGAAAAATGGCTAGCGAAACAAATAAATATGGTGTCATTCAAAATTTACAAATAGAGGTTACAAAAAGAAAAGAGATTTGGACATTAGAATAGAATTGTGTTGTTGCTGATGCCTAAGCTATTTTGGTCTTCTCTTCTCTATCATTTTGTTATCTAGTTCTAGGGGGTGTCAATTTGTGTGTTCCTATAGTTGATCCTCCACATGTATGCAATTGTTTTGTTTCTTTAAAGTATACAATGTATGAATCTATTACTCCATACAATTTTAACTTATATTTGTTATGGTTTGAATTACTTTATGCATGGTTGTCTTGTCCGATATTTTCTAGTTAACTATCACATTGTGTGTTTTTAAGCTCTAATTAATTAGAAAAATGATGCATGTTCTTAGCTTATGTACTCTTTTATTTTAGTATAATTTAGTTTAAATTTTTTCCCTCTCTCTATTTTCCTCTATAATTAGAGCTAGCTCAAAATAGGAAAGGAGCTAGTCCTTGATCCAAATATTGGATTGTAGGTCATTCATTGGCATATAGATCTTTCCATTATTGTGGGTCTTTCATGACACATGTTTATTTGACCAAAATGAATATTGACTTGTAAATAATTTATGACACACATGAGGTGACTCAAATTCAAGGCTTTTAAGCCTTCATTTTCATCTCATATTTAGTTTTTTATACTGGAATTTTAATGGTAAGTTATAGAAATATCATCTCCAAATGAGCATACATCCTCCACCTAGTGACTCTATTATGTCCAAAGACTCAATTTTTATATGGGTAGACTATGTCCATATATGTTGATCCAAATATATAACCCAATGTAATGGATAATCCAATAAATATTCCATCTACTATGTGGAACTCTAATGTGTTGGAAAAACAAGAATAGACAACTGAGAGGGGGTGAATCATTTTTCACATAATTTAAAAATTATTTAACCTTATTAACCTTTAATCTCATATCTGATAAATAACAGTGAAAGCATGAATCAACAACACATCAGCAACACACATAACACCAAGATTTTTGCGTGGAAACCCTATTAGGGGAAAACCATGGTGGAGGTTAATCCACAAGTTATACCCTATTAAAAGTATAAAGAAAATGAATAAGGAATGCACATGCATTCAGGCACACTGCCTCGAGCTCACTGCTCAAAGAAGACATAGTGTCTTACATAAAAATTTAAGATTAAATCCATCTGAAGAGGTTCAACTGAGAAATTATCTTCTTCAAAAGCCTGATGACAGTTCCAGTTAGGCGCAGAAACACTTCTTCACACTTCTCTCAAACTTCTTTACACTCTACTCTGCAATCAAATGATCTGATCTCTATTCACACATTTTTTATTCACACTTCTCACACTTACATCATGCACACTTCAAAATGAATAAAAAATCACTCTTATATATCCGCTTCATGGAATTACATCAACAACTTTGTTGGCCAAAAATAAAAGAAAAAATGAATACACTGTTGGCCCAATTAATGAACAAATCTCAATGCACACCAACCAAAGTTGATCACAACATAATGAAGACCTAAAACAACATCCTCAAACATGCCAAACATTAAAATATTCATCCATGAGGATCTGCAACACGCTACAACCACCATGTCGGCCAAGAACATGAAAACTCGAACACACAAAGGAAAAATCTTCGATCATGATCACACCAATCAATGTTGACATGCAACAAAGATAGAGCATGATCTAGAAACATCAATGAACATCAAAGGAGCATAAACAACAACTCAAATTACCAGAATTATGCTCTCTTCTTACAGAAACATCAGCTACAGTAACAGAATAATTGTAGGAACATAGAAACTCACAACTTGCACAAATCTTGATGCGCACCTCTGAAAATTTCAAAGTATAAACTAGATAGGCTTAGAAAAAACCCTTTAAAGTGCAACTTCTGAATACCAACATACTAAATTTTCCACCACACTGAACTTCACAGCTTCTCAGACAACCTTCAACATATTTATTATAATTTTCTCAATATCCTCGACATATACAGCCTTCAAGACATCAATGCTTATAGTGTTGACATCAATGACAACCACATATCAGAAACACAACCACAACATCCAACAATCTCCCCCTTTGGAATTGATGGTAACACATGATGTGAAAAATACCATCAACAAAACTAACTCTTCTCCAATAGTCTTCTCTTTTGCACATTACTCTTCTCCCCCTTAGTTTTTACAAGGTTTTTCACATTACTCTTCTCCCCCTTTGACATCTATGGAAAAGTTACACAAGCTCTGAACCACATATCCGAATAATTTGACTACTCCCCTTGAGTAGCAGCCACCACAACATTAATCCAGATCAAGATATGACTATAAATGCATGGACCGATGCAAACACTTGCATCTTAGTTTTGATTAGGAGGGGAAATCACCCCTAACTTCCCATTGAGATACTTCAAAGTATCCTTGGGCAATGCAAAGATGTCTACAATTTTTTCCTTAGTAGGCACATACTCCAGTCTGACTTCTTTATCACTCACTTTGTCTCTCAAAAAGTGATATTTGATAGATATATGTTTTGTCTTAGAATGCAGCACTGGATTCTTGGAAATGTTTATGGCACTTGAATTATCACAAAATATAGCAAGATGCTCATCATACTCAATTCTGATATCTCTCAACATCTGCTTCATCCATATTACTTGAGTAAAATTGTTTGCAACAACAATATATTCTACCTCAGCAGCAGATAAGGAAATGGAATTCTGCTTTTTATTTAACCAAGACACCAACTTCTTCCATAAGAAGAAGGCACCACCACTATTACTTTTCCTTTCATCCACATCTCGTGCCCAATCTACATTAGTAAAGGTGCTCAAGGTAAGATCATCATCTTTAGGATACCAAAGACCAAAGTCAACTATCCCTTTCAAGTATTTAGGAATTCTCTTCATGTCAGTCACATGAGATTCCTTTAGATCAACTTGATATCTAGTAACCATACATACAACATTCATGATGTCTGGTTTGGTTTGATTCAAATAAAGTAATCCACTGATCATTGACTTGTATCTTGTTTGATTTTCTTTAGGAGAATAATCATTTTGTGTTAACTTTCATCTAGTTACCATGGGTGTACCAACTGGCTTTGAGTCTTCCATGCCAAAAATTTTTAGTAACTCTCTTACATATTTGGACTGAGATATAAAGATTCCATTATCTAACCGAGTAATTTACAATCCTAAAAATAATTTTAGCTCTCCAATCATTGACATCTCAAACTCACTTTTCATTTCATCAGCAAAATTCATACATAAGTCATCATTGTCTTCAAAAATGATGTCATCAAAAAAGACTTCAATAATCAACTCTTTATCCTAATCCATCTTAAAGAATAGATTACTGTCAGTAGTACCTTTATTGAATCCAAGCTTCAACAAGTATTTATCTAGTCTAGCATACTAGGCTCTAGGAGCTTTCTTGATTCCATACAGTGCTTTCTTCAATCGGCAAACCATATCTCCTTTATCAATCAGTTGAAATACATCCAGTTTCTCAACATATACTTATTCTTCTACCTCACCATTTAGAAATGTTGACTTTACATCCATTTGATAGACTTTGTAGCTCTTAAAAGCAACATAAGCAAGAAACAATCTTATAGCTTCAATTCTAGCAACAAGGGCAAAGGTTTCTTCAAAATCAGTACCTTCCATCTGTGAGTAACCTTTACATACTAGTCTTTCTTTATTCCTGACCACTTCACCTTGTTCATTCAGCTTATTCTAAAAGACCCATTTGGTTCCAATCACATTTTTATCCTGAGGTCTGGGAACAAGAATTCATGTATCATTTTTCTCTATCTGCATCAGTTCTTCCTTCATTGCTTCCATCTAATATTCATCTTTACATGCTTCATTGACATTGTTGGGCTAAGTCTTGGAAATCAAGCAACACTCTTCTATAATTCTTCTTCTAGTCTGCACACCTTTGTTCTTATCTCCTATAATCTGATTTTCAGAATGATTTAGCTTTACACACCTCAGAACTTTAGGATTCTCTCGAACTTTTGGTTCTTTTGCACTTCCACTAGCTTCTCCTTCTTGATTTTCTTGATTCACCAAAATAATTTGAACTTGATTATGTGTCTAAGAATTCTTTCCATTATAAGTACTATCATGCTGGTCATCTGAATTATATCCACGGTATCTAGATGATCTAGTAGTGTCCTCATCAACTTTAACATTTGCACTTTCAACCATTTTCCCCAATCTTCTATTATAGCACAGGTAGGCCTTGCTCTTAGTAGTGTAACCCAAAAACATTCTTTCATCACTCCTAGCATCAAACTTTCCTATATCTTCATCTCTCTTGATATAACATCTACTTCCAAAGATTTTGAAATATTGAATAGTAGGCTTATAACCAAACCACAACTCAAAAGGAGTCCTACTAGAATTACCATTGACATTTACTCGGTTGATAGTATATACAACAATGCTTACAACTTCTCTCCAATAGATATGAGGAACATTACCTTCCAACATCATAGTTCTAGCAGCATCTAGAATTGTTTTGTTCTTTCTCTCAACAACTTCATTCTGTTGAGGGGTCCGGGGAGCAGATAACTATCTTTTGATTCCATGCTCTTCACATAATTAATTGAATTCCTAGGAAGTGAATTCACCATCTCTATCTGACCTTAAGCATTTAATCTTTAAACCTATGTCATTCTCAGTCATAGATTTGAAACTTTTGAACTTTTCTAATGCTTCATGTTTTTCTCTCAAGAAAGCAACCCATATCATCCTAGAGTAATCATCAATAAGCAACATAAAGTACCTTTCTCCTTGCAGAATTTTGATTCTAGAGGGACCACATAAATTAGTATGCACCAACTCCAGTACTCTATTAGAATGATGTTGTTTGCTCTGAAAATAAATTATAGTCTGCTTTCCCATTTGACATTCCTTGCATATGGTGTTAGTAGGCTTCACTAGCTTAGGAAGATCTCTAACTGCTTTAGTGGATCTTACTTTGACAATTTTATCAAAATTCACATGACATGGCCTCCTATGCCATAGCCAGCTTACATCAACTTGAGCAATTAAACAACTTTCACTAGCAGCACTCAGGTGAACAATGTTACCTCTTGTCTTTGTACCTAAAGCAATTACATTTCTGGAACTTCCCAATATCCTACATTTTCCATCTTTGAACTAAAGATTGTATCCCTTATCGACCATCTATCCAACACTCAACAGATTATGCTTCAATCCTTCAACATAAAGGACATCATCAATATTATTTTTACCACCAAGAGAAATAGTGCCTCTACCACAAATCACACCATCATTGTTATCTCCAAATCTTACAACACCACTATCATACTTCTACAAGCTTATAAACTTGCTTTTGTCACCAGTCATATGATGTGAGCATTCCCTGTCAATCACCCACTCATCCTTTTCTTCAATTTTGGCTGCAAGATCTTTCTCAATATTCTTATCACTAGTAGATTTAGTGGACACCAGACCATTTTCCTTGATAACAATGAATACCCATCCATCTTCATTTCCATTTTTTTATTAGATTCATCATCAATAACACCTTCAGCATAATAAAATTTCTTTTGAAATCTAGGCTTATCAAGTTTGAACCTAGGAACTCTTTCAGTTGACCTTGATGCAAAATGACCTATCTTATTACAAGAGAAACATTTAATAGGAAACTTTACTTTATACTTACCTTTTCCTTTGGCTTCTCTTTTCACAATCAATGCTTCCAACTCCATTAACTCTCTTTCTTCATCTTCAATTTGTTTCATCGCATCTTCATACTTGAATGTCTTTCTGGAACTTTCTCCCAGATCATATCTCTATTGGTTTCTTCCAAATATAGTAGCCTTAAATGCAGATTCTGTCTTAGGAGTAGAATCACCAAATTCACTTAATTTAAAGGCAGCAAGCTTACCAATCAACATATCTCTTGTCACAGTTTTTACTGTCCCGATTTCTTTAATGGAACGAGCTTTTGTTTTGTAAGAATTAGGCAATGATTTGAGCACTTTAACCACAATCTCTTCTTCATCCAAGATTCCACTGGCACATCTAATACCCATCACTAGTTCATTCACTTTTTCATGAAAGAAATATTGTTTTCATCTTCGCTCATTTTCAAGTTTTCCCACTTTCCTTTCAGAGTTTGTAGCTTAGCAATGTTCACTTGTGCATCTCCTTCATACAATGTTTCCAACTTCTTCCATATCTCATATGTTGTTTTCAAACCCATCACATTTGTCATCTTTAAATCTATCAAAGCACTCAACAATGCTTCAATAGCCTTGATATTTGTTTCATCTTCTTTGATCTCATCGAGAGTAGAGGGACCATTATGAGGAATAACATATCTATTCTTTGTAATCTTCTAGAAGGTATCACCAATGTACTTCAAATGACACTCCATTCTAGCCTTCCACAAAGAGTAGTTTGTTCCATCGAATCTAGGACTATCCTTCTTGTATGATGCCATCTTAGATCACCTCAATCTATTAAACTTCTTCAGATGAACCTGCTCTAATACCAATTGTTGGTAAAACAAGAATAGACAACTGAGAGGGGGGTGAATCAGTTGTCATAGAATTTAGAACTTATTTAACCTTATTAACCTTTAATCTCATATCTGATAAATAACAGTGAAAGCATGAATCAACAACACATCAGAAGCACACATAACACCAAGATTTTTGCGTGGAAACCCTATTAGGAGAAAAACCATAGTGGAGGTTAATCCACAAGTTATACCCTATTAAAAGTATAAAGAAAATGAATAAGGAATGCACATGCATTCAGGCACATTTCCTAGAGCTCACTTCTCAAAGAAGGAACATTGTCTTACATAAAAATTTCAGATTAAATCCATCTGAAGAGGTTGAACTGAGAAATTAGCTTCTTAAAAATCCATATGACAGTTCTGGCACAGAAACACTTCTTCACACTTTTCTCAAACTTCTTCACACTCTGCTCTGAAATCGAATGATTTGATATCTATTCACACATTTCACATTCACACTTCTCACAATTACATCACGCACACTTCAAAATGAACAAATTGTCGCTCTTATATATCCGCTTCATGGAATTACATCAACAACTTTTTTGGCCAAAAATAAAAGAATAAATGAATACATTATTGGCCCAATTCATGAACAAATCTTAATGCACACCAACCAAAGTCAGTCACAACATAATGAAGACCTAAAACAACATCCTCAAACATGCCAAATATTAAAAGATTAATCCACGAGGATCCGCAACACACTACAACCACCATGTCAGCCAAGAACATGAAAACCCGAACACACAAAGGTAAAATCTCTTATCACGATCACACTGATCAACATAAACATGCAAAAAAGATAGAGAATGATCTAGAAACATCAACAAACATCACAGGAGCATACGCAACAACTCAAATTACCAGAATTACATTCTCTTCTTCCAGAAACATCAACTACAGTAACAAAATAACTATAGGAACACATAAACTCACAACTTGCACAAATCTTGATGCGGACCTCTGAAAATTCTGGAGTATAAACTAGATAGGCTCAGAAACAAACCCTTTAAAGTGCAACTTTTGAATACCAACATACTAAATTTTCCACCAAACTGAACTTCATAGCTTCTCAGATAGCCTTCAACATATTTATTTATAATTTTCTCCATATCCTCGACATATACAGCCTGTTAGAACCCAAATTTTCCATTTAAATTCTAAGGCTTTCCCATAATTCTTCATTAAAAATCCTAAGTCTTTACCCACTTGAAATCAAATTTTCCTATCTTTTTGTCAAGAAAAAATCATCCTTTTCGCCATCCAAAATTCTAATACACCTTATACCTTACACCGTTGCCTTAATATTTAATTTTTATGTCTTTACTGATTTACCGCGGCCTCCCACTAAGGGGCTCGCGGTATGATGGTGGCGGTGAATAACAGTCATGACAACCGTTACCACTACACTGCACGTGGTCAGCACAGTGACCACGATGGCACGGTAAACAGTTAGAAGGGTTAGCAGGCAGCGAGGCAACACTTACCATGCCACCGTTGGCGGTCATCTCATAGACCGTGGTGGCTACGGTGAACAGGAGGAAGCGATTGAGAGTGGTTACCGTGAAACTACGGAGGGTCGGACAGGAGACCGCGGTAGCGCAGTAACGGGTGACAGTCAGCGATAGTCGGAGGTAGCGGTTACCACGGTACCACCACCGGCTCATGTGGTGACTGCGGTGACTACGGTAAACTGTCGGGAAAAGCGGTTATCTAGTTCTCTCCAACTTGAGATACTTTGATTTTTTTAAATCAACATATCAAGTATAATCTCTTATTTATTAGAATGAATTCCCATTTTGTGTGATTTTTATTTGTTGGTATCTATTAGTCAGAATTAAATCCCTTCAAGTAAGTCACTGTAATTTTAGGATTTCATTTGGATGGTTAAAGTGGAACCTGATAGAGAAACAGTCTAGCACTATTTATGCCAGACATAAATAAATGAAGTTATATGCCAGCCATTAAGATTTCCTTTTATAAAGTGCCTAACAACTAGAAATAAACCAGAGAAGGAAACACATAATTCTTCTTAATTTTGACTCTGTTGCCCATGTGGATAGAAGGCACTAGTCTTTCACAACCCAAAGATAAAATTCATAAACAAACAAATTATTCAAATCCTTTCATTTGTGCAGTAGGAGTAGGTGTAGTAATTTTATCTATCCACTACCCTTTGCCATTGTGGATAGATTGATCAACTAGGAAACATATTTCAATCTGTATTGTTCATTTAGGTACACCCGCCTTGGTCTAGCAGAACCTGAAGAACAGAAGGTACAATTACATCAATTGGCCCTGTACATTTGCCAAAAGTGTAGTAAGAGCTTGGAAAACTCTTCTGGTTAAAACCTGCATTTTTGAGACCCAATAGTTTGGTGACTCCACTGGGGACAAACATCAGAAAATTTGGTTTCAGCCTTTCCATTTATAGTTATACAGTTTTCAAAATTGGTCTTCAATCAGAGAATCACAATTGTGTAATTTGCAGCTCCCCATCCGAGTCACACACACAACAATTTGGCGACTCCACTGGGGACACATTCCAGAAAATTTTCAGCCTATCCATCTATTGATTCAACAAAGTTTTACATTTTTGGAGATTCTTCTAGGGCAAACCAAAACAATCTTTTTCATTTTCCTACTTTTGGAAAAGTAGGTGGCGACTCTGTTTTATCTGATAAATAATGCATGGGTGTTGTGGAGCAGTAACATTTTATCAAGATGGCAGAAGCAGAAAGAAGACAACAATCAATAAGAGAGTTGAAGGAATTGAGGCAACAAAGGCTACAATTGGACCAATAGATGCTACAAGTGAACCAACAATTGCTGCAATTAGGAGTCAAAGGCTCTCAAAATACATCACCAAAAAGGCCATCATACAGTGAGAATGAAGACACAAGTGCCAAGAGATCTTGGACACCACAAGTGCCCCATGATGCAACTGAGAATTTTGATAATAAAGTTAATATACTCTATTCACAGCAAAATATTTTTGATGAGTATATTCAAATTGAAGAGAGAGGCAAAAATCTTGTGGATTCCTTTTTTGATATAAGGAGATATAAGGGAGAAGATGTAAACTCTCTATACAATAGGATGGTAGACATTTGTATGCAATTACCTCCTCATTTTAGGCCAACAAGACCCACATTTGTTGCACAACTTCTAAGAGCATCAGAGCCTGGATCAGTTTATTGGCCAGAATCATCAAAACAGTGTGCCTTGGATACAGTGAATAGACTTATTGATTCTATACTTGGGACAAGGTATGTGGATATTACAAACAGTGCTTCAGAAGCTGCAATAGAAGAAGGTATCATGCTATCCAATAGTGAAGATGTGGAGAGTTTCTCTTGCATAACAGATTGTGAGCCAAATTGTGAAGATGAAATTGGGGATGTTGATCTTCAACAAGGTGATTCTTGTAGTTCTTATGAAGATGAAGAGGTTGGAGACATGGTAGAAGATATGGAAGCAGAGACATGTTCACTCAGTAGTGAGCAAGTTTCAAACTTGTTAACTCTTGAATACCAGAAGTATGCACATAAAGATGATTCTAGAGTTTTGGCTCCAACTTATATCTACTTTGATAGTGAAGATACTGTGTGTGACGATTCATATGACCCCATGTGCATCTCTCACAGTGATGAGGAGTTCTTTGAAGCTGATCAAAGATCTATTTGTGTCCAAGAAGAGGTATGTGATTTGAATGATTTTTTCTGCAAGAAAAGGATGTTGGTTTGCATATCATTGATGATGAATGTTCAGTATTTGTTGATTCAAGTATGTGTGAGGCTGATTGTCTTGATCAAGAGTATGTGTCAATGACAATTGATGATGGAAAAGAACTAGAAAGCATTTCTGATTTGATTGATTCAAAGGATTTTGATGAGACAATTTTTTTTTATTCCTGTGAGAAGCATTTAGATTTTCAAGTCCCAATACAGCTACTGGATCATTCAGTAACATATGATAATGAGCAATATTTTGTTGCATATAGATACACTTTGTGTGTTGAAGGTGATAAATATTTTTCTTATGATGATAAGAATGATGAAATGCAGAGGAGTGAAATGAGTACAATTCAAGTTGAACACAATGACTTCCTAAAAGTTTTTAATGACAGTGCATGTTGCAGGGTAGGTGGAATGGATAGTTTCAAAAGAAACCTGGTGAGCTTTAATCAAAACAAAGGCTATGACAGAGGAAAGTGCAGGTTTTTTCTTTTGGGGTGGCCTAGGGCATCCCTTATGGTTTGATTTCTTGAACCATACCAGAAACAGAGGATTAGGGATTGCCAGTGCATGGACAATTCCTAACAAACCTCTTTAAACATTCTTTTCCATGCACAATAGTTTAAGAAGGGTTTGAGTTTTCCAGTAGATGGACACTCTCAAGAATTCCCTTATTGAAAACTTTGTTTTCCTTCCATGTACAATAGTGTAGGTTTTTCCATTCTACATTTTCTCCATTTTCATATCATTCATATGTTCATTCCCTTCATCTGCCATTGCCTTCATTTTTCATCCTTTACTCAGTCTACTCTCCCAAAGAATTCTTGATTCTTGCAGCAATTTGAAAATCACTCATCCCCAACAAGAGCCACTATTAGAACCCAAAATTTCCATTTAAATTCTAAGGCTTTCCCATAATTCTTCATTAAAAATCCTAAGTCTTTACCCACTTGAAATCAAATTTTCCTATCTTTTTGTCAAGAAAAAATCATCCTTTTCGCCATCCAAAATGCTAATACACCTTCTACCTTACACCACTGCCTTAATATTTAATTTTTATGTCTTTACCACTTTACCACGACCTCCCACTAAGGGGCTCGCGGTATGGTGGTGGCAATGAATAACATTCATGACAGTCGTTACCGCTACATCGCGCGTGGTCAACACAGTGACTGCGGTGGCACGGTAAACGGTTAGAAGGGTTAGCAGGCAGTGAGGCAACACTTACCACGCCACCGCTGGTGATCATCTCACAGACCGTGGTGGTCACAGTGAACAAGAGGAAGCAGTTGAGAGTGGTTACCATGCAATCGCGAAGGGTCAGATAGGAGATCGCGGTAGCACGGTAATGGGTAACAGTCAGTGACAGTCGGAGGTAGCGGTTATTGTGGTACCGCCACCGGTTCACGTGGTGACCATGGTGACTACGGTAAATTGCGGGGGGAAGTGGTTAATGGTTACCGCAGTATTGCTGATGGCGAATACAAAGACTGTGGTAGAGCGGTAAATGAAGTAAAGAAATGCATGAAGCGGTAAAGTATTGAATGAAATATTAAAAGGAAAAACTATTGTAAAAAATATTTAATTTGCCGAGGCAACATAATTAAATATTTTGTCTTTGTTGTAGAATTTCAAATGATTTTACCAGAATAGTGAAGGGTCATGACTCTTCAGATATAATGTATAGATTTGAAAAAGGAGGAACAGAGGGGGCAGTTAGAGAATAGGAGTCAGATTTTTTCTAACTGGGGAATGTAAAAATGGACAAATCTTTCTTGAAACAAAGCAATGGAGATTAATGTTTTTAACTGGTGAAAACCTTCCTATTTCAGTTGTTGTGTTGCAATAATTTACATTCTTTTATCTGGTTCTCTCCAACTTGAGATACTTTGATTTTTTTAAATCAGCATATCAAGTATAATCTCTTATTTATTAGAATGAATTCCCATTTTGTGTGATTTTTATTTGTTGGTGTTTATAAGTCAGAATTAAATCCCTTCAAGTAAGTCACTGTAATTTTAGGATTTCTTTTGGATGGTTAAAGTAGAACCTGATAGAGAAACAGTCCAGCACTATTTATGCCAGACATAAATAAATGAAGTTATATGCTAGCCATTAAGATTTCATTTTATAAAGTGCCTAACAACTAGAAATAAACTAGAGAAGGAAACACACAATTCTTCTTAATTTTGACTCTGTTGCCCATGTGGATAGAAGGCACTAGTCTTTCACAACCCAGAGATAAAATTCATAAACAAACAAATTATTCAAATCCTTTCATTTGTGCAGTAGAAGTAGGTGTAGTAATTTTATCTATCCACTACCCTTTGCCATTGTGGATAGATTGATCAACCAGGAAACATATTTTAATCTGCATTGTTCATTTAGGTACACCCACCTTGGTCTAGCAAAACCTGAAGAGAAGAAGGTACAATTGCATCAATTGGCCTTGTACGTTGGCCAAAAGTGTAGTACGAGCTTGGCAAACTCTTCTGGTTAAAACCTGCATTTTTGAGACCCAACACAGCCTTCAAGACATCAATCCTAATAGTGTTGACATCAATGAAAACCACATATCAGCAACACAACCACAACATCCAACATAATGGACCTCCATTACTACCACAACAAATAAATATCATTCCAAAATAAAATTTGAAGGCTCTACCTTAGTTTCATGGGTTGGATTAGTGTTACCAATTGACCACCTGTAACATGTGTTCAATTTATGTGTTACCTTAGTTTCATGGGGATGGATTAATGCTAGAAACTAACCACTTGTAATATATGCTCAATATTATTCTCTTGACCATTTCTATTAAAAGTAAAGAAATTTATTGGTTTCAAGTTTAATACCATCATCCATTGCAATTTGGGAACAATTTAGAACTATTTTTCATGAGAAATGATTGATTCCACATGTTTGATAAAAAAATCACTATAATGAAAAATAAAATCACAATAATCTATGGATAAATTTAACTCAAGATTCAACAAAACCTAGGAGAAATTTCTATTTGACTTATGTCCTCCAAGTTTCAATTTTTTTTCTAATTTCTAAGAGCATTTATTCTAATTTGGTTTTGATGACTAAGATGTTGGGTGGTATTAATCTTATAGAATGGACTATGAAGTTGTAATTAAAGTTGAGTAAGACCTTTCCATGGTTGGAAGGATTCTTGCATACCTATAGCCATTTTATTTCTACCATAATGTGCATATTCTCCATTTTTTCCATACATCGTATTCAAAATTTTATCCCACCCACCTTCCCTCCTATTATCCTATTGAGAAGGTTGTGATGAGAGACCTATGCTTTCAAATTTATAATGACTTGATGGTTATCAAAGATTAATTTATTTATCAAATACCTTGTATATATCTCATTCCTTTCGTACCAAGGCCTAATTTTTAAATCTTAATAATTATTAGCCTATCCCTACTCAGCCTAATAAACCTATTACACATCCCTCTCAAGTTTCATTTAGTCGTATAATAGATAATCAACATGTTATGATGCAAGACTATCTATACTTAGCTTAATAACCTATTACACACCCCTCTCAGGCTTCATTTAGTCCTATAATGGATAATACAAAAATTGTGATGCAACACCAAGTTTTTATGATAAATGGATGGTGTAAAACCATGAATATTCAATGTGAAACTGAGAGAAATGATTTTTTTGCTATTTTTTATCAAATTCTACAATAGAGAATATGTATCTTGCATAAGAAAATGGTGTAGTTTTAAGTGTCTCTCAACCCTCTCGAGTTTTACTTATTGGATGGATTATATCATTCATTTCTCAAGGTAGAGGAGAGGAAGGGGATACTATCCTACATCTCAAGGTCTATCATACAAAAGAAAGGAGTGCAATTATGAATTCCAAATGAAAACATAAGAGTAGATCCATTAATAGGTATCATGGCTACATATCAAGAGCTTCCTTATTTTATTGAAGAAGAATATAAAAATATACATGGAGGAATATAAGAGGACCTATTTTCCATTCTTAAAAATATATATACTCTACTTGAAGGAGATAAATCCTTGAAAAAAAATATTATCTACAATTTAAAGCATGATTTAGAAGATTAACAAGAGGTTGCTACTATATGAAAAATATCTAGAGTTGAATGTATTCATCAATTACATAATTCTAAGGTAGAGGAGTTTTGAAATAATAGGGAATAATATTGAAATATAGTATAAAAAAAGGATAACAATGTACCTGTAATGACCCCCTAGATAAAGATCACAATGATGTAGATAGACAAAAACATAACAAATATCTATTTTTAATACTTGAAGAAGGAAATGTTATTTTGGTAGAAGAATATGAATAGCTCAAAGCGGTTCTCGATATTTAATCAAATCCAAATTTAAAAAAAAATCATATGCAAGAACCTAATGTGCTCTCTAATATGGAGAACATTGATTTGTCCTATAATGAAGAATATGTTCACCTCTTTGAGGAAGACAAGAAAAACATGTTGGAACAAATATAAAAATAGTGAGGTTTCACATTTCAAGGATAAAAACATGACTTTTCAAATCCATAAATTCATTGGATCAAGATTCAAGTCACTCTCGGGTAGTATAGTTACTTTCAAGCCAAAATTTATCATTCTCCAAGATGGTGTGAATGGAAGGAATCAAGAACAAGGCCACCAGTCATCAACCATGGTCATTTGAAAATATGCATGAGTGTTCCCAAACTCTAGAAAAATTTCCCACTCCTTAACAATAATCATAATTCGCACCATGAGAAATTAAAATTAAAATTGAGCTTTCAAGTGGTGGAGCATATGAGATAAAAAGCACAAATTTCTCTTATTATACTTCATGAAATTTTTATTATCTTGTACAATTTTTCATTAATTATGAGTGGATCTTACTTTTCCATGTTAATTAATGGTTTTGTTTGGCGAGATCTAGTCGACATGTGGTAGTTGTTAGAATATATTTTTAGCTTTATGAATAAGTTTCCAAGGAAAGATTGTATAACAATTTTGTTTTTTGAGAAGTGTTTGTAGTAGTAGAAAAAGTGTATCAATAAATGAAAAAATGTTGTTTCACTTTATAGCCATTTAAATACATTGATACATGTTTCAATTTTAATTTTGAGGGGTATTATGTGATTATTGGGTTGTTTCCTTTAGTTTACTTTTATGTGTTTCAACTCTAACGCCCAATGGATTAAGAAGGCATACTGTGGTTTGGATGGGTTCATTCTTTCATGTATGTGAGAAAGCCCCTATGAGTCATCATAAATATTGTGAATAATATGGACACCATTAAAATAATTTTATCTCACCACAACAAAAGGATATAATAGGGTAGATTGGACAAGCTCATGGTTTGTATGTGACTTTTAGGTCATACATTAGAGGTATTTTGATATAGATGAATCCACCTTATCAAATTTAGGGTATACAACCTCTCTGAAATAGTATTAGAATATTGGTAAAGGGAAATATGATATTGTAATAAATCTTAATGCGAAAAGCCTTGATATCTAGATTAACATGATATATAAATATGGCATATGGAAAGGGTCATACTTTGTGTAAATGTTTAGTAGAAAGATGACTAGGGCCATCTATTTACAAGGACACACATCACCAATTGCTCAATTTCCATAGAAGAGTAATAATGATGATAAGCTTGTGATATGAAGGATTTCATAATGTATATTTCCATATTGTATGCCAAAGAGTACCACCCATGAATATTAACTATCTTTAGTGTTACTTCAAGAAAAAAGAAGTGCCAATATGTTGTACACGGAGAATATTATTTTACTTTCAAATATTTCTCTTAACTTAGCCTAAAATAGGAAAAGAGTCAACCATTAGTTGGTCTTTTATTGAATACATTGATTATAAATAGATCCAACAACCTTAGTGGTTCTTTGATATATCTATATGTTGTCAATTTTCCCCAATGCTTCCTTCCAAGAATCAAAATAATTTTTCACAAAATAATTTCCATTATTTTACTATCATGAGCATGTCCCTTAACTAAGAATTTATTTTTGGTCACCTATCTAATCATTTTTCAACCTCATCTTTATCAATTTTAAACATCCTCCTAAGTTGTATTGTAATATCTTCTCCTAGGCTATATCCAATGAGCTCCATTTGCAACATACATTTCACCACAAGGACATGTATTAATTGGTATTTAAATAAAGTGGGAAGAAGCATTCATACAATTTTTGAGAAAGATTTTCCAAGCTTGAATGATTGATCAAGTTCACTTAAAATGTGTGAACCAAGGCTTGTGAGGGCCAATATTATCGTAGTACATTTTAGATTGGGAGATCTTCCCATCAATTTTCATTGTTGCAAATGATCTCTAACTTCGATTGCTCGTAGGTCAAATTTTCTAGAAAATTTTCCATGCAATTTACCTCTCATTAGCAATGTTGAAATGAAATGTTGTTCGTGCTTTCCAAAATTACCCATATTGATTTAGAAATATTTCTCACTTTCCAATTTACCACCCAATGATTGCATCTATTGTTTATGAATGTATTTTCCAGTCATCTTCTACATCATTATTGATTGATCCTTCTTTTTTGCACAGTTCTAATCTATAATTTTTTGGATGCAACCTAAATGAAGTCCTCATTCTCATTTCTTATTATTATACCTACCCCAAAATTTCCTAAATTTCCACGAGCAACTCCATTGAAATTCAATTTCAATCTATCTTTTGAAAGATGACATTTATTAATGAAACTTATTTTATACAATTTTATAATTAAAATTAATTTGAAAATTTAACTCAATATTTAAAATGATCATTTATATATTTTAATGCTATTCATTGTAAAATATTTATAAAAATTTCAATTAATTTAATTTTAAATTTTAAAATTTTACTTATTATAATTTAAAACGTAAAACGCAATCTCTCAAATTTATATAATTATCATCACTTATTTCAAATATTCAAAATAAATAATATAACAAGAAACCAATCTAATAATTAGATTTTCTTTTAACAGAAACAAAAATATATTTATTCTCTTTAACACAAACAAAAGTATATTTATTCGCGCATTTATTATTTACTTATCATTACTTTAGTCTAATTCAATTATTAAAAGTGATCATCGTTTACAATCAATATTCTTTTAGGGAAGAATGATATGTAATCTTATACAAAATTGTATTAGAGAAGGAAGCTTTTTTTACTCAAGGATATTATAGATTTGAGCATAGAAACTTGTGCATTTTTAAAAATCTTATATAACTTATTGGAATGAAGACTATTTTGACTTTCCAAATTTTTAAAATGATAACCATTATATTTATTAAATAATTTTTAAATAAAGGAATTTTATTATTGTTGTTATTTTAGATTTAAGAATTAGATTAGATAATTTTTTAGTTTAAATAAGTTTGAGTTATTTATATTATAATTATTTTAAATATAACTTATTGGAATGAAGACTATTTTGACTTTCCAAATTTTTAAAATGATAACCATTATATTTATTAAATAATTTTTAAATAAAGGAATTTTATTATTGTTGTTATTTTAGATTTAAGAATTAGATTAGATAATTTTTTAGTTTAAATAAGTTTGAGTTATTTATATTATAATTATTTTAAAAATATAGATTATAATAAAATATATATTTAAAAATATTTTGGATTAATATTTTGGATCAATGAAATAAAAATATTATAAAAAATAGAGATATAATTGATACATTATGTATGAAATTATTATATTCATGTTCTAATTTCTAATGTATTTTTGATCTATTACATGTCAAAAACTAACAAGAAGATTGCATATCATAAGTCCCAAACTAAATCCCATTAAAAATACTTCAATCTTATACCATACAATATCTTATACCATACACTATAGTGTTTGAACCTACTCATCCCTATAGAAAGTAGATAAGACAATGCTCTCAACCCAAATACAATATTAGTTTAAACAAATTATATACATAAACATTAATATTAGCAACTAAAAAACATTATACTTCATAAAGAGGAAACCATCCAAATATCCACAATAAAGATGCTAACAAAACCAAAGAGACCATCCACACCAAAAAAAATAGTTCAGGTTGACCACTGAGAATGCTTCATGGCCCACATAAGAGTTTATAATCTTAAAGTAAATAGGGTCAAAAATATCACATAGACTTGCAAGCCTATTTGTGTGGGTGTTTTAGACACTGAAAAAATGTCTTGAATGATATCATGCACTTGAAATAGGTACTAACATCATTTCCTCCTAAAATCCATCTTCTTTTCGCTTAATTGATTAGATTAGTTTAGCTATTTAATTAATTGCATCATTTGCATCTATTAGCCTAATTAATTTAATCAGGTTAATTCACCCCCTTTCACGCTAACATTTCATCTTATTAAATTAAATAAATCAAAGTATTTAATTTAATTCCCTAAGTCTTCCCATTTAATTAAATAACCCTAAGTTATTTAATGAAATGTCATTTCACCTTTTTTCCCATTCATTAAATCATTTAATTTAATGAATATCACTTAATTCTTCTAATTCCCCTAATTGCATGATTAAACCTTGTTTAATTAGCAATTATCTAATTAATCCAATTCCTCCCACTTGCGAAGGAATATTCCCATGAAATATTCCACCCCTTTTTGCACAATTAAACTTTGTTTTAATTAGCAAAATATCATTTTCCTTACCCATGAGTATTCCAAAGAATATTTTTTCTCCTCCAATCATTTAAAAGGGATATTCTCACTTGGCTTCTTATGCAAGTTTTAACTTGTGACCTCTTGAACAAGTCACCTTTGACCTATGTGTGCAGGTCAAAAGTGTGTTTGTTTGGAACAAATGAGAACCCTTGATTAATTCTCATCTTGCATTCTCATCCATTGATGAGAATCCATGATCCATGCCTCCTATTTCCTCCATCCTTGACCATTGATTAGTTTTTTCAATCTCAACCCTCCATTTCTCATTTGCTCTCCTATAAATAGAACATTGTTTGGAGACAAATGGATCCATCTTTCAATTGCAAACTTATGTTGTTGAATCCACTTGCATTCATACTCTTAATTTACTCACTTTTGGCTTATTTTAGTTTATTTTTAGTTGCATAATAGCTTTAAACTTCCATTAATGGCTTCCATGCATCCATCTTAGCTTGTTTATAAATTAGGGTTTCCATATTTTAGCTTAGAAGTAGCTTAGATTAGCTTAGCAATTGCATAGTTAAATCAATTTTAGCATAAAATCTTGTTAATCTAGCTTGCATCATGTTTAAATTAACATAAATTAGGTTTTCATCCATTTATCACAATGGTTTCATCAATTTTCTTCCATAGAATCGAATGAAATAAGCTCACTGATCACAGGATTGGGAAAGGGTCATTTTTCCACATCAACGCGACACCAATTCAAAAATGGGATAAGTTTCAAATGGGTTAGAGTAGGCATTTAATGGCTTTTGTAGTTTGTAGTTTTTAGTTTCAATAAATTCTTAATTTAAACTTTTAATTTGAATGATCTTGTTTGTAAGATTGAGGTGTAGTGGATAAATTATGCTTCGATTCATCGTGGATCAAGCCTAATCGACCTTTGACAATCCTTGTCTCACATTCTGGTGCTAGAAGGAGGGCAAACCGATAATCTTATATTTTTTTAGCTTGAATTTCATTCATTTTCTTTGTTGCAGGTTACATCGACGCCCAAATCAAATGCAATGACACACTTTGAAGAGCGTCATCATATAGCGACACTATCTCAACTTGAAACAGTGACACCAATTAAATGCACCGACATTGATTAAACAAACATCGACACCAATTTAATATAGAGGTATCGAAGACTTCAAACAATGACGCCCCCAAATCCATTATAGCGACGCTCAACCAAATACCAATGCTATCGTTCTCTCTATTTTTGCCATAGAGCGACGCCCAAATTCACCAAAGCGACACCTAGATTTCAACTTGAGACGCTATTGTGTGTAGTGATGCCCAACTAAGAAGTTCTATGATCATTTTTTTGACATGTACTTTAATTTTCTTGATTCATCAGATCACTAATGCACTTATAACATTGTTCTAGTTGTTAGACTAACAGGGTTTTGCATGTTTGAATGACATGGAGCTAAAGTAAAGAAAGCTTACTTATCTTGAAATTATGTGATTGTAACAAGCATTTAACTCTTTGGGGCAATTATAACCCAACTTTTCATTCTTTCTACTTTATGCTTTAGGACCTCAATAAATTTCAATTGGCTTTAAAATGAATGCTCAAACAGGACTAAAATTGAACCCTCATTTCATTATCTCCTTTTGGGTTTAAAATTGAACAAGACAACTTCATATTTCGTTTGGTGCTTAAAACAAACTCATCACTGCTTTGAGGTGTTAAAATTTACAAGTGTTTGTTGTGTCTTGATTTACAATGTTGTTATTGTATGTGTATGCAATTCTCTCACACCATTTGGTGACCTTGAGAAATAGAAACATTCCTAAACACTTTGGAAAATCACCTACATCTCTCATTTTGGATTAAAATTGAACCCCTTTGTGAGTGTGAGAAAAAGACATGGCGTGTGTTCTCTCTTTGTTCATACGAGCGAAGATGATCAAACTAAAAACATACTTCCTTGCAATTGTTTATCTTTAGAGGGCCTGCCTCCCCGCTTCAAAAGGAGGGAATGCCCCAAGCGGTAATGAACTAAAGCCAAGTTCTTCCAAACCACGATATGAATGTGTGGTTGCAATGAAAATTATGATCAATGGGATGTGGTACATGATATCTCTCCCCTAGTATCTTTATGATGTGTAAATCCCTTGTTCTAAGGGTTGGGAGACCTCTTGACGGAGTTTATCATGCTATCCCCTAAATTGGAAGCCCGTATTATAAACCTTTGTTTAGAATCCAAAATCCTTAATACTTGTTGGTGTAAGAATGATCATTCTGAAGCCACCCCACATTCTTACTATTCAATTGTAAAAATAGAAATAATCCTTTTGGTCTCAATATTTTAAGGATTTTGAGATTTGGTGGTCCCGAGAAGTGTGTGCCGAGAAAGGGGGAGCCATTTTCTCCAAATATCTAACTGGTTGCATTGTTTAGTGTTTTGAGGATTCCAAGTGGGGACTCAACAAGTATAGCCATTTCGAACCTAGGATTGTAAATGATTGTGAGTCATTTTGATACATTGATTGGTTCTAAAACATTACAAAAACAAACATTCACTATCTTCCTCAAAATTTCAAACACTTTGGTTTAAATATGGATACCTCTTGATTTGGTCTTGATATTACTGCTTGTCCTAACGGTTTCCATCCTTAGCGATTTCTAAATATCTTGACTTAATCCTAATCCATATTTCCTAAAGACAACATAGGCAATTATGGCTCTAATCTCATGATTTTCACGAAATGGACATTGTGAAAGTTATGATGTTTTTGACATAAAAATTTAGTTTGAAAACATAATCAAGACGAGTGTTTGTAAAATCAGTTCACTTAAGCAAGATAAACTTGACACAATTGAATCCCACATGACCATTTGGAGACCGATCGCTCTCGTTCAACAACCCAACCTTATAGGTGATATCATCCAACCAAACTTTGAATTCATTGAGGGAGAAAAAACGGATATCATTAGCAATTTGAGAAGGTTTACTTTTGAAACCAAGGAAACATCCAATCAGTGGAGAATTGTAACAACTATCTTAGATAAAGAAGAACGAAGAGTTGATATTTTGGCTAGAAGACCCATATTACCACCTCCCGCGTGGCAATAAATATCTTCTTCTTCTTTAATGATCTCATGCAAAATAAAAATCCCCAAAAATAAGGTCTACAGGTCATCATTTTAAACTCAGACATCTTAAACCATAATCTCTCAAGAAACATCTTTTAGCACTTCATAAGAATAGAGACAAGTTGGTAGCAAACTTTTATAAACACACTTCAAGGTATAGTCTAGAATTATATGCATTATTTTGGAGCCAAAACCTTGGTATTTTTCATGACACTGAGCTTCTCTGAATTATCTATCACATACTCAAAATATGTAAGGTAAGATCTACATCCCATCATTACAGGCATAGACATCATAATTCAAAGCTTGGCAGGAAGTGGGTTGTAATACTTTACCATAACCGTAACCTCTTATTAAGAAACTACTATGCTCGAGATAGGAGGAAGTGAACAGGTTTAAACATCCCCATCTATCCTCTCATCTAATTCAACATTGGGTCTTAAGGATTTAACATTTCAAAGGTCTGGCATCATTCTCACTACCTTGGTCTTGGAAAAAAAAGTTTCATTCTAAGTCAACATCGGTCAAACATTTCATCCATCCCTCCATCAAATTTTATCCTTCACTTCACCAAACTTTACAAAACTTTTGAATACACCAACATCTTTTGACTTCAACATCAATCAAACCAACCTCTAACTTGGCTACATTGTATGTGAAATGTATCCTTTTCCATGACCTAGCTAAGTTAGTTATCATATTTGAACTAGTTTATCTTGAAGTTCACGAGTCTACCCCAAAGATTCCCAAGTTCACCATCCTTTATCCTAACATCAAAACATCAAACTCAAGTCAAAAGTGTTGTCCCACAATGATTGCAAATATCACTTTCCATATCACCCATATTTTCATCCCCCATTATCATCATTTCTTCAAAAAGACTTAGAGCATATTTTTTACCTAGATTTGAGTCAACTAGAGGGTTCAAACATTATAAATCTCAACACAACTCTCCCATCAGTGACCCAACATTTATGGTAAAGGCAAGATCACAATACAAGAGAATCATGAAGAAAACTAAAGTCACATTTACCTTAAGTGATCCAAATCCTCTAGAATTTGATCCAAGAAGTCAAGTCACCCCATCACAACAACCATAATCTCCGACATAACCATATGAGATTGAAGACATCACAAACAATCCATTTGAGCTTACTAGGGAGGAAATCATGGAACATCAAGCCTTTGAAAACATAGCTCCTATTTCACCATCATTTGTTGCACAAAATTTGGCACAAGGCTTCACAACACCATCAGGGATAAATCAAACATCTACTCCTAGTCTTGCAGTTGGCCTTGCCAAAGACTTTGGTCTAACTCTTCCATTTGAAAGCAGTACACTTGTGGGTACCCTTGATACCAATCCTCCACCTCCAACAACCACTTGGACACCTACCTTTGGTACTCCTCCCGTCCCCAAAAATTTGAAACAACTACACAAACCTCTTGACCTTCATTAATCCACCACAACCTCCACCTATCAAGGACACCCCTCTTCATCCACATCAATAAGTACCACAAGTATGCCCACCATCATGTAAAGTAGTATGGACCAAGTATCTCAAGATAGTACATAAGGGCATGGGAATACAATATCACATATTCAACCCTCAATGCAAATGGGGAAATCTTTACCTAGTCCTCCCATGGGTTCATCTATACCATTGGTGTCACAAAACACATCCAATCCATCTATCATTGACCCAAATCAAAACAACACCTTGGTTATGAACCCCATCAATCAAGGAAATACCTTGACCACATCCCAAGCACAAGGAAATCCCCCAGGAATCGGTCAAGGGAATACTTTCAATCAATGGACTCAAGGTCCTAATATGTCATTACCATTACAAAATCTAATGACAACATCCTCATCTTTCCCCATAGTCCCTTTCACTATGCAAAATCAAACGGGACCTCAAACCTACATTCCTCCACCTCAATCCACCATCTTACAAGGAATGTTGAACCAAGGAAACTCCCAACCTCTCATTACCAACTCATAGCCCATCCAAAACATCAACACCTACAATCCATCACAAATTTCACAACAACCAACTATTTCTATATTGCAAACTCATACCTTAGCCTTACAAAAAGCACATCAAGCTTACCGACAAGTTGTCCAACAACAAAAACAACAACAAGCAGCCTTAGTCATGTAACAATAAAAACAAAAATTGCAACAACAACAACAACAACAAGTAGCCTTATCCGCTCAACAACAATAGTAACAATAGCAACAACAATAGCAACATCAATCTTATCAAGTATCCTTAGCAGCACAACAACAATAGCAAGCCTATCAAGCATCATTAGTAGCACAACAACAAAATTAGGCCCAACAACAAGCCCTCGTGGTGCAACAACATCAAGCCCAATAGCAAGCCCTCATGATGCAACAACAACATCACACCCAACAACAAACCCTAGTGGTACAGGCCCAACAACATGCCCTTGTGGCGCAACAACAACAACAAGCCTTACTAGCTCAACAATATGCCCAACATCAGTAACAACAACAACAACAAAGTTCCTTCTATAATCCTAAACAAAACATCATCAATACAAACACGTTAGGAACATATACATCAATACCTCAATCACATTCACATAACCCCACTCCACCATACACCCCATACAACACACCATCAGAATCCCATATACAACTCGTCTGTCATCCCATCATATGTTCCTCCACCAAACCTGCAGGACAATCTAGCATTGAAATTCAATGAGTTATCCCAAGAAATGCAGGACCTTCGAATGGGCAAGACAAAGAATCCCCATACACAAAATCTATCTCCTTATCCATTTGATCGAAACATCACAATGGTGCCATTCCCTCTTGGATTTGAAATCCCAAAATTCAATAAATACAAAGAGAGAGGGAGTCTCGTGGACCATGTTAAAGAATTCAACGTCATGTGTATGGAGGTGGCTTACAATGATTCCTATTTAATGCATCTCTTTCCTCGAAGCTTAACAGGTCATGCTATGGATTGGTTTTCTCATCTGTCTCCAACATCAAAACCTTTCAAGAAATAATTGATAAGTTCATCGATCACTTCTCCTTCAACCTCGACATGGATGTTAGTCTAGAAGAGTTGTACACTCTCAAACAAACTAAAGGAGAATATTTTTCCAATTTCTTGCAATGATGGAAACAAAAATATAGTAAAAGCAAATGGACCGTTCTCGATGAACAACAAGTGGGAATCATCATAGAAAATCTGGATCTCAATATCTCTTTCCACTTGAAAATACAGTGCATCACATCTTATGATGAGCTTGTCCCTCGAGCCCTTAACATCAAACGAGCTCTAATCTCACAAGGAAATAATCAAGCTTACAACCGACCATCAACCAGTTCAAATGATAAACCTTGTGTCTAGGCTAAAAACAAAAATGTGACAAATTATGGTGTGGTAGATGCAAGGTGGTCCTAAGTGCTCCTAGACCCAAAAAACAATCAAGTTGCTAACATTCAACCAACTATGCAGCAAACAACATCCCCTCAGAAAAATTAAATCAACAATACTGAGATGCAACAAAGGTGAACTACCAACATGAACAATTATCCCAAGTGCAAGTACACACAGCTATCCGAAAGTATCGAAACCATCATGAAAAATTTGGTAGAGTCAAATTTGATAACATTGTCCAACTTTGAAAATTACCAAGAACCGCTATAAAAACCATCCTGGTACAACGAGAACAATCTCTGTGACTTTCACAAAATCAAAGGACACAAAATGGAAAAATACATGAGACTCAAGAATATCATCCAAGACCTCATAGAGAATGACACCATATCTATTAAGGCACCAGCTGGGAATTGGGATCTTAAGATATATAAGAACCCTATGCCAGATCATAATAAAGGGAACAACAACGAAAAAGCTAAGGATTACAAAAATGTGCAACATAGCTATTCAAATGTGGTCACCTCCTGTGATAGAGTCATTACCATTGTCACCATCAAAGTACCTAGTACAAAGTGTGGATTCACCGCACGATGTGGAAGGTTCACTATCCAAGGAGTCTCATCTCAATCTAGGGCACAACCTACTTTTCCAACATCAAATCCCAACAAGTATAATATCTTAGACCATCTTAAGAAGACCCTAGCACATATATCAATCTTATAACTATTGAGCCTATCCCTCACACATAGGGAAATCTTAAAAAAATATTTATTGGAGTCATTTGTCCCTGAGGATATTGATACAGATCAGTTTCAAGCTATGGTAGGACATATTATTGATCACCTTTTCACTTTCTCAGAACAAGACCTACCATCACAACCATCTCATAATCGTGTTTTGAACCTCGAGGTCTCCATTCATAAGAACAAGGTTAAAAGAGTCTTAGTAGATGGAGGTGCTAGTTTGAATATTTGTACCCTTAAGTTGATCAAAGACTTGGGCTACTCATAAGATACCATTGAGAAAACAAAGAGTTCCACCATCAGAGCATATGACGACTAAGAGCGGACATCCCAAGCCATCATTTCACTACCCAACCAAGTGGGACCTATTATTGCAAAAACTACATGTCAAGTGCTAGATCTTGATCTTCCGTACAACATCCTACTGGTCTGACCATGGATCCATGCCTTAAAATTTGTTGCCTTGACCTACCATCAATGTGTCAAGTTTCCTTTCGAGGTCAGATAAATTACCATCCATATAGATCCTGAGCCTTTTTACTACTACAAGAATCTTGAGGCCAACTTTTATAAGATACCCCAAGTTCCTAAAAATGATGAAGGGCCTACATTCACACCTACCTCATTTGTTGATCCTTCATCCCTTGCATCTACATCAACAAAAAACACACCCATTATGCAGAACATTCCTAACATCAAAGCAGTGATCCAAGATGATGGTTGTGGAAATTATAAGCTACAAAAAGATACCTTTATCTTAGGAGAACTACCTCTTTCTCCTTAATCTCATGGGAAACCCACATCCAACACCAAAGAGCCTGAAACAATCAAGATGGGAACTACTACCTTCACCAAGTGGAGGGATCTAAATCAAGAAGATATCAATGAGGAGGATGTCTCTAAACTCCTCTATCAGGATGAACGATCTATCCTTGTTCTTCCCATGAAAGATAACAATAAAGGCTTGTAGCTAATGAAGGCATGGGGTTATAACAAGAATGAGAAGCTAGGACAAAATGAAAATGGCTTGCTAGAACCTATCGATCCTAAGAAAGGATTAAAGAATCTTGGTCTAGGTTGTACTACTATCAAGGTCACCCTTATTGGGAAAGGTACTTCTGCTAAATAGGTCGAGGCTTCCTCTTGGTTACCTACACCACGTGATACAACTTTAGATGACTTCCCCCTTGATGTTGATGACCTATTTTAAAATAAGTCTCTCTTCATGATATCCATTACATCATTTGCTCCAAGCAATCAACCAACTAAACTACTCCTAGCATACCCACAACTCATCAACATGGACCAACAAGGACCACCGATTCCTGATTTATTCGAAAATGATGAAGCAATCTCAGAATTCATGAGACTCCGTGAAAACCTATCATGGGAAAATCACAAAGCAATTTTTGACATAGAGCTAGACATAGGGGCATGCTATGGGGAGATGATTGAATCTTTCAATCACAAAATTGATAAAACGCAACTAACATGTAGATCCTTGAGTGAAAATCACACTGTGGCACTCTTCGATCCAAAAATAGTAAAAATAAAGGACATATCTGAGGGTGAAAACCTCTTTGAGGCACCCAAGGATGAGAGATTCAATCTATCCCTTAGTGCAATGCATCCTGAAAATTCAGCAGTACTAGCAAAAAAGGCTACTCCAGTCAATGTGGGAACAAAAGAAGCACCCCAGATCACTTTCTATGCCGAATCCTTGCTAGATGAAGAACAAAAGAACCTAGTAGAATTCCTGAAAGAGCGGAGAGATACATTTGCATGGTCATACACATATATGTCAGGCCTTGATCCTAAAGTAGTTGTGCATCACTTAGCAGTTTATCCTAAATCCAAACCAGTCAAGAAGAAGTTAAGGAAGATGTACCCTCAAATAGCACTCTTGGTGAAACTAGAGTTGCAAAAGCTTCTTGACGTTGGATTTATCTGATTGATAAATTATCCTGAGTGGGTTTCAAACTTGGTACTAGTCTCAAAACCCACTGGGGGCATCAAAATTTATATTGATTTTAGAGACTTAAACAAAGCATGCCCAAAGGATGATTTCCCTCTTCCTAACATTGATCTCATTGTGGACTTAAGAGTAGGGCATGAAATGCTATCACTCATGGATGGATTTTTAGGCTACTATCAAATCATAATCGCCAAGGAGGATCAACATAAAACTGCATTCACTTGTCCATGGGGAACATATTGTTGTAATGTGATGACATTCAGGTTAAAGAATACAGGAGTGACCTATCAAAGAGCAATGACCCTCATCTTCCATGACATGATCCACAAAATAGTTGAAGATTATGTGGATGATATTTTAGCAAAATCAAGGAAAATGAGTGA
This sequence comes from Sequoiadendron giganteum, assembly GCA_007115665.2. Classification (NCBI taxonomy): domain Eukaryota; kingdom Viridiplantae; phylum Streptophyta; class Pinopsida; order Cupressales; family Cupressaceae; genus Sequoiadendron; species Sequoiadendron giganteum. Next base: position 461,709,453 of record CM021106.1, read on the forward strand.
GCACATACAAGTCCTAGGACCCATCTTTGAGAGGATTGAAGAATACAAGGTATGACTAAATCCAAAATAGTGTGTCTTTGGGGTTAGATCAGGGAAATTTATTGGCTTTATCGTCTCACAAAGAGGCATAGAAATTGATCCAAGAAAGGTAAAATCCATCCTCGAAATGGAACCACCACAAAGAAGTAGATGAGAGGATTGCAAGGAATATTACATTCCATCAGAAGGTTCATCACGTAGCTATCAGATAAAATCCACCCCTTTTTCGCATCTTCTTCATAAAGGAATAACCTAAAAATGGGACAAGAAATGTGATAAAGCTTTCCAGGAGATCAAAGATTATCTAATAACACCTTCGATGCTCATGCCACTGATACCAAAAAAAAAACTAATCTTATATGTCTCAACAACATCAACAACACTAGGAGCACTTCTGGCACAACATGATAAAAATGGAAAGGAAAGGTCTATCTACTACATTAGCCAAACCTTGGTGGGCTATGAAATGAACTATTCACCTATTGAGAAAGCATGCCTAGTAGTAGTTTTTTCTTCACAAAATTTCAGGCACTACATGTTGTCACATCAAATCAAGCTCATTGAAAAGATAGACCCATTGAAATATCTGTTATCCAAAGCAACTCTCATAGGGTGAATGGTCAAATGGGTGATGATCTTAACTGAATTTGACATAGAATATATAGAGTGTAAGGAAATAAAAGGACAAGTGATTGCATACCAGCTACCAGAGTCACCTATCTATGTAGAGAACCCCTTGGTATCAAAATTTCCTAATGAATTAGTGTTCCTTATCAACCTCACAACTCAGTGGAAGATGTACTTTGATGGATTGTTCACCCAACATGGATCCAGTGCAGGAATTCTTTTTATCACCCCTCAAGGTGATTGTATCCCAAAGGCATATAGACTATCATTCCTCGCACTAACAACATTTCTAAATACGAAGCCCTAATCATAGGTCTAAAGATAGTGGTTCACTGACAAACTCAAGAGATCAAAGTCTATGGAGATTGACAGCTGGTTATCAACCAAGTCAGCAATGACTATCAAACCAAGGATGAAAAGCTCACTCCTTACAAGAAGATGGTAGAGAATCTCAAAGATCTCTTTATATACATAAATTTTGAGCATATTCCTCGTATGAACAAAAGAGCAGCAAATGCCATGGCAACAATTGGGTCATTGTTGAATATGCCAAACAACATCCCCCAATGCGAATTCTTGGTAGAACAACTTCTCATACCGAATTTTGAAATCCCCAAATCTGAATTCACGTGTGTCATTATTGGTTTTGGATCCCTGTGGTATCATGAAATTTTTACCTATCTAAGCAGAGGAACTCTCCCATCTGATATCACCTTAAACTTTAAAGAAGATCTTTGTTAAAAAGGCATCCCAATTTGTGATCCTAGGTGATACCCTTTACCGTCAAAGAATCAAAGGAACATTAATGTGATGTCTTAACCAAGAGGAATCCTTAATTGCTTTAACAGATGTACATGATGGCATATGTGGTTCCCATTCTAGTGGTGTGATGTTAGCTAAGAAACTATTGAGGATGGGGTACTATTGGCCAACCATGAAAAATGAAGCCCATTAGTATATGCAGAAGTGTGTCTAGTGTCAATAGCATGGAGACCTGATTCATGCCCCATCTCAAGAATTACAAGCAATGATCACACCATGGCCTTTTTCATAGTGGGGACTTGACCTCATGGGCAAAATCACCCCAACCTCGTCTCATGGCCAAAAGTTTATCATAACCACAACTAAATACTTCACTAAGTGGGTAAAAGCCATTCCTATGACCTACATAACGAGGAAGAATATTGAAAATTTTATCCTGAACTACCTCATCTATCATTATGGTGTCCCACAAACCCTAATCTCAGACAACGTAACACCCTTTAAGAATCGGGATGTGAAAGAGCTATGCCATAAATTCAACATCCAACACTGATTCTCTACCCCATATTATCCCCAATGCAATGACCAAGCTGAGGCTACAAAAAAAACTATCTTGAAAATCCTGAAGAAAACAGTCAATGAAACTGGCAGTGACTAGCATCTGCAGCTAAATCTTGTTCTTTGGGCCTATCAAACCAGTATTGAATCAAACCAGTATTTCAACACCAATAAGTGCAACCCCTTTTTCCTTGGTCTACAGATCATAAGCTATCCTGCCTATTAAGGTTGATCTCCCATCATTGTGAGTGTGATTGTCAGTACAAAACTAATCACCAATGAAGAATACATAGTATCTCAACTGAATGAGCTATAATTCTTGGATGAGCGTCGTCTCGATGCTCTTAATCACTTTCAATTTTATCAAAACCAAATGAAACAAAGCTATAACAAGATGATCAAATGTCGATATTTCTAGGTAGGGGATCTTATCCTAAAGAAGAATTAGAAGAATCTACCAAATCAGGCTAGTAAAGGAAATTTTGAGCCTAATTGGTTTGGTCACTTTGTCGTCACAACAAGTTATGGATCAAGGGCCTATCAACTATCAACACCTAAAGGTGAACCCTTGTAGGAGCCAACTAACAGCTTGCATCTCAAAAAAAATTATGCCTAGTCTTAAAGGGTGTAAATTTGAAAATACAAAAAATGAGAAAAATGAGAAAAAGGATTGAAAAATTAAAGAAAAAAAATCGTCCTCTAGTGAAAACCACTTCGGTGGCACTTTGGGAAAGTACCTTGGTGAAAACCTAGCAAACAGGTGCCTTGCATAAATAAAGCACCTCCATCTATTCTTTGGCTCTTTTGTCCTATCATTCTTTGCACCACCATTCATCCATCACCCATCCATATCCTTATCATGGCTTGATGATGTAAAGTATTGTATCCCTTTAGTACTATTTTGACATATTCCAAAGATCAGTTTATCCTACCTTTATCGAAGTAGTCTAACATGTCACACTAGGGGTAATTCGTTATGGATCATATCTGGTTCTTGTATATCCTAAGCTCATCGGAAAATCCCAAAAAAAATCTTAAAATATTATCAAAAAGCCAAAAATATTAGTAAAATGTTCATCAAAAAATACAAAAACATCAAAATCCTATGCGACTGAAAATCCAAAACATCCAGAAAACATCAAAATCCCTAAAAAGGTCAAAACATTGAAAATCCAAAAACATACCCATGTCAAACTACATCGTCTATGAGCTTGAACATAGGCAAGGCCATCATTGATCTACCCTCGAGACACCCTAGGTCAGTCCTTTAGGAGTCCATCATAATAAACTGATGCTCTTTCACCTATGCATTTCTCATCTTGTTAATATGTCAAGTCAGTTGAACTATGTGGTCTCTGTGTATATAACATATGCAAGGCTTATCTTTGATTAGTCGTCGAGGCCCCTAGGATAGGTCTTTAGGTTAGGTTTTTGGTCAAAATCTTGAAAACCCCTAAACATCCAAATATTTGGAAAATACAAAAACACTTGAAAATCGCAAAGCCCATAAACATTCATAAGCTTTCAAAAAGACCAAAAACAACATCAAAACATTTTTAAAATACCAAAAACATTGAAATATTCTGAAAAATCTAAAGCCATCCATCCCATTTCGCTTTCACCCGCAATAAACCTTCACCCATGATAAATCGATCGTCACCTTCAACCTTTGGCAAGACAAGTAGAAAGCAAGTATAGTAGGTCGTAAAGTGAGAACTTAAGTGTCAAAATCTAAAGTCTAGATCATAGGTAGGTGTGTCAATGAAGTTTGTATTAGCAGCTTATCATAAAGCTCATCATTATCCTAACATCAAACAACCCTTTGATCAACATGTCCTAGGATGTATCCTTCCTAAAATGTGCATTAGTATCAAAAATCAACTTAGCTAAATTAAAATATGGCAAGAGATATAGATAACACTAATTATTTGTCTTTGATCTTTTCTTCTGATTTATCTTAATGAACCATTCTGAGGACCTCTCAATGATGTCTATCTAAAACAGATTTAGAGAGAAAGGAATGGGGCATCGATCATTATCTTTCACTTGATGTGCTTGTGGATACTCTTGTAAAATAATCTTGGTGCATACTTGCTTGGTTGTGTGTAGGAAGGTTGTTTGGAGTACGTTGTTGACTATTATGTATGCTTCGGTCCAATATATTTTAAGCTTCTAACTTAACATTCCAACGAGGTTTACGTATGTCAAGGTGTGAACAAGAACTATCCTATATGTTTTCCGAGTCAAAGTCCATTACACTAGATACAATGTTGTCCTGGTTATTAATACCTTGATGCATTGTATCTATGTGTTATATCAAACAATAAGGAACGACAGAAAATCCCAATCCCGATATGTGATAAATTTGTCATTTTGCATTCATCCTGCATCCTGCACTATCTCATCACCATCTCTAATAAAGTCTCGATGGATCATTGTCTTGTTGGAATTTTTGAAGCAATCATCAAAATGAATGGTCAGGTCATTCTTTATTCTTTTATCTTCTCTCTGTGCTAACCTGGTGTCATGAAAGTCAACAAAAACATCATCAAATGCACCCATCCTGCATCCACAAATCATCAGCATACATGCATCTCATAATCATAATCATAAAACATCCATCATCATAATCATTGCATATTGCATCATACATTTTACATCATCATTTAATTTGTAATGAACAATATATATTCATTATTATAAGAATCTCACATCATTGCATCCATACATGATAAGCATGAAATAAGATGAACACATCATATCAAATCTGTATCTATATCATATATATCAAAAATGAATGTCATGGTACAAAATCTAGATCAATGTATGTATATCGATCAAAAATACAATATCCATGGGGCTATCAAAAACGAGCCCATGAATGTATATCTGTGTAAAGAATGGGGAAAAACAATCACAAAAGTGTATGTACACTGGAAGCTAGCCCTGATGGTTGCTCCCCTCATCGACCTGCCTCTCTGGTTGCTCCTCAGCTCTAGGTTGTGCATCACTCCTTTGTGAAAAATCGGGTTGTGTGAGGGCTTGTGGAACATCCCGATGATAGTGCATCCTATAGTAGGTTGCCTCTGTCACAACCTCTTTGTACAATCTCATCGATACTCTCCTACCCTAGGACATTGCCGACATTGCCTCTATCTGATGCTACCACCCAATCTCATGATCTCTCTCTGTGGTCAGAGTCTGTAACTATTGTCGGGCATGGTCCCTCTCTGTTGTAATGGCCACCACCTGCTGTTTGGCCTATTCCCACTCAATAGTAATAGCCAAAATCTGTTGGTAGGCCTGATCCCGCTCACCTGTCAAAACCTACACCTATTGTTGTAGCTACTAGATCTTAACATCCCTGGCATCTAGTGGTGGTGGTTGTGGAGGCTATTACTAAATGGGTGGCTATTGTGGAACCTATTGTCCCATTGGCGGTGCCCCTCAAACCTGTTCATCTTGGCCATCTTGGCCAGCCTATTCCTGTCCATGTCCCTATCCTCTGCCCTTGCCTGTACCTCTCCCTTTGGGTCTCCCTCATGGAGGAGAACCTATTGTATCTGTCAAACACTGAGGAGGTGTGAACCATGCATCGTAAGCAAGCATAGTCATCTCTACTACCTGACCTTGATCGTAGGCCCATGGATGAGCTACCAACTATCTAAAACTGTCTATTGCCTTTGGGTTGGAATGTTGAGTCCCCATGTGGTAACCTCTCGAACATACCTCATGAAAATGGCCCTATAGGCATCATATAACCTATCCTGCTGCTCTCCAAACTACCTAGCCACCCTATTTGGAAAATAGATCTCTATAATAGTATGCTCCCAACCCTGCATGTACTAGGTATGTCTGGCAAAAAGAACCGTTGTGCATCATTGTACCATGTTGGCATCTGAAGCCAAGGTCACCATCGGAACACTGCCATATCATCTAAAACCCGTCGCTAGTACGGGAGCCCAATCTATCTAGTATGTTGCAAGGTAATAGCACCTCTATACCACCAAATCATAGGATCATCTGGCTCAACATTGGCCATTTGTACTATCGGTCAGATCACAACTATATGCTCCCATGCACAAATATGAAGCAAGGTCACCCCTACGCCAATGGCGAGGTTGAAGTAAAAAACATTATGCATATCATGATATAGTGAGACCAACATCATTGGCCCCCATGCAAACTATTTTCTCCTATACAACATCTTATGCCATGCTAGGCCCCATCCTGGGCTAAACCCTCTATTGCGTCAATCTGAGGCAACCAAACTTGAAATGATGGTTGTAATGATCAATCAAAAGGTGGGCACGTGACCTCTATATATCTCGAGGTCAATCTGGGATGTCACAAGATCAAAGTTCTCTAATTCCATATCCTCATGACCGGCATCAAATCCAACATCAACATCATAAATCACGTGATCACTATGTATTGACAAACAAAAAATGTGCCATACATCCTCTAGGGTCATGGTCGCCTCGCCTGTAGAAAGGTGAATCGACGAAGTCTCACTATGCCATCTCTCACACAAGGTAGTCATCATAGCTAGATGAGTCCGAATGACGAGCACATACGCAACATACCAAAGGTCGACCTCTCCTAGGTGCTCCTAGCACAACTCTGACAAATCACCCAATCTCTCCAAAACTATGGGTTTGTGCTCACATAAAATCAATGGTGGAATGATCTCTTGCACCCACAAAGCGCACGAAATTAGGAAATCAAGGAAATTTGACTCAATTTTGAATTTTTAGCTCAGAAATCACAATAGCATCGTTATTTGCAATAGCGTTGCTATATTTAAATTTCAAATTGCGACACCTGAAGGCATTTCAAATTGCAAATTGTAAAGTGCATCGCCAAACACATGGGTGTCACAATTTAAGCTTTAGAAACCCTAACCCTAATTTCTAAATTGGAAAGTACGTCGCTATATAAGCATCCCTCGCAATTTAAAATTAGACCCTGATTTTAAATGATGAATAGCGTCGCCATATACATATGCGTCACTATAATTCATTTTAGCATCGCTGATTGTCAAATGGGCTTCGCTATATAGCGATGCCGCCAAATTATATATTTCAAAGCGCAATAAATGCATCAAAATATCAATTTTCAAATAAGGTTTTGAGTTACATACCATTGGTCCTGAGCTTAGAATCCGTTGATACTCTTGAACTCGGTCGAAAATGTGTCGTGGAAGCTGTCAGCGCGCTATTTCGTCGGAGGGTTAGAACTCAAAACAACAAGAATCTCCAAGGTATGAATGCACAAATGAATTGAAAGTAACCCTTCTTGGCTTATTTATGCCAGCAAATTAGAGTTTTTTGCCCTAATTTAACCTTGAAGCTAGGGTTTATCATCATTTTCACCAATTTTTCCTATCGAAACCTAATTTTGCATCATTTTTTTGCATTTTTCGCATAATTCTTGCATCCCAAAGCCTTTCGAGACCCCTTGAGGCAGTTTTTAACCCTTATCAAGAAATCAACCAAAAATTCAAAATTTCTACCCGATTTCTCAAGGGGGCAAGGAATTAGCTTTATCCTTCCATTGGGGCATCTAAAAAAATTTTTAAAAAAAAAATTCTGATTTGGGCAATAGTTTTTAATCTGAAGGGAATCAGTCTTTGAACCGAAGCAGCAAGTACCTTGCTTCAAAGAGGGACAAAATGTAGACGCTAAAAAAAATTCTTGAATGATATCATGCACTTGAAATAGGTACTAACATCATTTACTCCTAAAACCCATCATCTTTTTGCTTAATTGATTAGATTAGCTTAGCTATTTAATTAATTGCATCATTTGCATTTATAAGCCTAATTAATTTAATCGGGTTAATTCACCCCCTTTCACACTAACATTTCATCTTATTAAATTATATAAATCAAAGTATTTAATTTAATTCCCTAAGTCTTCCCATTTAATTAAATAACCCTAAGTTATTTAATTAAATGTCATTTCATTTTTTCCCATTGATTAAATCATTTAATTTAATGAATATCACTTAATTCTTCCAATTCCCCTAATTGCATGATTAAACCTTGTTTAATTAGCAATTATCTAATTAATCTAATTCCTCCCTTGCAAGGGATATTCTCATGAAATATTCTCTCCCCTTTTGCACAATTAAAATTTGTTTTAATTAGAAAAATATCCTTTTTCGCACCCATGAATATTCCAAATAATATTATTTCTCCTCCAATCATTTAAAAAAAGGATATTCTCACTTGGCTTCTAATGCAAGTTTTAACTTGTGACCTCTTGAACAAGTCACCTTTGACCTATGTGTGCAAGTCAAAAGTGTGTTTGTTTGGAACAGATGAGAACTCTTGATTAATTCCCATCTTGAATTCTCATTCATTGATGACAATCCATGATCCATGCCTCCTATTTCCTCCATCCTTGACCGTTGATTAGCTTTTTCAATCTCAACCCTCCATTTCTTGCTCCCTTATAAATAGAACATTGTTTGGAGACAAATGGATCCATCTTTTAATTAAAAACTTATGTTGTTGAATACACTTGCATTCATACTCTCAATTTACTCACTTTTGGCTTATTTTAGTTCATTTTTAGTTGCATAATAGCTTTAAGCTTCCATTAATGGCTTCCATGCATCCATCTTAGATTTTTATAAATTAGGGTTTCCATATTTTAGCTTAGAAGTAGCTTAGATTAGCTTAGCAATTGAATAGTTAAATCAATTTTAGCATAAAATCCTATTAATCTAGCTTACATCATGTTTAAATTAGCATAGATCAAGCTTTCATCAATTTATCACAATTATTTCATCGATTCTCTTCCATAGAATCGATTGAAATAGGCTCACTAATCATGGGATTTGGAAAGGGTCATTGTTCCACATCAACATGACACCAATTCCAAAAAGGGATAAGTTTCAAATGGGTTAGAGTAGACATTTAATGGCTTTCGTAGTTTGTAGTTTTCAGTTTCAATAAATGCTTAGTTTAAAATTTCAATTTGAATGATCTTGTTTGTAAGATTGAGTTGGAGTGGATAAATTATGCTTCGATTCATCATGGATCAAGTGTAATTGACCCACCCTGACAATCCTCATCTCACAGGTGTTAACTAAACCAACCACAAATAGAGGCTCTAAGTTTGTTTCTGTAATAACGGCTTTTATATATTTCTTCATTACCTCCATGTTATTAGGATGTCACTCAACAACTAATTTTTGGGGTAGAGCTTGGATACTCATAAATTTGACACCCATTTTGAATGTCCCTAAACCATGATTGAATAGAGTTACACTCTCTCTAAATAAATGATCAATACAAATAATTTCTCATCCAAATCCTATATAATTGAAAAGGTATGCACCTCCCATGCATGTATCTTATGGATTTAATATTAGTAGCTTCTAAAACTTCCTAAAGAACAAGCCTATACATAGGTTTGCTATGGAATAGGGCTGAGAAAAAATGGTATCATAATTTTTTTAATAATAACTAGAGATTGAAAATAAATTATATATCAATATTAGAATTTTCCCTATCTGATTCATTACTAATCATGAAATCTTCATCAAGAACCATTGAAATATGATCCAAAATGTTATCCATACTAATATTAAAGGCTTTACATAGCTAAACTTGGGATATGTACTTGGATAAATCCATCTCCATTTTATCAAAATGTAGCTTCACTCTATACATTACCCATGAGTATAAGAAACAATATATGGGAATACAAATCTCATAGCAAATGGATGGGATAAGAGACTAGGAGGATGTGGAGGAAGTAAAGACCAAAACCTAAGAGATTGTGATTGTAATACACGTCTCAATCGGATACCAATTTCTTGAAAGCGTTTGAAAGTTTCAAAATCTTCTTTTTCTTCCATTTGAATGTTAAAAGGCAAATCATCATCATTAGTCTTAATTTTCGTTTCTAAGGCCATTTTTCTCACCTTTTTCCGCTTTAGAATAGCCTTTAACGTTTTTTTAATACTGTATTTTAGCTCTCTTGTTGAAGAATAAGTAAGATAAATACTCTTCACGAGTTCTTTAGGAACAAAAAGTTCTCTTCGTTCAAAAGCAGAGTGCTTATTGAAAAAGCGAATACTCACGGGATCCCAAAGAAATCGACGAGCTAGATAGATTACTGGTGTATTTAAAGGTTTATACTCCGTTGCATACTCTTCTGTATCAAATTGGTATATTCCCATCCTTTGAAACTTATTGTATAAGAATTTTGCTTCCCAGAAAGCAGCTGTCTTTCTTTCTACAATATCGTCCTTCGCGGCATAAAGAGGCTGGAGGTCGGGGCCAGACATCAGAAATTTTTTCCAATACAAACTAGAAAGACGGGTCGGTCTTTCTTGAAACCTTCCAAACAGATGAAGATAATCTAATAAAGGATTTTCTATTGTTATATCTTTAATATGCTCGAATCGATTGCTGCGAATAAAACTAAAACGCCAGGTCCTAGAATCACAAACTATAGGAGTTTCCTCTTCTACGTAGGAGTTTCTTAATTCTTTAGATAAAACGATTTGATCTAGTATAGAAGATAATCCTTTTTGCATCGTATCTCTTTTGAACTGAGGAGCAATTGTGATGTAATTAGAATTACCCCGATATATTGCCAACGATGGAAACTCTTCCAAAAGACCCTGTAAAAGACTCGAAGCTAGAATGAAATCATTTGCAATGAAAGGATCAAAAGGACTCCAATTCTCTTTATTTGATTCCGAGAGAAACCAACAATCTTGAGCTACTGATCCGGCTAAGCAACCCAAAATATGATAGAATATGGTGAACTCTTTCGCAGCTGTTCCGGCAATTGAAGGTTCTAAATACCATTGATGCAAATAGTTTGCCCTTCGACCCTGGAAATCTAGAGTAAGTCTTAGGGAATTTTTTAAATACGTAAGTTTATTTTGTATAATAGCTTTTCCTATCTTATAGGGAAGTCCTTTGAAAAATTCACTGAATTTCAGATTATAATTGCAAGGACCCCAACTTGATCTATACAAAGCTACTCCAATTATATCATTGTCTATAGCTGAAGTATTTTGGCTCATGCTAATTAGCAATATTTCATCAGCAAGTTTTGCTAGATCTAGTGTAGTAAAGCCTTTGGTAGTTAATCCAAATTCATCAAAGCAGTTCCACTCTTTTTTCAAGTAGAGCCTTTTGTTACGTAAAAGCAAAGGAAATTCCTTTTCTCGATGTGGGGCAGGCAAGTTTTTAGTGTTGATAAATGTATCGAATCTTCGCTTACTACGAGGAGGAGTTATTAGAAGTGGATCAATTTTTTTTGGAAGATGAGTTGAAGCAATAACAACAATATTTTGTTTTATGGTGGTTTCCTTTTCACCATCAATCGCATTATATGCATCCCCAAGGAGTTCTAGCAATAATGCAATAAGGAAGAAGTAATCATTCAGTTCATGAATGCTTGGAATCCATATGACGCAAGGAGACATCAATTTTGCCAATTTGAGTGCAAACACGAATTGGATAACTCTTCTCGCAAAATACTCTGGAGGGTTAGCATCCTCTCCTCGGGTATACAAAAACTTATGAGGTTTTCTATCATAATGCGGTTTCTCATATATGTCTTTTGGCCTGCCTGACCAGCCGAGAGACCGAAGGATATTTTCATGCTCAAGGTATGATTTTTGAGCTGAAGATGTATACTCGGATTCATAGCGAGGCAGAAGTTTCCGCTGCCTCAAAAAACTTTTAGGAGATATTCTTATTAAAGGTAAATAAGAATCTGCTGCTAAACTTTTAGCCAAATACGATCGTCCAGTTTCCTTAGGCCCTATCAATAAAATTCGATTCGAAAGGGACGGTACCGGGTAGAGTGGGTAAAATCTCACTTGGTCAGATAAAGACGAGTCAATTGGCAGGGAAGTCATCTTCTGATAAAAAGCAGCGAAGATCGGCATTTCTGCTAAAAACAATGAATTTAATTCGGAATTCATTACACCTATTCTATGAGTTAGACCTCGTTGAATAAATTCAGCTAAATATCGAAAGTAAACAAGTCCCGGCTGTTTTCTTTGTTCAAAATATTCATGAAAGAAACCAATAGGGGGAGTTAACTTCGATTCAAATTGAGATATTTGTTCTTGTACTAATAACAATCTATTTTCTCTCAAAAGGAAATCATCCAGGTCACATTCGTACAAAACTGTTTTTACTGTTTTTATAATTGAGGAAAAGGAGGAAAAGTTACCATACTTTCTCTCTCTAAAAAACCGCTTTTTTGAAGGTAAACGCCATTTAATATTTTTGACATACCAAATTTTAAATAGTAGCGATAATCCGACATCATCAGGATCCGAGTCCATCTCGATATAGTCGATAAATGTAAGCCAAGAACCATACCAATTTAAATTAGTAACATTTCTAAGCCTTCTAAAAGATCTAATAATTCTTCCTACTTTCTCAAAGTAGTAGGAGTCATACTGCAAATCTTTGATGAGCTCCACGTTCCTATAAAAAAGAATCAACTGTAAGGGAATTATGCAGGACATACAAAAGAAAAATCCAATGAAGATACAAAGAAAAATATCATACTCCCGAACATTTAATATATATTTCCATGTATCAAAGGATATTGACGTATCCTTTCCCTTAACTACTGTTTCATTTATTGATTTCAATAAAGTGGGAACATCCCAATGCCAACGGGATAACAAAAGATTCAATTTCGGGATAATTTTCTCTCTAAATTCCCACTTTAGAAGTGCCCAAAATTGATGAGAAAGTGCCGACAAAATAGTCAAATTTTGATTCCAATTTTGACTAATATTGTGCGAGATTGATACCAATTGATCACTACTATTTATTGGTATTTCCGGAAAAGTAGCTAAAAACATAATTTTAGCATATTTCCACCCTGTGGAAGTCAAAAACCATAACCATGACCTATATGTTTGAAACAAACCCCATTTCTCAAAAAGAATATTGATTTGAAGGGTCTTAAAAGAAACTAAAAACTTGAGTTCTGAAACTAAAAACTTGAGTTCTTCTTTATTCAAAAGGTCACCTGTGGCTTTATCTTCCATTATGTCTTTTAAACTTTCTGTTGAACTATAATTTTCTTTTTCTCCCAATTTATTCATTCGCAAAGATATTTCGGATAGTAGATCATCTTGATAAGATTGAGTTTGAATAAGATTTATGTTTGAACTAAAACTGTTTTTAGAATACTGGTTAGAGGTCTTTTCTTCTGAATCTGAATTACTTAAAAAAGGATAGCAAGAGTTTTTGTCAAAATTGACAATTTTTGGGCTTATTAAAGGAGTTTTATAAATATCTTCAATCGAAAAAATTTCTATATTACTATGAATCAATGAATTCAATTTATGAAGTAAATTAGACGATTGATGAGAATCATGGATTAACGCTTGGTCACGTAAATATTTATCCAATAATATATTGACTTGTGACTTTATGAGTGAGATAGTTTCTTTCTCTGAGTACACAGCTCTTATTTCAGCAATATATAAAGAAAGCGGATTGTTATGAATGGGAACTAAATTGGGAACTAAATTTAATAATTGTCCATATGTTATATTCTTTTTTTTGATATGAATCCTTTCTATGTAAGAAGCTAATCTTTTTTTATAATTTAAACGAGGATGGTGTAAATAATCTAAAAATTCAAATGTATTTGCTTTGCAAAAAGAAGCTCTCAATGAATTTTGATTAGATAGCTTTAAGGGATTTAACCAATTGTCTCGATCATTGAATATTGCCGAAAGACCTGCGTTATTAGATAATTCCATGTAACTTTTTCCATTATCGAATACGTCAATAATCGATTCAATTATAGGTTTCTCATTCAAACCTAATGGTGCTATTGTTTGTTCATCGATCGAGGATTCAAGATTAGGAATTGATTTAGATTCTCTTTCATTTTCAAGCGGATTGATAATCTCCCAGATAATCTTATAAATTTTATTCTCAAAAATTTTATTGGGATTTCCAAACCAACCCCAATGTTGAGTAGTCCATAATTCAATTGGATTGAACACTCTATTTTTGAAATTGTTTTGTTTGGAAATGGACAAAAGATCTTCTAATCTTTTTTGAAAGTATTCGATCTGAATGGATAATACAAAAGTGTTATTCTTTTTATTGTCAAAAATTCGAAGAATAGAGCGATTCAACCTTTGTTTCTGACATATTCTCCAACTTGATGAATGCTGGGTAATTGCATCTTGCGTTACATTATTCAATTTTATCCAATTTGTTCGAATTGGATCTTTTAAATTGCGACTCAATGTTTTGATTAAATAGATTCTATCTAATAGAATTCGTAATTCAAAATCGAATTCCAAATAATATTTTTTGACTATTTTTTGGAATTCGAAATAGTGGAATTCCAAATTGAATTCCAAATAGTATTTATTGACTATTTTTTGGAATTCCAAGTAGTATTTATTGACTATTTTTTGGAATTCCAAGTAGTGGAATTCCAAATTGAATTCCAAATAGTATTTATTGACTATTTTTTGGAATTCCAAGTAGTGGAATTCCAAATTGAATTCCAAATAGTATTTATTGACTATTTTTTGGAATTCCAAATTGAATTCCAAATAGTATTCATGGAGTAGTTTTGCCAATTCAAAAGAATATCTATTTTTTGTTTCAATTAATTGAATATAGAATCTTTTAAAGACTTTTTTCCATTCCAAATAATACTTCTGGAACCATTTTTGAAAAGCATACTTATCCAATGCAGTTTCGGATTCTAAATCCACATTCAGGATAATTTCATCATAGACAATTTCATCAGAGTAACCCTGTCCAGGCTTAGTTATTGATAGAGTCAATTGATCGGTTATTTTAAGAAGAAAGTTTTTCAATCGAAAATCATCGTTTAATGTTAATTGTTAATTGTTCTTTATTTAATGTTAATTGCTCTTTATTTTGATCACAGGATGAAGAAGATCTTGAAGATAAATTCTGATTAATAAATCGAATACAATTTAATTGATTTATATCTTTTCTAATGTTCCATCCGGGATCTGATAAAATATCATAGTTTACAGAAGGATTCTTAAGAAATGTTTTCACCTTCCATAGATCAACTATTCTCTTTTTTTCTAATCCCCTGAAATATTGAAAAGCATCTTGTCGCCCTTTCAACAATTTTAATTTTTCACTAGGTTTCTTGGTATAATTAATACTTATACATGATTCATCTATTGACAAATCATCAAAGAATCCTTTAAAAAATTCCGACTCTGAGAAGGAAGAAGATTCTCTTGTTCGATCTGATTCTTTTTGTTCAATTTCTTGTTCCATTATCAATTCTCGGTTTTCCCATATTTCGTCCCATTTATCCATTTTTCTTTTTATATTTTGTATTTCTTCTTTATAGCGTTCGATTTCTTTAACTCTTTCTTTCCTCTCTGCAATTATGTATGCTTCTAATTTTAATTCTGATTCTGATTTTGATTCTGATTTTGAAGAGAAATCTAATTCTTCTGTTTGAACTAAATTCTTTTCTAGTTGTTCAATTTTGCTTTCTATTGCCTCAATATCAATACTTGAGTTTTTAATAAGTACCGATTTCCTCCATTCATTAAGCTTTTCATGTTCCCAATATTCCTTTTGAATCGAATTAAAAGATGAATCAATCTCCCATTCAATGTTATTCAATTCCTTCTCCGAAGGACTTTCCCAACTTATTGTTCCTTGGTTCTCTAAGATTCTATCATTTTCTTTTGAATGGAGGAAACGACGTTGATATCTCCTTTTGTCTTTTGGTAAAGACATAAATAGGTGCGGAACGAGCAACAAATTTTCCTTTCTAGCTCCAAAATGTTGTACAGATGGAAATATCTTCATCAAATTATATGATGATTTGTCTCTTTCAATTAAAGCTCGAGTACTTAAAAAATAGAAAAGTAATGGCAATGCTATTATCATTACAGCTTTTCTTGCTTGACCTTTTAAAATAAATATACGTATATCCCGTATAAGTAATGTACTAAGAATCCGAAAGTCAAAAAGCTTAACAACACTTTCTCGACCAGAAAATATTTGACTTAGCAATCTCACCAAATTTGATTCGTTCCATGGAACGAATATTTCCATCATGTTATCTTTAAATTTCGACTGAACGCTAAAGAACCAAACTATTTCTCGGTTCTTTTCGATAGGGTCCGTAGACCACGGTTTTTGGGGTTTTTTCATATTTTAATTGTTTAATAGTTTTTATTGTTTCAAAAATAATATTAAGATATTAATATTATTCTAGATATTTTTTAGTGTAAAAGAAGGATAATATATAAATGATTCTATATAATTAGAGTCAAAAATGGATAGACAGGTATTTATTATATGATGCAAATTAGTAAATGTGCATCAGTATAATTCTTGAATACGGAAATAAAAACATCAAAAAACCTTCCTTAGAGATCCACAACCCAAAATAATATTTTGGTTAAGCATTCAGATCAACTTCTATGCCTATAATCGGATGCCATGTTCTTCACTTTGTTCTGCCAGTGTAAACCAAAACTATATTGTAGCTTAGATGCATGACTTAGGTTGTCATCAATGAAAACACTTACAGCCATATGCCAACAATATCCCTCTTTGGCATTGATGGCCACTTAGTGAAAAATGACTAAGTGTCAGAATCGTTATAAGTATGCTGCCAAAATGCTCTCTCTCCCTATGCTTCAAAAGATTTCAAAATGCAGCTCCCCTTAGGATTGATGAGACATTTTTCACTGCACTCTCTCCCCCTTTGACATCAATGAAAAAGCATAGAAACCATATGCCAAAAATACAATACATGTGTTCAAAATCTCCAAAACTTAAAATTATATATACCAACAATTCTCCCCCTTAGATCAAAACTTCAAAGATTTGAAAACAATTGATTGCTACTCTAGAGAATTATCTTATGGTTTTTCTTCATTTTCGGAAGGAATTTCTTCCAAGCATCTATTGTTCTTGGATGTTTTTATGATAATTTAAGTTAAAGATTCTGGAATTGTAATTGCTTCTTCAAGTTTCTCACCTTTCCTTAGTATCTCCACCATCTACTCCAATCTATATTAAGTTAGATCCTTTACCTTCCAAAAGGTGTCCACAAGTGTCTTTTTGGTGAATTGGAATTTCGTGTGTTTAGACTGTAGCTCCCGAATTCTTTTCCTGATGGTTCCATCCTAATCCTGAAGCATGTCAAAAAAATTTCCAATGCCATTCAACTTTTTTTTAATCTGTTCCATTTTCTCTTTGTAATTACTAATAGCATGGGGCCAACAGACACAATAGTTGTAGATGTTATTAGCTGCATTGATGCATTGCCTTAACTCATTCATTTTCTTCTTCAGTTTGGTAAGTGAGTATAAACTTCTCGTTCAAATGAGAGATAACTTCACCTTCTTCTTTGTCTTTATCTTTAGAGTTCATTGTTTCTTTCTTGCATTCAATCATTTCCTTAGGTAGAATGTTCTACAAACTTTCCAATTTAATCTTGCAGTGCTCAACATGAGCATTTAGTACACTTAGGATCATGTCTTGATCATATCATGGTCTAACATACCATAATTTAGCAATATTTTGCATTCCACCTTCATCATGAATAAGTTGTTGTAGCTTCTCCTTTGTCAGATCATCTTCTTCGTCACTTGATTTTTCTAGTTCTAATTCATTTCTCTGTGCATCCTCAATTTCTTCATCAGATTCTTCATCTGGAATATCCACAATTTCCTTTTCTTTACCTTTTCCTTCAATTCTGGGAACTTTGCATTCCAGAGGACTGCATTCAACAATTTATTTTTCTCTTTTTTTCTTTTTCTCCATGTTGTTGGAAGAGGAACCAACTTCAATTGTTCTTATCGGAAGGGAAATATTGACTGAACCACACTTTCCAAGCACATTCTTAAATAAATTTTCAAATTCTAGATCCCAATTAGCCAAACTACTAGAATATGAGTATATTTGTTTGCATAACGGTTCGTTTGCTTTCCACACCACATTGTCGATCTTTGGAAAACAATTCAAGAAATACATTACTAAGCATATGATCAAAGTACCGAACCTGAAAGGGTAGCCTATTTCTTTTGTCAGTTGCACATTCTCCATTAGTTGATCCTTTATCAACCCACACAGGTCAAAGTCATGACCTTCAATTATCATTTTGTGAGAAATATAGATAGTGGCAGCCGAGGTCGCTCCTTCTCACTTTCTGAAAAAGACTTTATATGAAATTCCATGCACAATATACTTTGTGACAAGATTCTTGATTGTCGCAATTATCAGTGCCCTCTGATCTCCGATTATTTTGGTTAGGGTTTCAACTTCTTTGTTCCAAATGGATTTCTTCCTTGGTATATCTTCGTTTTTGCATAATCCATTCAAATTCTTAATTACCTCCTTTGAAATGATGTAGGGTTTTTCCAAAGTTAAATTATCATCATGCAATCTTCTCAAGATGAATTTAACAAATTCTGCATTCTCAAAGTATGGAAAATCATTCCAAATATTTAAATTTTTGTGCTTGGCTTCATTCAATTGTTTCAATTCATTGGGTAATAACAAATTCCTCATGGACCTGAGCTTTCCACTATTGTATTCATCCAAAACTACTGACCTTTTGATTTGTTCCATTTTCCTTTCACACTTAGGTTTAACAACCGTACAACAAATTATATGAAAATTTTGAAACCAACTAAAATACTTGATAGTTTTTAAGTTTTGACAATGAATCAACTTCTCTGCTTCAAAATTATTCTAGTGAGTGGTCTCCTTCTTCTCTTCTTCGACGCAAAGGGACAAATGATGATTCCAACTTAACTTTTATAGTTCACACATGTGCAATAAATGCATTTACCCTAAGTTTTCTGGGTGCTCTCTTTTCTCAGATAGCAAGAGAAACATTCTCTTGCGGACCTATGAATTCTGTGAATTTTCTTGTGAAAGCTCTCCAAAAACTCTACACATCATAAATACACCTTCTTGACCATTCTTCGTGTTCTGGTTGTTGGAAATATGTGCCTCGATCTCATTGGATTGTACCGCTTTGGTCCGGGGGACTTCATGTGTTCAACCTTTTCCTTGTCACCAAGACTCTATCCGGTCGGCAGGACTCTTGGTGGTGTTTCGGCGATGGCCCGACGGGTCTCGCTTGGCGGCATTTCTTATCGGCTAGTAATCGATATCAACGGAAGTCTATGTGTTATTCCATCGATGGGCTGATGTGGTGAGACGATCTCATATCGACGGGTGACATTTCATGTCCCATCGATATGTCGATATGCGTTGAGAGATTGAAGTTGGACCAAGCAGCAAAGAACCTGATCGATGACTGTGGAGGCTTTGATCTGATGGTGTTCATCATGTTCTGCATCATCTTGATGCAAGTATCACTGAGAACATTTTGGCCAAGCAGAATTGCTTGTGCATTCGATGCGTGGCAGTGACTTAAGCGATGTGCGCAATAGAAGAATGGTGGGTCTCGAGCCTTTATTCTATGCTGGCAGGTCATGGACACTTGTTAGCATCTTGGGAGTTCCTAAGGGAATATAGTTGATGCCGTTTGAGATTCCCCGAAGGAGCTCCAGTGGCTTACATGTTGCTCGATGGAAACTAAGTGTGCTCTAAGTGGAGAGCGGAAGCCAATTCTGGGCGGGCTCAAGGGAATCTTGGAGATTCCTTCTTGGGTGCCTCAGAACTTCCTTGAGCAGCGGTCGTGTGGCTTGTGGGACCCGATAAAGCTGGTGGTCGGTGTTTTAATGAAAGCAGTTGATTGTCACCCTGGAATGCTTAGTGATGGAGCTCGGGGTGACTGATCTACAAGCGGCATATGAATGGCAGTGTGACACGTGGTGAAATATCATTGGTTGTTTTTGCATCGTTGTTGCAAATCAATGGCTAGTGACCAAAAGCTTATGCGCGCGTCTCGAGGGTTTGATCTAAGTGTGAATTGATTGAAGGATGGCTCGATGTCAGCTACTAGGGTGGTGCATGCAACCCAAGATGGTGAAGTTTGTTGATGGGGTATTATGAGACCCTGATGGCCATTTAGGTGGGTATGTGATTTAGATTGGAAGCTGAGAGGTTGGCCTGAGGCCGATGGAATGTCGATTGATGCTGAGCCGGAAGGTGAGGCCGGGTGTTGATCGATAGTAAGCCAAAGCTAAGAAGCTGAAACTAAAGGCAGAGCGAGCCGATAGATATCAGATCGAAAGATCGAATGATCGGTAGATTGGCAGTTCCATGATCGGTGAGCTTGGTTAGAGATCATAGAGTGTGTGTTTGAGCAGTATGCATAGATAATTGTAACCACAAATACTGAGACACTTAGAACCTAGGCAGATGTGAACCTAAGGTGGTTGCTAGGCTGTGCCGGCTAAAAGGTTGGCTGTGCAAATGAGCTAAAGAGCTGAAGGGAACCTTCACTATATGTCTTGTGAAGACATTGTAACAATGTAAGGTTGCAGATCTATGTTGTTGCTTGTATTTCTCTAGATGAACAAGATGTAACTCCTATAATGGCTATGAGCCTGATATTTTATTGTAACTGTTTAGTTGCTGAATAATTCAATGGCTCTATCTTTTGGAGTGTGGGGTTTTTTACCCGAAAGGGTTTTCCCCATGTAAATCTATGTGTTCATTTGTTTGTATGTTCATGGTGTTGAATATGGTTTAAGTTTGCATGTGCTTTTCTCAGAAGGATCAATGGGGGAGAACTACTGTGCCTATTTTCGCTTTATGGCATAGTTGTTAGTGCTTTTGGAGTGATTTAGAAATTGAAGTCACTGAGGCACTACTAGTTTTAGATTTTAAATCTGAAACGTTCTCATACGGAAACCCCAAAAAGTGGTATCAGAGCTGGTTAAAGGTGGTCAAGGCTTGTTCATGATACCAACAAGTGGTATTAGAGCCTTCTCCTAGTTACCAGAGTTTTGGGTATTTCTCCTGTGAGGATTTTTGAGCCCAACAAGCTTGAGGAAATCTGGAGGAATCGGCTGATGCTTGATATTTCCGATGAGTAAGAGTTTCTGCTCTTTTGATTCAACATGCAACATGAAAGACATAGGAGGTTTTGGAGTTGATCATATTGTGGCGATGTGGTCTAAGGCTCCTATTTGGTAGCAAATGATCGTGATGCAAGGGGTGTGATTTTATGCTTATGGTTGTGTTGTAGCAGAGCATGGTTCATACTAGGTGGTTGTGTGAGAGGCTCCCTAACGGTATGGAGTTGCTCGGGTTGTTGTTCTGCCATGGAGTATTGTGCTTGTGTTGGGTGTTCCTATTTAGCACTGAAGGCATTTTCTATGTTGCACTGATTGCGTGAAGGCTGTGATGTTGATCTAGGTGGTATAAAACTTTTGAATAGCCTAGCTCTCTCGCATGCATGTGCATGGTTAAGGTTTTTGAAATTGATCTGGAGTAGGCCTGGAGTTCTTGTTTACCTATACCTTGTACTCGCATGCTTTCGATTCAGTTCTTTGGTTCTGAAGGGTTTTCTATAGATTTTCCTAAAAAATTTATGATGCATATTCATGTGTGCTCACTTATCTAGTTAACTGTGATGGTTGTGTGTAGAATCCCGAGTCGTCTATATGTGTAGTGGATATAGATGTGCATGTGTGTTTTGGAAACATGGTGTTTTTGCAGGTTTTGCACAATCAAGTAAAACTTGTGGTTTGTGGAGCTGCTATTAAACTATTTTTTAGACCCTAGCTTTTAGGGTGTGACTTGATGAGATAGTTGCAATTTGACATGTTTGAGGAGGTGTGATGTCTTCTCTGCATGGGAGTGTTTGTATGTGTTTTTCATTAAGCATTCTTGTGGTGTTTGTTTTCTGGTTTCCTAGACTATGGTGCTTGGGTTGTGGATGTGATTGGCAAATCATATCTGAGATTGATTTGGTGTTTGAGTCATGTTGTCTACATGGGTTTTCTCTTTGAGATCTCAGTTCTGTAGTTTCCAGTACGATGATAGATTTGCAAGGTTTTTCACTAGTTGCATCTATGAGTTGTGCAATGTTGTGGGTTGTCTTTACCTACATGTTTGTTGTGAGTCAACTCAGAAGTGGGTTGTCAATATCCACGATGTTGCTTCAGTGGTGGTGCAGATCCGTTAGATGGCCTTGTCTATGGCCTTTTGAGATGCGAGGAGGAATGGCATTTGGGTACTTGGATAGTTGGTTATGGGGACCTATAACATGTGTATCACGATGTCATGGAAATCTCGATACACTCGTTAGTGTAAGATTTTGATAGTGATAATACGGTCTGCATGGTTCAGAGACCTTGGTACTGCTCGGTGTTGTTGTCAGATGGACATGTTGTCATTTGTACCTAGAGGTTTTTGGATCAGCAGATGGTTGGTCACGGTGCTTGGAAAGCTCGATGCCACGTTCAGTGGTAGCTTTAGTAGTGACTGTGTATTTATCACTTAGTGGTGAATGATCTTCTTTGATGTTGTGGATGTTTTTGGTAGAGCTCTTAGACTCTGTTTGTACAGAAGAGCTCTTTTGCATTTGCATGGGCACTATTTGAGGTGTGCAGCATCCTGGAGCCATGGAGAACTCTTGCGAGTCTTTGGTTGAGGTGTTGGAGTTTTGGCATGATGCATTACTCTTGAGACCTTGGTATTTTCTCCTAGAGCATGGGATCTCCTAAGGGGGATGGTGAGATCATGATGTCATGATAAGTTCCTAATTCCTAGGTTTAGAGCTTTGATAGTGGTCTGGTGTGTCTCTGTGTTTTGAGTGCGATGGTCATGTTCTTGAGAACTTCATGTTCACTACAGTAATGCAGATTGGAGTTTAGCATGAGATGATCAGTTGTTGGTGCTCATGGATACATGGAGAAATAGTAGAGGCTATTGTTACTGATTACAATTGAAATTCTGAGTAGCTTGCACCTTGGTTGAACACGAGTTCAACAAAGATCGATAAGGAGATTGCTCTTGGATGAGTCATGGTGGCTTGTATATCCTAGAGGAGCATATTTTTCCCTTTGGTCTTCTTGGAAGTGAAGTTCTTCTAAGAGGTATTTTACCATTATACCTTTTAGATGTGTTTTATGCTTGCTTTCATGATATGGATCTTGATTGTTGTTTAAGCTTTTGGAGGATCCATAGTGAAAGGTGGATAGCATAGTTTATCTCCTAGTGCTTTTAAGAATTGGTAGGAGATAAGAATATGGGCTGGTTTGATCTTCTTTGAGAAGCTTCCCTTTGGGATGTGAAGGAGGTCAAACTAGACACAACTAGTATTTAGAAGTGTGTGTAGAAGGGCATGCTTGGTTTGCAGGTTTGCATATCATTGTGGATGTTCCTTGGTACTACATGGTTATGCTCTTCTATGTGTCATGATTGGTGGACTTGGTATGCCTGGATCACTTGTGATGGTGCCTTATTTATTGGGATGCTAATGAAGAGATGCATTGAATGCACTCATTCTAGTTCTTTGTATTCATCTGGACATTGCCCATGCAGTGGGAGCTCTTAGATGTGTTTGGTCTTCTTGACTAGTTGGCACACGGTGCTTGTATTATGCAGTTGATGGGTAGATATGTGATGGAATGAGTTCACTGATGTGCATACCTTAGAGGTATGGGTGATTAGATGGATTAACATGAGTTGCGTGTGCTATTTTCAATCGCATGGGTTTTGATCAATTGGATGGGGGCAGTCAGTTTTCTGGTTGCTGTTCTAGTTGGTGGTTTATCTTGTTTTGGAGAATGACTTCACATTTGTGTTCACGATCATAGAACTTTGAAGTTGTTGCATTGTTGCTTCTGTATGGCCGGTGAGCATAGTGGAGTGGTGGCAGTCTGATCCCTTTGCCATCTGAAGGATCTATTGCTTGTGTTCCTGTGAAGGATGGTTGGAACTATTGCCTGTGTTGGTGGACATCTCAGATGCCATTGCAAGTGTCTTGTTTGGAGCATGGAAGCATGGTGGAGAGATTCTTTGTGTTCAAGTTCTAGAGGAAGCCAGCAAGTCTTCATCAAGTGGGAAATTGTTGGAAATATGTGCCTCAAACTCATTGGCTTGTACCGCTTTGGTTAGGGGACTTCATGTGTTCAACCTTTTCCTTGTCACCGAGACTCTATCTAGTCAGCGAGACTCCTGGTGGTATCTTGGTGATGGCCTGACAAGTCTGGCTTGGCGGAATTTCTTATCGGCTAGTGATCGCTATCGACAAGAGTCTTTATGTTGTTCCACCGATGGGCCTATGCGATGAGGTGATATCATATTGGCACATGATATTTTATGTCACACCGATATGCCAATATGCATTGAGCGATTGACATTGGACCAAGTGGTGAAGAACCTGATCGACGGTTGTGGAGGCTTTCATTTTACGGTGTCTGTTGCATTTTGTGCCATCCTGATGCATGTACCGTTGAGAAATTTTTGGCTGAGCAGAATTGCTTGTGCGTTTGACACGTGGCAATGAGTTAAGCAGTGTGCACAGTAGAAGGATGGTGCATCCCGAGCCTTTACTCTATGTTTGCAGGTCGTGGAGACTTGTCAGCGTCTCAAGAGTTCCTTGGGGAATATAGCAGATGTCGCTTGAGATTCCTTGAAGGAGCTCCACCGGCTTACACGTGGCTCGATGGGACCCGAGTGTGCTTTAAGCGGAGAGAGGAAGTCCTGGACATGTGGCTCGATGGGACCCAAGTGTGTTCTAAGCGGAGAACGGAAGCGGTGGACACATGGCAGCTTTGGAAGCCGGTTTCGAGCAGGCTGAAGGGAATCTTGGAGATTCCCTCCTAGGTTCCCTAGAACTTCCTTGAGTAGTGGTCACGTGGCTTGTGGGACCTAATAAAGCTGGTGGTTGGTGTTTTAATGAAAGCAGTTGATTACTGCCCTGAAATGGTTAGCGATGGAGCTCAGGGCGAATTATCTGCAAGCGGCGGATGAATGACAATGTGACACGTAGAAAAATCTCATTGGTTATTTTTGTGTCATTGTTGCAAATCAACAGCTAATGACCGAAAGCTTGTGCACACATCTTGAGGGTTTGATCTGAATTAAAATTGATTGTAGGGTGGCTTGATGTCAGCTGCTAGGGTGGTGTATGCAACCTGAGATGGTGAAGCTTGTCGGTGGGGTATTATGAGACCTTGATGGCCATTTGGTGGTAATGCGATTTTGATCGAAAGTTGAGAGGTTGGCCCAAGGCTGATGCAATGTTGATTGATGTTGAGCCGAAAGGCGAGGCTGGATGCTGATTGATAGTAAGCCAAAGTTGAGAATTTGAAGTTGAAAGCAAAGCAAGCCAATAGAGATCAGATTGAAAGATCGAATGATGGGTGGATCAGTAGTTCCATGATCGATGAGCTTGGTCAGAGATCAAAGATTGTGTGTTCGAGTGGTATGTGCAGAGCATTGTAACTGTGAACATTGAGACACTTGAAACCTAGGCAGATGTGAAACTGAGGTGGCCACTAGGTTGTGCCGACTAAAAGGTTGGCTGTGCAAATGGGCTGAAGAGCTGAACAGAACCTTCACTTTATGTCTTGTGAAGACATTATAATAGTGCAAGGTTACAGATCTATGCTACTACCTGTATTTCTCCAGATGAATAATATGTAACTCCTATAATGGCTATAAGCCTGATATTGTATTGTAACTATTTAGTTGCTAAATAATACAATGGCTCTACCTTTTGGAGTGTGGGATTTTTTACCCAAAAGGGTTTTCCCCATGTAAATTTGTGTGTTCATTTGTTTTTCTGTTCATGGTGTTGAATCTAGTTTAAGTTTGCATGTGCTTTTCTCAGAAGGATCAATGGAGGAGAACTATTGTGCCTATTTTTTGCTTTATGGCATTGTTGTTAGTGCTTCTGGAGTGATTAGAAATGAAAGTCACTGAGGCACTACTGGTTTTAGATTTTAAATCTGAAACATTCTCATACGGTAATCCCAACACCCGTACCATCCATAGACAGAGGAGGAAATATTTTCTTGAAAAACTCCCCCTAGGCCAGTGGCCTGAAATCAATTACTGGAAGAATTACCAGAAACTGGTTCTGGTATAGAACCATTTCCAGCATTAGAATCATTCTTTCTTACCCATGTCTTCTTCATCTCATATTTAGTCACTTTTCCTTTTCCTTTGTCATCTTCCTGTATATTTCTACCTCTGTATACTAGACCTCTTATGTCTACATTTTTGTTTCTGTAGAATCTTGCAATGTGACCAAATCTATTGCAAACATAGCAAATAGTACTTCCTTGTACAAACCAATCATTCCATTGATTTCTTCTTTATCTGTATTGATTAGCAATATTTCCAATTCTTCCACATGTGTAACATTCAACATTATTTCTATTGACAGAGTATTTTGACACATTTTTTCATTCGATTGATTTATGACCGAACTTTTTGCATTTGAAACATTGACCAAAAAATGATGAATCTCTTGATTTCATATTACTTATACAATGAGTAGCCATATGGCCAATTTTATTGTAAGAAAAATAGTATCCATTAAATTTGTGAGCATTAGGTTGTCTTACCGAATACCTTCCACCTTTGTTCATTAGGTTTTCTTGTCTGAAATTCTTTTGTCTGAGTCTGGAACTTTCTCCTTTTTCATATCCAAGACCTCTTTTATCATTTCCACTCTTATTTCCTTGAGTCATCTTATCAAGCTTCACTAAACTAATCTTAAAATTATCCTTGTATTCATTTTTAGTAGTAAGTTCATTTATGACAATAAAAATTTGTTTACCAAGTTCTTCATTGATTCTGGATCGTTGCAATTCACTTTCCAGCAGAGTGAATTCGTCATTTATTCTTTTGTGTTCATCATATTTTTCTTTTAAGGACTGAGCAAGATTCTCCTCATTCTTCTTCCTTTCTTCAATCTCTTTAGCTAGCTTCATCACCATAGATTCCATCTAATGCTTTAGTGTAGCATTGTCTCTAGCAAGATTTTCACATTCTTCAGTTATTTCCTCCAAGGTCTGATTCACATGAGCATCATCCATGTTTTTGCTCTCTTGTTGTTGTATCTGGTCACAAAGGTCCTTCAATGACTAAATGAATTTCTTAGCATCCCTAAGATTTTCTTTCAATTCCTGGACTTCTTCTTTAGATTGATCAAGGTCATCAAGTGCCACCAAAAGTTGTTGTTGAAGACTACCAGAGTCCATCACATTCCAAGATCCACCTCAAGCTGCTAAAATTCTTCTGAGGAATGAGATGCTCTGATACCAATTGATGGACTCAAGGGAACACTGAGAGGGGGGGGTGAATTAGTGTTAAGCAAATCTTAAAATTTATTATTCTAAAACTTAAACCATTCTATCATTACATTAAAAGAAAGATGCAAGCATTCAAAATAAACATTCATAACACCATAACACAAATATTTTTTGCGTGGAAACCCTGTTAGGGGAAAAACCATGGAGGTTAATCCACAAGTTGAGTACTCAAATAAATTTTTACAAAAGAGAATGCACTTGCATTCAAGCACACTGCCTAGAGCTCACTACTCAAAAGGTAAGGCTCACTACCTTACAAAATTTTAGATTAAAACCATGTGAAGGATGAACTAAGATAGTAGCATCTATTCATGCCAGGTTAAAGTTCCGATGAAGCTCATATATTTGATTATGGATCTTCTTTCTGACTCTACACTTCACTCTGCTTTGCTCTTTTTTGCTCTTCGCATCATACATAGACAAATTCACACTATTACTCTATTGAATTTTGCACCACACACTCACTATGATTGCTCACTTATCTACCTCCATGCCAAAATGATAAAACCGATCTCATATATATTCGCTATCAAGGATTTGATCATTCATATGCCGGCTTCATAAAACATTAAGATCTTTTCAAATGTTGGCCAGATCCACCACTAATTCTTTATGTGCATCCTCCAAAGTCTGTTAAGATATAGAGAGGACCTAAAAAAATATAATCGAGCATGAAAACATTTAATTAATTATTCCTTATACATCTGTGATTACTATATTTGACGGGTCGGCCTTCAAGCACAAATAACCAGCAGATTAGTGCACCAAATCTCCTAGATTGCATACCAGTAAATGTGCATCAGTATACTTCTCGAATAAGGTGATACAAACATCAAAAAACTTTCCTTAGAGATCCACAACCCACAATAATAGTTTGGTGAGGTATTCAGATCAACTTCTATACCTATAACTGGATGCCTTGTTCTTCTCTTTGTTTTGTTTGTGTAAACCAAAACTATACTATAGATCAGATGCATGACTTAGGTTGCCATCAATGACAACACTTACAGGAAATATGCCAACAATATAAAATAAAAGATCTGAGAGGAAATAATGCAGAGGATGATCATTTGTGTGGATTGTTTCAATTTATTGATTCTATGATAGTACACAATAGGAAGCTCAAAAATATGGAGTTGACAATAGAAATGTGGTTTCAAGAGAGAAATTTGCAAAAAACCTATAAAACCAATGATGATTAATTGAAATCCAAAGGAATTCATGACTGGATTGATGCCTCAATAAAGACATCATCTATCATTCAAAAGTGTTTGAGAATACATGAAATTAAGGAATTTCTAGATCAGACTACAAAAAAGATGTAGAAGTTGTATAAAAAGGTAGAGAACTTGACAAATCTTGGTTTTCCCTTGGATTTTGACACAAAAAAGTGATTAATTGGAAAGGATTCTTTAGAAAGAAGATGAAAGATAGATTTGGATTAGTTTATTCAAAACCCAAATGAGGCGAACTATTAGGATTCCATCAAATTGTTGATAACCTTGAATACAACTTTGATTGAAACATTCAAGTCAAGTTCCAATTTCAATTATGAATTGTTAAAAAAATTCAAGTCAAATACTATCAGCTAGAATAATTTGCACTTCCATAAAATGAATAGTGGAGCACACTACAAAATCTAATAAAATTATTTGATAATGAGTTTTCATCTCTGCTTTGTGTAGAGTTATTTTTCAGCAAGATTTTGGATTGTCTCTATATATTTCTTCATTTAAAAATCACTACAAAACTTAAATTCATTAATGTTTTTAAATTATCTATATTATTTATTTTCTCAATTAAAAAAAACTCTGGTTTCTACTGCTAGATACACATTAAATGATTGTTAATGTTGTATATACTATTGTTGTTATTAAGCATTGAGTTGAATTATTGAGTGCATGTAAAACATATTATTATGCCACAATTAAAATATGAAATTATTAATAATATGTTAATTAATAAACAAAAATTGAAGATTGTGTTTAATAACTAATTAACCAATTTGAAAATATTGTTTAAAATTTGGATTCTACATTGGAATAGTGAAAATAGTAGTACATTAATTTATTCAATCTAATTCATAATTTTATGGAGTATAATATAAAATATCATCAATGACAATTTGGAATATGATTCCTGAAATGTAGTTTAAATACCTAGAAACTACTAAATCCATTACATTTGTTGATTCACCTCTTGATCCACATTTTGATGATGAGATTGGGAGCATTCTTGACTATGAGTCTAGTCTTCATTTTCTTCGCCCTACATACGTCCACTTAATTGCATCTCAAGTTCAACATTCATTGTGTCATTGTCAGTTGTGAAATTGCTACTAACATTTGAAGTGTTGCACAACCATCTTATTTCACATATGGACTTCCAAATTGTGAGTTCCCTTTATAAAGGAAAACTTTGGATATCGTACCTAGTTGTATACATCCTCAAGCAA
The DNA here is from genome assembly GCA_007115665.2 of Sequoiadendron giganteum. Taxonomy (NCBI): domain Eukaryota; kingdom Viridiplantae; phylum Streptophyta; class Pinopsida; order Cupressales; family Cupressaceae; genus Sequoiadendron; species Sequoiadendron giganteum. The sequence continues at coordinate 461,739,145 of CM021106.1, forward strand.
TTTTCAAAATTCTTGTCTAGTTTTTTTCTTATCTTTGATTTCAAAAACCCCAATGCTCTAGAAAATCTCTCATCCTCCACTAACCCCAATATCATCATTTGACATAAATCAACAAGTTTGAAATATTTTGAAATATTTTGATAATGAATCATACAATATTTCACTCTAACCTAAGGTTTCCCAAACCCTTGTTATTGCTCTCACTTGCATGGGATTCTCCATGGAGTCAAATTGTTCAATCATAGTTATTGAAAAATGACCAGATTGTTCTCTAAGCTTAGTTTCATTTATAATCCTTCTATTTTATGTCCATTATTAGATTTTTAAATTTTCAAATAAACTTCATCCAAGGTAGTTATGTTCTTATGAAAATATTTTGGTTTATAGTGGGCTGGGAACCAAAATTGAGGATACACAATAGACATGGCTTCAAGCAATCCATCCCGAGGGAATCATTCTAGAATCTCTAAGGAAAGAGATCTTGCCATAGCTTTTAAAGTAGTACTTGCAAATTTAACAATGTCCTTAAAATCTTCCTTTGTAATTGAAGATTCTCTCATAGAGTGCCTAACCAACATAGAATAGTGCATTGGTATCTCAAATCCACATACAAAGACACATAGCTCCTCGCTTGTATTAAACAATACAAAAATTTCAAGATTGTTCAAATTTGTAATTAACTACAAACTTATAAATTTTTAACTTCTAAATGGATAATCTGATAGATGTAGATTATCGAGGGTATTGCATGTCATTCTACGTAGTTTACTATATTTGTAAATATACATAATTATTTCTTGGGATTCTTTTCACAAGATTGTTCATCTCATCTAGCATGGGGAGAAGACTAGATAAAGTTAAAAGTGTCTATATCACTTAACCTATGTAGGAGGTTAGGAGCTTTGTCTACTATGTGCTGATGTTCATACATTACTCCAATCAAGGAATGGTAAATTGTTATGACTTGTATAACCACCCCATTTTTTGTTTTGGTCAAAATGGGTCCCCCTTGTTTTTGTTGTCCTTGGTCTTCTTGTTTGGGTCTTAGGAATTGTTCTTTTCCTCCTAAGTCTTTGCCTTTTCTTTGTTTTTGGGTTCGGGTCTCGAGAAAGAACATGCACTTGTTACCCTTTTGGCTTCAAGTCTCTATCCATGCCCCGGTCCCAGTCCTTCTTTTTCTTTGTGTGTTTTTCTTTCTATTTTGGGTCGGGTTATCAGCTTGAAACTATTTCCTTACACCATTCAAGGTTTAAGTCTCTGGAGAAGACTCGATCCTGATCCTGATGGTTTAATGTTTTAGAATCGTTTTTTCAATCAGAATCGAAACTAATAAATTTTCAAAGTTCTTGTTCCTATTTTTGTCCCGATCCCGACGTTCGACTTTCTTTTGTCTTAGTTCATTTCAGGATCAGACTTTGGATCACGAATTTTTCTTTAAATTTGTTGAAGTTCTCAGATCATCTCATGACCCAATCCTGATCCCACGTGTTGTCTTGTTTGTTTGTCAGATTTCGGGCCGCAAACCGTTGATTGGGTTTTTCCCCATTTGAAGGTTCGTTCTTTCTGCGACCTGATCCCAAATTTCGATTCCCTTCGTGCCTGCACAGTGTATTTATGATGTCTGCTCAAATCTAGAGGCCCGACCAACTACCAATTAATGCCATAACCACTTGCACGCATGAATGGGTTTTTATCCCGTCTCTACTCAATTTTTCTCCATTCTACTTTCAAGCGTTTGGTGGATAGAACGAGAGAAATGATGAGCTAGGGTTTAAAGGATTCATTATAATTTGTCAATGTGCTACAAGAATTCTTGGGTGAATTCAAAGGTAGGTGTTCTTTCTTGTGTTTCCTTGTCTTGTTTCTGCTTTTGTTTCTTTTGTATCGCGTGTTTATTCTGGTTTTATTTTCAATTTTTCTTTTCTTGTCTGGCTTCATTTTTTCTCTCTATTTTTGTGTTTTTGTTCATTTTCGAATCCTTCTTGGGTTTGTTTTGTGTTCGAATTGGACTTCATTTAAATTTTTTAATTTCAAAGTTTCAATTGTTTAAAATCAAAATTTCTTGATCTTGCACATGGCCCGATCTTGAGGGTTCAATTAAGATATTGTCATATTCACCACACCCTCATTATCATCGCTCCACAAATTCTTGATCCCCACATGTATTTTAGTGTCAGGAATCAAACCAGTACTTAGGTTTTCCCATTGCTTAGTTTCGATTCCTCTCCTTGTCCGATGCTCGCATAACTGTCGAGATCGGGAGTCAAACTGATACCATGTGTTTAATTTTATTAAAGTGTAACTCCAAGTTGATGTCCCAGTCCTACATAACTAATCGAGATCGGTGTTTGCAATGATACTGAACCATAAACCCATCAATAGATACCTCCCTAAGGACACTCTCGATCCTGAATCCCCATATCCTATCGAGATTGCAACTTGGAGTTGACCCATTCCAATTTTTCATAAATTCTAAGACTTGGTTCCCAACAGACTCTCGACCCCAACCCCTGATATCATATTGGGATCGCAACTCGGGAAGCTACTAAAACTTTCCCATATTGAATAGGTCTAGTTCTTGATGACAAAAACCCAACCCCGACTTTCGATTCAACATCGAGATCAAAACTCTACAAGATCCCTTTTATTGAATTCATTGGTTAACTACCACTCCCTATTCACGACTTGATCCCAATACTGATCTTGTGGTGGGATCGATTCATGGATTGATACTCAACTTGTTTTCCCTCATGATTCTAGGTGCCTAACAAGGACTCAAATCCAATCCCCGACTTCATATCAGGGTTAGAACTTGGGAAGGTACCAAAACTTCTTGTCAAAATAGGTTTGGTTCTAAATGAAAGCTTGATCTTGATTCTTGAATACACTACGGTATCGGGTTGTGGTAAGCTATCATGTTTACTATTATTTGAAGGTGTATGTGCCAACTCAAGACCCGATCCCGAAATCTGATAAAGTCAAGTTTGTGCTTAAAAAAGGTCAAGGTTCTTGGTTTTATTCTGAACCTGAAACTCAAAGATGCTTAATTAACTTGTTGAATAAGGTTCTGGATTTGACTAAGGCTAGTATAAAAAAAGTGCAAGTGATAGATTATTTATAGATATTTTCTTTATTTGATAATTGTCAGTGTTGTAGGGTAACTAACAAATGTCATCTTCAGAGGAAGAAGTTCCCCTAGAAGGAACATCAAAGGGGTAGAAGCCTAAGAGATTAAAGCCATAGGAGATCCCGATCACAATGAAGTATAAGTTTCAAGGAACCCTAGTTTCATCCAAGTTTGGCTTTGAGGTGATGAAGATTATAGATACATTGGTGGGACACTTAGATTTGGATTAATTTAGGAAAGACACTTTCTCACAAGATGCAAATCCAAGAGCCAAAATTATTGCTAAGTCTATATTAGCACATGTAGCCCCATTCCCCATCTTTGTACAATGCTATGATTTCATCCTAACTACTACACAGACCTATAAACCAAATCAAAGGCAGTGCATTGATGCATAAGGAAATGCAATTATTGACTTAACTCCTACAATGATTAGGCTGGTCTTTGACCCACCTCCTCATCCTAACCCCAAGATCATGTCAGAAGATGAAGCACTTGCACGCTGGACACAAGATGAGGAGGGAAATAAGGCACTAATGAATAAGAGGTGGTTGAAAACATAGAACAAGTCCATAAATAAATCACCACCCAAGTTTAAGAGATTAGAATTCACAGGTGAGGTTGGTGACATAATCACATTGTTGTCATGAGTGTTTGGGAAGAAGGATTCCAACAACTTTGAATATTGGATGTTTCTATTTATTCATCTTATTCTTCATGGAAAATAATAATGATTTCAGATAACATTCACAACCAATTGCTAAAAGTGGTTGAGACCAAGAAATTTTGCATGACTTCCTATGTGATTTATTGTGCTGCAAGGATGGGCCAGTTCCTAGGACTGAACAGTATAGGGTCTATGGATAGTGGCCCGGATCGAAAGAAAGTGTGGGAGTATTATGACCAATTAGAGCTGAAAGAAGTAGAGCATCATTTCAAAAGGGTCAATGATGCATTTTGTATGCAATTATCAATCAATCAACAGGTGATGTTGGCTTTTGGTTATCTAGAGAGGCCATGGAATTCATTGAACCTTTGGGTTATTCATTTATCCAATACCCCAAGTCTAGTTATATCAGATTGTTCAGGTTTGAAGATCACCCATTAAAATTTCCAAGGTGTTGTAGTGATAGGTGGATCTTGATGGAGTTTTCCCATCAAGCTATTGAATGAAATGCAATATTTTCTATGCAACACAAAGCAATTTGCCATTCCTTCTCCTCCATGGAATTGGGAATTCTTGTAGTTCCTCCATAGTGGTCAAGACAACAATAAAAGAGTTCCAGGCCTTGAACTTCAAACACCACACTTCAAGGAAGGACTTTGATCCTTAAAAGAAGATGTATGGTCTTTATGCTTCACAATTCCCTCATTACAAGCCATTGCTAGAGGATTTTTGGGTCAATTTGCAGGATGAGTTTGAAGTAAGGAAGAGGGGATATGAAAGATTGAAAATTCCTTAGATGAAGGACTTTGAATTTATCTTAGACATTCCAGAGGGTGTCATTGATGATTGGATTACCTTAGATCCTCATTATGAAATGGATAAAGTAGCCACAAAGGATTTGGATCCCATCGATAGGATGGAAAAGGGGGAAACTAAGATTTAGCCAAGGACACAAGCAGTTGTTCAAAGAAGTAGGAAAAGGCTTAACCTCCATGACAAACAACCAAGGGTGAAATTTTCCAAGAAGAGAGGTTCTAGCAATGAACTTGTTTCTTTCACATAAATAAAACAACAATATAAGAGGTTGTAGAGAGATGTTGCAGCAATAGTGGCAACCACAGAAGACCTCGCCTCAGTAGAAGAAGAAATATAATTACAACAAATTGATAATTCCTTGAAGAAGGCTTAAGTAACTTATGAGGAAGCTATTGTGAGAGTGGTTTCGGGTTTCAGTGCTACACCTTTTGCTATAGTATACCTGGGAGAATAGCCTATCGAAAAAATTCCTATTACCACACCATCAACATTAGGAAAAACAACTATTGAACAAGAGAGGGCTCAAGTAATTGATGTAACAAAATCTACTTCCCCTTTAGACTCCAAAATAACTCCATCCCAAGAGGGATAAAGAACCGAATGGGAGGAGTATTTAAGGAAGGTGGAAGATGAGCAGATTTTGAACTTGGGAGTTTACATAGCGAACAATTAGAGCTCAATGATGTTTTAATAGAGAAGGAGTAGGAGGAATTATTGGAAAGTGCCCAGAAGTTAGCTACTGAGCAACTAGATCAGCAAGAAAAAGAAGAAAAAATAAAGAAAATGGAAGATTTAGCTGCTTTAGAAGAGCAAGAAACAAAAAATAAAGAAATGGCTAGAGAGAAAGAGGCAACTAAGGCACTAAGAATGGCTGAAGTAGAAAAATATCTATTGAAGAACAAAATTCCAAGGAATTGGAATTATAGAGATTGATAGATGAAGAGGAGGCCACCAAGAGGGAAGAAGAAATGAGAAAAATAGAAGAGATTAAGGTCTAAAATGAAAGGATGGAACAAGAAAGGTTGTAGAAAGAATAAGAGGACCAACATAAATCTTCTTCCCAATAGACCATTGTAGTAATTACTTCTACACCTCTGCCTTCAGTGTTGCCTAGTGTTCAACAAGTAACTGCTCAACAGGATTCTCCTGCATTGCTCAAGTTGAATTTGGAGAAAATATAGCAAGTGCAGCCTCAACCTATAATATGGGATGATATTATAAAGGAAATTGAGAATGAGAAGCCTAAGAAGAAGGCCCGTGCAGTCCATTCTACCAAGTTGACTGATGAAGGGGATATGATAGCTGAGTTTTCTACCCCAATTACTAATAAGGATGATAGAGAATTGCAAGCTGAAGATTATCAGATAAGTACTATCAACCTAAGAAAATATACAAGAAATCAGAAAATGAATTTGATTGATATTGTCGCCACCACCACCAAGTCCATGTTAATAAAATATAAGCAGATGAAAGATTAACTTAAAGCTCAACTGGGACACGTGAATAATTTCTTGAAGGAATTAACTACTTCTACATCAGAGCCCTTGGCAAGTTTAGAAGCTCCTGTTTTAATAAGAAGAAAAGAGATAGAAGATTTGACGGAAATGAAGCAAAAGGCTACTTGGTTTGACAATTGGTTTAGTGATTTCAAGAATGATTTGGGTGACCAAATAGATATGGGGTTCAAACATTATTTTGGAAGTCTTTCTTTGGTTAAAAAGATTGAAGAATCTATAGGGAAATGGTGGGACGAGGAAGAGAAACTTAGACATTATTTGGGGAAGTTGGAAGTAATAGAAAAGATGATCAAAGAAGAATTGATCAAATCACAGATTTTGGGTGATGAGGATCCTCAAATTAATTATAAGTCTATTAATATATATGTTTTAAAATAAATATTCTTGTTAAAAAAACAATAGAGATGCTCAAAAGTATTCATGATATATGGGAACAAGCAGGTATCTTTGAAGACATCATGGAAAAACTCACTAATAAAATTTACCTCCAGATCAAAGACTTGAACCATTGGGAGAAAGACAAGATGTTTGGGAGGAAATACTTGACAGAATAATAAAGGAAGGAGATACTGTTGAGTCCACACTTATGGATAAGCTAATGGATATCGGGAGTGACATGTAGTGGGCAGTCATAGAAATCACCCAGCTGAGGGGCATCGTTGTTGCCGTGGATAAGAAGTTTATAGACTCAAAGTTTAAAGCTGACTGGGTTGATGGACCTGATGATGATGCACTAAAACAACTTTTTCAAAAGTATGATGAATATCATCATGAAGGTGATAAATAAAAGGAATTATTTCAACTACCTTTCTTTTTGAGCAGCAACATTGTCGTAACAATTTTTGAGAAAATAGGCGACTTTAGATCAATTTTGACAAGTCAAAAATAACTCATCGTGACCAACAAACGACTGAAGAAGAACAAATAGTTGATTTTTGATGGAGAAAGAGAGCATATGGCTTCTTTTTGACACCTATGGTTTCTAACAGAGAGTTGAATTGTGACTTAGAGTTCGGATTTTTATTGAAGAGACTAGTGGTGCACCTTTTCAGCTCCAACAACTTCAACAAATATAGATATTTGGAGTTAATTGGGTGTCCCTATAATTGTGGATATGGGCCCTAGATTTTGAATCTTAATTTTTTATAGGAGGAATTAATGCAAAATTGGTCTATATTAGAAAATTCTCTCCTCATTGTAAAGGTCAGCTAATTGAAGTCTGATTAGCTACCTAAATGAGATATTTGATAGTTTTACTTCTTTTAACATCTTTTTCATGCAAAGATACTAAAAAATACTCTTTTACAGTTTTAATACAACTTATGTTATTTTCAAAACTTTGTCAGTTTAATGATAATGTCAATGAACAATGGTTATTTGTATACCAGTGCACTTTGTTGTGCATAAATGTCTCTTATTTGATGAAAAACAATAGAATAGTTTGAATCTAAAATCATTTTGTTGAATTATTTGAGAATGAGGTTTCTTTATGTTTTTTGATCTGTTACTTTTGATAATGAGCTTATGATATTTTGTTGTTTGAAAAAGAAAGTTTTTTTTTTAAAAGTGATGGTGAATGGTTGTATGCTTCAAAATTTGCACTATGAATGAATGCAATAGTATGGATTATTCTATAGGTTGTGTTATTCCATGGTTTTAGCTGGTTCAAAAATGCTCATTGCTAAGTTACATTTTTTAAATTAAAGAAGTTTGCATTCATGTTTTATTGTTCTAAACCCCATTTTGTCTTTTGTTGTTTATTTGTAACCCCCAAAACTTTATATTAGTTCACACTATTTAGTTTATATTCCTTCACTAGCATGCCCCTTGAACATTACAGTTTCATAGGTCACTAAATGATGACAACATAGTTGAGAACCAACTATAGAGACCTTAGAAGATAGATGGTTAACGGATATTTGTCTTTTTTAGGAGAAATAGAGTAGAAATATTTTGTTTTAACATTTCTATGTTACATTGACCATCAACAAGAATTGGTGCTAGAAGGAGGGCCTAGAGGAACAAACTGGAGCGAATCGGGTCCTTTTCACTAGACAAGTTCAAAAGAATTCTTAGATCCGTTGTAAACCCTAACCCATTTCTTGAACTTCGAACACCTGTTAGACCTAGGACTCATAGGGCTCTAACACCACCACCCACTCCACTTATATTTTCACAAAGGTGACAAATGGCACAACCAAATCCACTGCCACCCATGGCATTCTTTACAAATAATCCTTTTCCACTGGGAACCATTCTTGGTGGCATTCATAAAATGCCTAAGAATCCTGAATTTTTTTGTCCTAGGTACTCCCATGGAGAATCATGAAGTGTTGAAGAGTAGATAAAGGAATTTAAAGATGCCCGAACTCACGCTCAAATAGCTCATCATGTTGTTGCATATAGTTTATTCCCCTATTCATTGGGGGATATGGCTTACAATTGGTATTTAAACCTACCCACTGGATCCATCCTGATTTGGAAAAACTTAGAAGACACTTTTATTAATCAATTTCAAGTCTACATAGATCCTACTATATTATATCACTAGTTTTCCACAATTAGGAAGGAACCACATGAGTCGTTGCCACTCTTTAACACTCATTTCCAAAGGATGTATAGACAGTTGCAAGATCCCTATTTGGTGGCTAAGAATATTGCTATCAGATCCTACCTAAAGGTCATAGACCCGCTGATTGGATTATTTCTGTAGAGAACCTACCTTGAGGTAGACATTGATTTATTGTCCAAGGTGTATCACCTTTACATTAAATTATAGAAACGGATAAGTTCACAATTACGTAGCCTTGGAGGATTTTTTCCTCCCTTGGGATACCCTCTGATGCCTAATTCAACCCCACTATTCAATACAGTCCCAGGGATGTCCCACTCTACTTATGGAACTTTAGCTAAGTTACAAACTCCTTCCCCACAACCATGGGTTAATGGGGGGACTCTAGATTCCTCCCAATAGGCTCAAAATCCACATAATCTTACTGGAGGATCTTTCTCTGCAACTCACTCACCTATTGTAAATCCTACAGAAAGTGAACGTACCACCCATCTGACCATAGAGGTAGAAACTTTTAAGAAAAATTTATCTCAGGTGACTAATGAGATGGCTCAACTTAAACTTAACCCCTCTCAAATCCAAAATCAGAATCAAGGTTATCAGAATCATGGAGGATTTTCCAATCAAAATAATTATTCCAATCAGAATGCCAAAAAAAAATAGAGGAATTTTCAAGGTCAAAACTTCCCCAATCAAAATTATCAAAACAAGAATAGGGGATATAATCAGAGGCCAAATAATAATAGGCAGTGGAATATTGGACCAAACAATGGGGGATTTTCCCACAATTATCAGTCCAATGAAGATAATTCACACACTGCAAATGTTGCATAGTTGAATTTCATGATGAATTGGTGCAGGCTACATGACACTGCTTCACATTCTAAAGTTAATTGCCCTGAGATGGAAAAGGTTGTAAAAATAGTGCAAGCTTACTCCCAACCACCACAAGGACATCTTAACAAAGGTAGTGGGTTGGCTGACACATCTATGACTTATGAAACAATTGATGAATGATACTAGTTTCCTATGTAGGGGGAGAACGAACAAAAGGAAGATACCTATGATGCTCAGGATTTTCAAACCAAGGGAGGCCATTTCTTGAGAAATCCAAACAAGGGGTCATTTACCACATCCACCCCTCCCAACACTATGATTCCCCTAAACCATAATCCTGACAACAATCCGCCTCCACTGAAAGGCACATTTGAATTACAAAACAAAGGTAACTCTGCATTTGTTCCTAAGTTTCAGATAAATAATGACATAGAATTCAATTTCATTTAAGAAATGCAGAAACAAAGGACCTCTCTATCATTTTTTGACATTCTGAAGTGGTGCCTTGTCCAACGGGGGATCGTATTAAAATCCTTGGAGGAGGAAAATAAGTCAAAATGAAAGAATAAGGCGACTCCAACCATTGATATGAACACAATCCTGTACAAAGGTAAGATAGGTACACCCCCCTTTATTTTGAGCCTGAGAATTTATGGAAATAATCTACATAATTGTCTTTTAGATATTAGAGCCTCAGTTAATGTCATGCCCTTCTCTATTTGTAAAAAGTTGGGTTTAAGTTTGGTTCAGACTCACAAGAAAGTAATACAATTAGATAAAACTAAGGTTAATGTCATTGGTGAACTAAAGAATGTGCATGTGTAGATTGGATCAGACCCACCAATCCAAACATATATAGATATTCAGGTGGTTGATATCCCTGAAACATATGGCATGTTGCTTAGTCGAGAGTTTATAAAAAGTCTTGGAGGTTATCTCTCCTTGGATTTCTCACACATGTGGCTCCCATGGAAAGGGGTAGCAACTCAAATTAGGATCGAAAGAAAACCTCATCTAAAATATATGATTATAGAATATGATTGTCCTAATGAGGTAGTGTATTTTGAAACTGAGATGTGGGTGTATAGGAGAGAAGAAGAAATTATGACCTTCTCAATTAACCTTGAACACTCACAACCTTTGGAACACGATGATCCTATAACCACTATCAATCAAAAAGTTCTAATAAGGAAATTACAAGATAGGTTGGTTTTAGGAGATGATGTTGATTATGGAGTTTTTTACTCCCAAACTAGTGTAGATTCCATTACTAGAACCATTCTGAGTTAGCATGTCAACCCTATGTAGATATTCTAAATCATGTCTGTTCAGTTAGGAGCCATTTGTGAACACTACCCCAAAACATCTCTGAGTCAGTTCCCATTTGAGGTTAGAGATGCAACTATTCTAATGAGGAACGATCATACCTAGGATGAAGTCACTCCCTAAGCTGGACAGACTCAGGTCTTAATGTCTGATTTACAAAATGATATTGAGGAATCTCAAAATTTGTCTAACACACCCACCCCTACTAACCTTCCCATCTACAAGGGATTGCTCGAAAAGATAACCAACTGTAGGAGTGTTGATCAAGGTGAGGTGCAAGGAACAATTTTTGTACAAGTTTCAAATTGGAGTGAAATACCCGATGAACATCATTTACAGAAGCCTCCTGATCCTGACGTATTGAACCAGTCTGAGCCACCATTTATTCCTTGCAAAAAAATATCCATGACTCACCCCAAGAAGGAAACCCCAACCCTAGACCAACTTTGGACCCTTAATTTTTATGGATCTAAGTCTAAAACAAGGAGTGGAGCTGGAGTTGAACTAACAAACCCAAAAGGGAAAACATATTTTGCTTCTTACAGGTTGCAGTTTGGCTACACTAACAACATTGTAGAATATGAAGCACTTGCTAGTGGATTGATGTTTGCACATCAGAAGAAAATTACAGCTTTGACAGTCATGGGAGATTCTGAGGTAATTATTAAATAATTTTGCAATTAATATACATACCATAATAAGAGGTTGGCTGCATACAAGATCATGGTATGGAATCTAATAGAGGATTCTGATGCTTTTGGAATCAAGTTGATTCCCAGAGAAGATAACCAGATTGTAGATGTACTAGATGTTGTTGCTAGTACTTTGGAGCCCATGCATGATTCTAAACTAAAAATATTCTCTGTGGAATTAGTTTCCATTCTTGCTATCCTTGACAATGTCTAAAATTTCCAAGTTTTTGATGATGACCGAAATATTCTCGCTTTCCTTGCAAGTTCAGATGTATTTCAAGGTTAGATCATTAATGAATCTAACCTAGATCAAGGAGATTGGGATCCATAAAATTGTGATGAAAAAGGAATAACGAACCTGAAATCCAATGACATTCCTAAGGGAATGGTAGCATTGGAGAGGATCTTCTATTTTGATCCTCAAGCTCGCAAAAAAGTGCCTGCAGAAATTGAAAGTATGAGTCATATAACTTAGCATATTTAGGCCCAGAGAAAAAAAATTTTATTGGTAAGAATTTTCCCAAAGAAATTAGAGACAAAATATTGGGAGTACTAAAAAGAGACATCATAGCAATAGCCTTGGGGTATGAAGACTTGAATACTTTTGACACTACAATAATAACACACACCATCTCGTTGAAACCTAAAGCAAATCCATCCCAATAGAAGCAACGCCCAGTCAATTCTCTCATCAAACCCACTATTCTTAAAGAGGTACAAAAGTTACTATTGACGACAATAATTTTCCCAGTAACGCATTCAACCTAGATTGCTAATCTGGTCCCTATCTATAAGAAAAGTGGGGAAGTCAGATTATGTGTCGACTTCTAAAATATGAATAAAGCTTCAGAAAAGGAAAATTACCCGCTTCCTTCCCTCGATAAGGTGCATAAAATAGTGAATGGTTCATAGATGATGTCATTCCTAGATGGATATTCAAGATACAATCAGGTGTTGGTCAACCATGAAGATAGAATGAAAATTGCCTTCACTAACAAGTGGGGGACATTTTCCTATAGGAGGATGTCATTTGGTCTCATTAATGTTGGGGCCACCTTTCAACATGCAATGGCTATCATGGCATTCAAAGATCTGATAGGTAAATGCATTATCATCTACATGGATGATCTCACTGTGTTTTCAAAGAACAAGGAAGATGACCCAATAGATTTTTCAAAAGTACTAGCTAAATGTATATGTTATGGCATATCCCCTCAATCCAAAGAAGTGTGTATTCAAGGTTTTGAAAGGGAAACTCTTGGGTTCCATAATATCAGAGAGAGGAATATCAATTGACCCTGATTGAGTGGAATCCATTCTCAAGTTGACAATGCTGAGCAGTAAAAAATAAATGAGATATTCCTTTGGGAAGATAAATTTTGTAAGGAAATTTATAACTAGGTTTGCGGAGATCGTAAAACCCCTGAATGAAATGATGAAGAAGGATGCAAAGATCAAATGGAGTAATGAGGCTAAGGTTTCCTTCACATAAATCAAGCAGTCTATCACAGAGGCACTTGTTCTAACCAGTCCTGATTATTCACTACCTTTTATAATTTATTCTTTTGCATCTAATCATTCGTGTGTTGTTGTCTTGACATAGCAAAAAGGTGAGGGATACGAATGACCTATAGCTTTCATGAGCTCCCCATTCAAGAATGTTGAAGTTAGATATCTGCCTTTGGAAAAATGGGCCTTTGCACTAGTACGAGCTATTAAGAAGTTTAGGCACTATATTCTTCGGAGTCAGGTCACTACCATAGTTCTTGACCCTACAATAAAGTCTCTTCTAATGCAGAGTGAATTGGGAGAAAGAAGAGGGAAATGGATGGAAATTCTACAAGAGTTTGACCTTGAGATACATCTAATGAAATTGGTACAAGGACAAGGCCTTTCTAAGGCCATAGCAAATGTGGATCCTAACATTACATGCTAGCAGTATATAGTGCAATCATTCATTAATGACCCTTGGTATGCAGACCTAATTTCTTTACTTTTAAATAATAAGTGTCCTGATGGAATAAATGCTACATAGAAAAGGGCATTGATATTGAAAATTTCTCACTACATGATCAAAGGAGGAGCCTTATTCAAAAATAATTTTTAAGGTATATTTCTACATTGTTTGGATCAATAGCAAACAAAGCATGCCATTTTAGAATTTCATGGTAGATATGGTACTGGGCATGGTTCTGGCAACGCCTTGGCACACCAAATTTTAATATCAATCTTTTATTGGCCTCATGTGTTCTGAGACGCTCACCAACATGTTAGTAAATGTCACACATGTCAAACATTAGCATCAAGAGAGCACAACACATCGATGCCCCTACAACCTATCTACGAAGTAAGACCATTCGCCCAATGGGCATTGGATTTTGTCAGAGTAATTAATACAAATTCCTCTACAAGTCACAAGTTCATTTTGATTGCAATGAATTATTGCATGCATTGGACTAAGGTACAAGCTTGCAAAAACTATACGACTGATGTTGTGATCATGTTCCTCAATGATATATCATTACTAGGTTTGGAGTACCATTTTCTCTAGTATGTGATAACGACCTTGCTTTCTCTTCTACTTAATTCATTCAATGGGAATTTGAACACAAAATCCTTTTAAAATATTCCTCTAATTACTATCCATAGAGGAATGGGGTAGCAAAGTCTACCGATAAGAATTTATTGGAAATCATTAAGAAGTTACTAGAGAGTAATCCTAGGGATTGGCACACACAAATGAGATTTGCCTTGTGGGAAAATAGGTCTAGGATAAAATCTGCCTTAGGGAACTCACCATTTAAATTAGTCTATTACCAAGACCTAGTCTTTCATATCCATCTACAAATACTCATTCTATGGTTCATGAAAGAATTTTATTCCCAGAATGATAGGATAGAGGCCCGATTAGCTAATTTTCTTAGCTTAGAAGAACAAACAGATGGTGCTTTGCAGTAGTTTTCTAAACATTGGGTTGTTGTCAAACGTTGATTTGACAAAAGAGCCAAAATGAAATATTTTAGAATTTTAGACCTTGTATTGTTGTGAGACAAAGCCATACAAAGGAAAGGTGACCACCAAAAGTTTGACCAACTTTGGTTGGGTCCATATTAGATAGTTGAAATCCTTGGTGAGAATTTTTTTTGGTTAAGTACTTTTACAAGATAACGTGTTCCATTTCCAATCAATGGACAGTTTCTCAAACACTATTCTGGTCCATGAAGGTTTGATCTTTTGTCTGATTGTATATACGTAATTAGCTATTTTCTCATTTTTAGCTTGTTTGTGCTTTATTGACATTCCAATGATAGCTCGAAAGGTTAGTAACAAATGGGTATATTGTAAGTAATCTCATAAGCCATGGTTGAATCTATCACAAATTAGATAGACTCATTTAACTTCATAAAGGCCTATTCATCTCAGGGTTACTGTATTCATGATTTTGGTGAAAATTTTGAGTCCCAACACTGTCACGATGTCCACCATAGTTCTCAACCTACCATTCAGATTACTCTGTCTGAGTATTGAGAAAAGAAGACAAAATGATTGATCCAATACAACCAATAAAAAAATAGAAGTATTGAGGAATAGAAAACTCAATATAGTAAGGGTAATTCAAGTATCTCTACTAGGGCTATGGACACCTAGCTAGCAGTTGAGCAATATTTTGAGAAAACTAGAGATATCTCCGTCGGGGCTATGGACACCTGGCTGGAAGTGGAGAAATGCCTAGGATATCATTGCAAGACAGTTAAAACAACTCAACTCATGTAGCTTGAATCTTAACATAGTTTCTCAACGATAGGTAGTGTCTTTAGGGAAAATGATGTACCATACATGCACACACTTAGATTCGAAGTTGTTTTTGTTGATTTACATTTGAGATTCTAGCTCAACCTTGTTTTTCGTGACTAATCATAATCAGGTTAAAATATTCATAAACCAAAGATTTTGGGTGACTGAATTCTTTAGTGTCTTGAAAATGGGTAAACCATTTTCTCAACTGAGTCGCCAATTGTTATGCCTTGCATAACCACCCCATTTTTTGTTTTGGTCAAAATGGGTCCCCCTTGTTTTTGTTGTCTTTGGTCTTCTTGTTTGGGTCTTAGGAGTTGTTCTTTGCCTCCTAGAAGTCTTTTTCTTTTCTTTGTTTTCGGGTTCAGGTCTCAGGAAAGAACATGCACTAGTTACCCTTTTGGCTTTAGGTCTTTGTTCATGTTTTGGTCTCGGTCCCTCTTTTGCCTTGTGTATTTTTCTTTCTATTTTGGGTCGGATTATCGGATCAAAACCATTTCCTTATACCCTTCAAGGTTTAATTCTCTCAAGAAGACCTGATCCGGACCTCTATTTTCATTTCATTGCGTGACTTTCTGTTTCAGAATCGGGTTTCGGGTTGGAACTGGAACTGAGAACTTTTCAAAGTTCTTGTTCCTATTTTTGTCCCGATCTCGATGTCCAACTTTATTTTTTCTTTGTTCATTTTGGGATTGGACTTCGGGTCATGACTTTTGCTTTGAACTTTTCAAATTTCTTGGATCATCTCATGACTCGATCCTGATCCCCCATGTTGTCTTGTTTCTTCGTCAGATTTTGAGTCACCAACCATCGACTAGATTTTGCCCCATTTGAAGGTTTGGTCTGTCTGTGACCTGATCTTGACTTCCACTTCCCTTCATGCTTGCACTGTGTATTTATGATGTCTGCTCAAATCCTGAGGCCTAACCAACTACCAATTAATGCCATAACCACTCACACATGTGAACCAGTTTTTATCCTGTTGCTCATTGATTTTGCCCCATTCTTCTTTCAAGCATTTGGTAGATGGAATGAGAGCGACGATGAGCTAAGGTTTAAAGGATTCATTTTAATTTTTCAACGTGCTACCCAAATTCTTGGGTGCATTCAAAGGTAGGTGTTCTTGCTTGCATTTCCTTGTCTTATTTCTACTTTTGTTGCTTTTGTCTCGCGTGTTTGTTTTGGTTTTCTTTTCATTTTTCTTTTCTTGTTTGGCTTCACTTTGTCTCTATGTGTTTTTGCATTTTTGTTCATTCTTGAATCCTTCTTGGGTTTGTTTTGCATCCTTTTATTTCTTGTGTCATCATTTTGTCTTTTCATCATGGGATTGTCCATCTTGTTGTGCCCTAGTTGTCTATGGTTTTGTTTTGCATTCAGGTTGGACTTCGTTTAAATTGTTTAATTTCAAATTTATGACCATTTAAAATCAAAATTTCTTGATCCTGCACATGGCTCGATCCCAAGCGTGCGATTAAGATATTTTCATATTTTCCATGCCCTCATTATCATCACTCCAAAAATTCTTGATCCTCACATGTATTTCAGGGTCAGAACTCGAACCAGTACTTAGGTTTTCCCACTGCTTGGTTTTGGTTCCTCTCCTTGTTTGATCTCCGCATAACTGTCAGGATCGGGAGTCAAATCGATACCATGTGTTTAATTTTCTTAAAGTGTAACTCCAAGTCAAAGTCTTGGTCCCGCATAACTAATCAGGATCAGAGTTCATATCGATACCAAACCATTAACCCATCAATAGATACCTTCTTGGGGACACTCCCAATCCTGACTCTCAATATCTTATAAGATCATGACTTGGAGTTGACCCATTTCCAATTTGCATAAATTATAAGACTTGGTTCCCAATGGACTCCTGACCTTGACCCCCAATATCATATTGGAATCAGAACTCGGGAAGCTACTAACACCTGCCCATTTTGAATAGGTCTAGTTCTAGATGAAAACTCGACCTCGACTTCCGATTTAACGTTGGGATTAAAAATCTGCAAGACCCCCTTTATTGACTTTATTTTTTAACTACCACTCCTTAGTCACGACTTGATCTCGATCATGCTACAGGATCAGGCCATGAATTGATACTCAACTTGTATACCCTCATGAGTCTAGGTGCCTAACAAGGACCCAAACCCAATCCCTCACATCATATCAGGGTCGGAACTCAAAAAGCTATCGACACTTTTTGTCAAAATAGGTTGGCTTCTGAACGAAGGCCCAATCCTGATTCCCAAATACACTGTGGGATCAGGTCGCGGTAAGCTATCATGTTTACTATCACTCCTTAGTCACAACCTGATCCCGATCATGATGTGAGATCAGGCCATGAATTGATACTCAGCTTGTTTACCCTCATGAGTATAGGTGCCTAACAAGGACCTGAACTCGATCCCTAACATCATATCAGGGTCGAAACTCAAAAAGCTATCGACACTTTTTGTCAAAATAGGTCCGCTTCTGAACGAAAGCCCGATCCTGATTCCCAAATACACTACGGGATCAGGTCACATTAAGCTATCATGTTTACTATTATTTAAAGGTGTATGTGACAACTCAGAACCTAATCTTGAAATTCAATAAAGTCAAGTTTGTGCTTAAAATGGTTAGGGTTCTTGGTTTTATCCCGAACCCGAAACCCAAAGATTCTTAATTAACTTGTTGAATAAGGTTCTAGATTGAACTAAGGCTGGTATAATACAAGTGTAGGTGATAGATTGTTTATATATCTTTTCTTTATTTGATAATTGTCAATTTTGTAGGGTAACTAACAAATGTCCTCTTTAGAGAAAGAATTTCCCCTAGAAGGAACATCAAAAGGGTAGAAGCCTAAGAGATTAAAGCCAAAAGAGATCTTGATCACAATGAAGTATAAGTTTCGGGGAAAGCCAGTGCCATCCATGTTTGGCTTTGAGGTGATGAAGATTATAGATACATTGGTGGGACACTTAGATTTGGATTAATTTAGGAAAGACACTTTCTCACAAGATGCGACTCCAAGAGCCAAAATTATTGCTAAGTCTAGATTAGCACATGTAGCCTCATTCCCCATCTATGTACAATGCCTTGATTCATCCTAACTACTACACAAACCTATAACCCAAATCAAAGGTATTGCATTGATGCACAAGGAAATATAATTATTGACTTAACTCCTACAATGATTACGCTGTTCTTTGACCCACCTCCTCATCCTAACCCCAAGATCATGTCGAAAGATGAAGCACTTGCACGTTGGACACAAGATGAGGAGGGAAATAAGACACTGATGAATAAGAGGTGGTTGAAAACACAGAAGAAGTCCATAAAGAAATTGCCACCCAAGTTTAAGAGATTTGAATTCACAAGTGAGGTTGGTGACATAATCACATTGTTGTCATGAGTGTTTGGGAAGAAGGATTCTAGAAAATTTGAATATTGGATGTTTCCGTTTATTCAGCTTATTCTCGATGGAAAATAGTATTCGGATTGGGCACTAATGATTTTAGATAACATTCACAAATAATTGCTAAAAGTGGTTGAGACCAAGACATTTTACATGACTTCCTATGTGATTTACTATGCTGCAAGGATGGGCCACTTCCTAGAATTGAACACTATAGGGTCTATGGATAGTGGCCTGGATCAAAAGAAAGTGTAGGAGTATTATGACCAATTGGAGCTGAAAGAAGTAGAGCATCATTTCAAAAATGCCAATGATGCCTTTTTGTATGCAGTTATCAATCAATTAACATGTGATGTTGGCTTTAGGTTATCTAGTGAAGTCATGTAATTCATTGAGCCTTGGGGTTATTGGTTTATCGAATACGCCAAGTCTAGTTATATCTGATTGTTCAGGTTTGAAGATCACCCATTCAAATTGCCAAGGTGTTACAGTGATAAGTGGATCTTGATGGATTTTACCCATCAAGCTGCTGAAGTAAATGCAATATTTTATGTGCAGCACAAAGCTATTTTCCATTCTTTATCCTCCATGGAATTGGGATTTTATTCTTGTAGTTCCTCCATAGTGGCCAAGGCAACAACATAAGAGTTTCAGTCCTTGAACTTCAAATACCACACTTCAAGGAAGGACTTTGATCCTAAAAAGAATATGTATGGTCTTTATGCTTCAGAATTCCCTCATCATAGGCTAGAGGATTTTTTGGCCAATTTGCAAGATGAGCTTGAAGTGAGGAAGAGGGGATATGAAAGATTGACAATTCCTCAGATGAAGGACTTTGAAGTTATCCCAAACATTCTGGAGGGTGTCACCGATGATCAGATTAACTTAGATCCTCATTACAAAATGGATGAAGTAGCCACAAAGGATTTGGATCCCATCGATTGGATGGAAAAGGAGGAAAATAAGATTCAACCAAGGACACAAGAAGTTGTTTAAAGAAGCAAGAAATGGCTTAACCTCTGTCTCAAACAACCAAGGGTGCAAGCTTCCAAAAGAGAGGTTCTAGCAATGAACTTGTTTCTTCCGTAGAAATAAAACAATAATATAAGAGGTTGAAGAGAAATGTTGCAGCAATAGGGGAAACCACAGAAGACCCCAGGTTACTATAAGAAGATATATCATTACACAAAATTGATGATGCCTTGAAGAAGGCTAAAGTAACTTATGAGGCAATTGTTGCAGGAGTGGTTTCAGGTTTTGATGCTACGCCTTTTGATATAGTATACATAGGAGAACAAGCTATCAAATAAACTCCTCTACCACCCATCAACATTAGAAATAACAACTGTTGAATAGGAGAGGGCTCCATTAATTGATGTAACAGAATTACCTTCCCCTTCAAACTTTGAAAGAACTCCACCCCAAGAGGGAGAAAGACCCGAATTGGAGGAGTATTTAAGGAAGGTGGAAGAAGACCCATGTGAAGAAGGGGAAGAGTTTAAACTTGGGAGTTTACATAGTGAACAATTTGAGCTCAATGATTTTCTAATAGAGAAGGATTTGGAGGAATTGTTGGAAATTTCTCAGAAGTTAGCTACTCAGCAACTAGCTCAGCAAGAAAAAGAAGAACAAATAAATAAAATGGAAGATTTAGCTACTTTAGAAGAGAAAGAAATAAGAATGAAGAAATTGATAGAGAGAAAGAGGTTGCAAAGGCACTAAGAACGAATGAAGCAAAAAAAGTAGCTATTGAAGAACAAAAGGCCCAGGAATTGGATATATAGAGATTAAGAGATGAAGAGGAGGCCGCCAAGAGGGAAGATGAAATGAGAAAAATAGAAGAGACTAAGGTCCACAACGAAAGGATGGAACAAGAAAGGTTGCATAAAGAACAAGAGGACCAATAAAAATCTTCTTCCTAATAGATCATTGTAGTAATTATCTCTACACCTCCACCTTCAGCGCCGCCTAGTTTTCAATAGGTAACTACACAATCAACTGTTCCTAAATGGCTCAAGTTGGATTTGGAGAAAAGACAACAAGTGTAGCCTCGACCTATAATATGGGATGATATGATAAAGGAATTTGAGAAGGAGAAGCCTAAGAAGAAGACCCGTGTGGTCCATTCTACTAGGTTGACTAATGAGGGGGATATGATAGCTGAGATTTCCACACCAATTGTTGATAAGGATGATATAGAATTGCAAGCTGAAGATTATTAGATAAGTATTGTCAACCTAGGAAAACATACAAGAAATCAGCAAACGAATTTGATTGATTTTTTCACCACCACCACCAAGTCCAAGTTAATAAAATATAAGCAGGCAAAACATGAACTTAAAGCTCAGCTGGGAGAGGTGAATAATTTCTTGAAGGAATTAACTACTTCTACATCAGAGCCATCAACAAGTTCAAAATCTCCTATTTTAATGAGCATAAAAGAGAGAAGATTTGACAAAAATGAAGAAAAAGGCTACTTGGTTTGACAAATGGTTTAGTGCTTTCAAGAGTGATTTGGGTGAACAAATAGATATGGGGTTCAAACATTATTTTGGAAGTCTTGCTTTGGTTAAAAATATTGAAGAATCTATAGGGAAATGGTGGGAGGAGGGAGAGAAACTTAGACATTATTTGGGGAAGCTGAAAGTAATAGAAAAGATGAGTGAAGAAAAATTGATCAAATCACATATTTTGAGTGATGAGGATCCCAAATTTATTTCTAAGTCTATTAATATATTTGTTTTTAAAAGAAATAATATTTTTGAAAAAATAATAGAGATGCTCAAAAGTATTGGTGATATATGGGAACAAGCAGGTGTCTTTGAAGACATCATGGAAAAACTCATTGATGAAAATTTACCTCCAGATCAAAGACTTGAATCATTGGAAGAAACAAAAGATGCTTGGGAGGAAATACTTGACAGAATAATGAAGGAGATACTTTTGAGTCCACACTCATGGATAAGCTCATGGATATCAGGAGTGACATGTAGTGGGCAGTCATAGACATCACCCAACTAAGGGACATCATTGGTGCATTGGATAAGAAGTTTGTAGACTCAAAGTTTAAAGCTGATCGGGTCGATGGACCTAATGATGATGCACTAAAACAACTTTTTCAGAAGTATGATGATTATCATCATGAAGGTGATAAATAAAAGGAATTATTTCAGCTACCTTTCTTTTTGAGCAGCAACATTGTCATAACAATTTTTGAGCAAATAGGCGACTTTAGATCAATTTTGACAAGTCAAAAATAACTCACCGTGACCAGCAAAGTATTAAAGAAGAACTAAGAGTTGATTTTTGATGGAGAAAGAGAGCATGTGGCATCTTTTTGACACTTATGGTTTCTAACAAAGAGTTGAATTGTGACTTACAGTTTAGATTTTTTGGCAAAACAAGGATAGACAACTGAGAGGGGGGGGGGGTGAATCAGTTGTTTCCAAAATCAGACTTATACAACATTAATCAGCCTTAAATCTTGGATTTGATAAGTAACAATGAAAGCATAAATTAATAACACATCAAAGACACATGAACACCAAGATTTTATACATGGAAACCCTGTTAGGGGAAAAACCACAGTGGATGTTAGTCCACAAGATTATACCTTGTTAGAAGTATAATGAAGAATGAAAAGGAAATGCACTTGCATTCAAGCGCACTGCCTAGAGCACACTACTCAAAGGGAAGGCTCACTGCCTTACATAAAATAATCAGATTAAATCCATTTGATGAAGTTGAACTGAGAAATTAGCTTCTACAAAATCTTGATTGCAGTTCCAATTAGGCGCACAGAAAATTATACACACTCTTCCATACTCTGCTCAAACTTCTTCACACTCTGCTATGCTCTTGAATGATGTGACCTTTATTCACAAATGTACACCTCTTGCACACACTGAGCATTTCCTCTAAATGAGGAAAACAAACACTTATATATATCCGCTATATAGATTTACATCCACTATTTAGTCAGCCTCAAATAAAGAATAAATTACAACTGTTGGCCTTAATACATGAATAAATTTCAATGCACACTCACTTTATCTCTCAGAAAGTGATATTTGATGGATATATGCTTTGTCTTTGAATGCAACACTGGATTCTTGGAAATATTAATAGCACTTGAATTGTCACAAATATGGCAATGGGTTCTTCATACTCAATTTTGACATCTCTCAACATTTTCTTCATCCACAATACTTGGGTACAACTATTTGCAGCAACAATATATTATGCCTCAGCAGTAGATAATGAAATGAAATTCTGCTTTTTACTTAGCCAAGATACCAATTTCTTCCCTAAGAAGAATGCACCGCCACTAGTACTCTTCCTGTCATCCACATCTACTGCCCAATCAACATTAGTGAAATAATTCACAATAAGATCATCATCCCTAGGATACCAAAGACCAAGATCAACTATCCCTTTCAGGTATCTGAAAATTCTTTTCACAACAATTACATGAGATTCTTTAGGATCAGCTTGAAATCTAGCAACCATGCATACAAAATTCATTATATCTAGCCTGGTCTGAGTCAAATCGAGTAATCCACCAATCATTTACTTGTATCTTGTCTGATTTTCTTTAGGAGAATCATCATTTTGTGTAAGTTTTCATCTGGTTATCATAGGTGTACCAAATAGTTTTTGAATCTTCCATGCCAAAAAAATTCAATAACTCTTTCACATACTTAGATTGAGATATGAAAATTCCATCATCTAATTGAGTTATTTGCAATCCTAAAAAAGAATTTCAATTCTCCTATCATTGACATTTCAAACTCACTTTTCATTTCATCAGCAAACTTCATACACAAATCATCATCACCTTCAAAAATAATGTCATCAACAAAGACTTAAATGATCAATTCTTTATTCTGATCCAACTTGAAATATAGATTGTTGTCAGTAGTACCTTTATTGAATCTAAGCTTCAATAAGTATTTATCCAATCTAGCATACCAAGCTCTAGGATCTTGATTAAGTCCATACCAAGCTTTCTTCAATTGGCATACCATGTCTTTTTCATCAGTCAATTGAAATCCATCTGGTTGTTCAACATAGAATTCTTCTTCTAGCTCACCATTCATAAATGTTAACTTTACATCCATCTGATAGACTTTATAATTCTTGAAAGTAGCATAAGCAAGAAATAATCTTACAGCCTCAATTCTAGCAACAGGGGTAAAATTTTCTTCAAAATTAATACCTTCCATCTGTGAGTACCCTTTGCAAACTAGTCTTTCTTTGTTTCTGACCACGTCACCTTGCTCATTTAGCTTATTCTGAAACACCCACTTGGTTCCAATCACATTTTTGTTCTGAGGTCTAGGAACAAGATCCCATGTATCATTCTTCTCTATCTATATTAGTTCTTCTTTCATGGCTTCCATCCAATGTTCATCTTTGTATGCTTCATTGATATTGTTAGGCTCAGCTTTGGAAATAAGACAGTACTCTTCCAAAATTCTTCTTCTAATTTCTACACCTTTGCTCTTGTCTCCTATGATCTGACTATCAGAATGATTTCACCTTACATATTTGGGAGTTTTAGGATTTTCTCTGACTTCTTGTTCTTGTGTTCTTTCTTCTGCATTTCTGCTAGTCTCTTCCTCTTGATTCCCTTGGTTCACCGGAACAATCTAAAGTTGATTCTATGTCCGAACATCATTGTTAGTATTATCATTTTGATCATCTAAATCATATCCACTATACTTGGATGGTCTAATAATATCTTCATCAACTTTGACATTTTCACTTTCAACCATTTTCTTTAACCTCTTATTAAAGAATTTGTAAGCTTTACTTTTAGTAGAGTAGCCCAAAAAGATTCCTTCATCACTTCTAGCATCAAACTTGCCTATATCATCATCTCTCTTAATGTAACATTTTCTTCCAATTTTTTTGAAATACTTGATAGTAGGCTTATAGCCAAACCATAGCTCAAAAGGTGTTTTACCAGAATTACTATTGACATACACCCTCTTAATGGTATACACAATAGTACTTACAGCTTCTCTCCAGTATAAATGAGGGACATTTGCTTCCAACATCATGGTTCAATAGTTTCTAGAACGGTTATGTGCTTTCTTTCAACAACTCCATTTTGTTGAGGGGTCCAAGGAGCATATAACTGTCTTTGGACTCCATGCTCTTCATAGAAATAATTGAATTCCTGGGAAGTGAATTCACCACCTCTGTCTGATCTTAGAAATTTGATCTTCTGACCTATCTCATTCTCTGCCATAGCTTTGAAACTTTTGAACTTTTCTAATGCTTCATATTTTCTCTTAAGAAAGCAACCCATATCATTCTAGAATAATCATCAATGAGCAACATAAAATACCTTTCACCTTGTAGACTTTTGATTCTGGATGGACCACATAGATCAATATGTATCAAATCCAGTACTCCATTAGAGCTATACTATTTGCTCTGGAAAAAATTCCTTGTATGCTTTGCCATCTAACATTCCTTGCACATAGTGTCAATAGGATTCACTAACTTAGGAAGATCTTTGATTGCTTGAGTAGTGCTTATCTTGAAAATTTTATCAAAGTTCACATCACACAACCTTCTATGCCATAACCAACTTACATCAATCTGAGCAATTAAACAAATTTCACTAACAACACTCAAATAAAAGATATTACCTTTTATCTTTGTACTTGAAGCAATCATATTTCCAAAACTTCCCCTTATTCTACACTTACCATCCTTGAATTGAAGATTGTATCCCTTGTCTACCATCTGTCCAACACTTAACAAGTTATACTTTAAGCCTTCTACATAAAGAACATCATCAGTATTATTCTTACCACCAAAAGAAATAGTGTATTTGCCACAAATCACACCAGAAGTGTTATCTCTAAATCTTACAACACCGCCATCATAGTCTTCCAAGCTTACAAACTTGCTTTTGTCACTAGTCATATGATGTGAGCATCCGTTGTCAATTACCCACTCATATTTTTCTTCAACTTTTGCTGCAAGAGCTTTCTCAACATTCACATTACTAGTAGATTCAATGGACACCTGACCATTTAATTTGATAGCAATAAATACCCATTCATCTTCATTTATGGTTTCTTTATCAGATTCTTCATCAGTTACACCTTCTTCAACATAATAACATTTCCTTTGAAATCTAGTCTTCTCAAGTTTGTACTTAGAAACTCTTTCAGGACATCTAGATGCAAAATGACCTATTTTACTGCAAGAAAAATATTTGATAGGCAACTTTCCTTTGTACTTACCATGACCTTTGGCTTCTCTTTTCACAATCAATGCTTCAAGTTCTTCTAATTCTCTTTCTTCATCTTCAATATTTTTCATTTCATCTTCATATTTGAATGTTCTTTTGGAACTCTCACCCAGATTGTATCTTTGTTGGCTTTTTCCAGATACTGTAGCTTTGAATGCAGATTTAGTCTTAGGAGTAGATCCACCAAATTCACTCAACTCAAATGCAACAAGTTTTCCAATCAGCATGTCTCTTGTAATAGTTGTCACTATCTTGAGTTCATCAATAGCATGAGCTCTTATTTTGTAGGAGGGAGGCACAAATCTAAGTATCTTAGCCAAAATTTCTTCATCATCCAAGGTTCCACCAACACATCCAATGTCCATCACCAATTCATTTATCTTTTGAGAAAAAGAGAGGATATTCTCATCTTCAGGGAGGCACAGATCTAAGTATCTTAGCCAAAACTTCTTCATCATCCAAGGTTCCATGGACACATCTAATGTCCATCACCAGTTCATTTATCTTTTGAGAAAAAGAGAGGATATTCTCATCTTCACTCATCTTCAAGTCTTCCCACTTTCCTTTTAGACTTTGTAGCTTAGCACTTTTCACTACCGCATCTCCTTCATACAATGTTTCCAACTTTTTCCAGATTTGGTATGCAGTCTTCAATCCTAACACATTTTTCATCTTTGAATCTATCAAAGCACTCAATAATGCTTCAATAGACCTGGTATTAGCTTCTTCTTCCTTGATCTCATCTTCATAGGACATACCATTCTGAGGAATAGTATATGCACTTTGTGTCATCTTCCAGAAAGGTTCTCCAATGCACTTCAAATGACACTCCATTCTGACTTTCCATAAGGAGTAGTTTGTACCATCAAATCTAGGACTATCCTTCTTGTATGATGCCATCTCAGATCACCTCAATCCATTAGTCTTCTTCAGAGGAACTAGCTCCGATACCAATTGTTTGAAAAACAAGGATAGATAATTGAGAGGGGGGTGAATAAGTTATTTCCAAAATCAGACTTATACAACATTAATCAGCCTTAAATCTCAGATCTGATAAATAACAGTGTAAGCATAAATTAAGAACACATCAGAGACACATGAACACCAAGATTTTATATGTGGAAACCCTGTTAGGGGAAAAACCACAGTGGATGTTAGTCCACAAGATTATACCCTACTAGAAGTATAATGAAGAATGAAAAGGGAATGCACTTGCATTCAGGTGCACTACCTAGAGCACACTGCTCAAAGGGAAGGCTCACTACCTTACATAAAATAATCAGATTAAATCCATTTGATGAAGTTGAACTGAGAAATTAGCTTCTGTAGAAGCCTGATTACAATTCCAGTTAGGCGCACAAAAACTTCTACACACTCTTCCATACTCTGCTCAAACTTCTTCACACTCTGCTCTTCTCTTGAATGATTCAAAATTTATTAACACATGTACACCTATTGCACACATTGAGCATTGCCTATAAATGAGGAAAATAAACACTTATATATATCCGCTATATGGATTTACATCCACTATTCAGTCGGCCTCAAATAAACAATAAATTACAACTATCAACCTCAATACATGAATAAATTTCAATGCACACCAACACAAGTCGGTCACAACGTAGTGAGGACCCAAACAAACACCTTGAAACATGCCAAACAATAAAATATTAATCTTCATGGATCCGCAACATGCTAACACCATCATGTCGACCAAGAACATGAAAACTCTAACACACATCGGAAAAATCATTGATTATGAACACTTTGATCAATGTTGATGTACAGCAAGGATGGAGTACAATCTAGGCTCATCCATGAACACCACAAGTACATGCGCAACACATGAAATTACCATAATTTCATTTGCTTCATCCAAGAACACCATCTACAGAAACTGAATAATTGTAGGAACACATATCTTCATAACTTCCACAAATCTTGATGCAAACCTCTAAAACTTTTGGACAACACACTAGAAAGCTTTAGCAAAAAAATATTTGAAGTGCACCATCAGATCTTCAATTTACAGAACTTTCCAACATTATGACCTTATCAGCTTCACTGGTTGCCAACAATATTATTTTTACAATTTTCTCAATATCCTCAACATATACAACCTTAAGCATCATCAATGCTAATAGTGTTGACATCAATGAAAACCACATATCAACAAAGCAACCACAACATCCAACATGATTATGATTGAAGAGAATAGTGGCACACCTTTTCAGCTCCAACATCTTCAACAAATACAAATATTTGGAGTTAATTAGGCATCTCTATAATTGTGGATTTGTGCCCTAGATTTTGGATTTTAATTTTTTATAGGAGGAATTAATGAAAAATTGGTCTATATTTAAAAAATTTCTCCTCATTGTAAAGGTCAAATAATTGAAGTATGATTAGCTACCTAAATGAGAGATTTGATAGTTTTACTTCTTTTTATAGCTTTTTCATGCAAAGATACTTAGAAATAATCTTTTACAGTTTTAATGCATTTTATGCTATTTTCAAAACTTTGCCAGTTTAATGATAATGTCAATGAACAATGGTTATTCGTATACCAGTGAGCTTTGTTGTGCATAAATATCTCTTATTTGATGAAAATCAATAGAATATTCTGAATCTGAAATCATTTTGTTGAATTATTTGTGAATGAGGTTTCTTTATGTTTGTTGATCTGTTACTTTTGATAATGAGCTTATGATATTTTGTTGTTTGAAAAAGAAAGTTTAAAAAAAAGTGATGATGAATGGTTGTATGCTTTAAAATTTTCACTATGAATGAATGCAATAGTATGGATTATTCTATAGGTTTTTTTATTCCATGGTTTTAGCTGGTCCAAAAATTCTCATTACTAAGTTACATGTCTGAATTTAAAGAAGTTTGTGTTCATGTTTTTATGTTCTAAACCTTGTTCTATCTTTTGCTATTTATTTGCAACCCCCAAAAAGTTAGATTAGTTTGCACTATTTAGTTTATATTCCTTCACCAGTAGTTCCCTTGAATATTACGGTTGCATAGGCCATTGAATGATGACATCACTGTTAAAAACCAACTATAGATACCTTGGAAGATAGATGGTTTTAGATTATTTGTCTTTTTTAGGAGAAATAGAGTAGCAATATTTTGTTTTAACATTGATGTGTTACATTGACCATCAACAATTGGTATTATGAAAAAATTTATTGCACTGGTCAATTCAAGGAGATCCATTTGGTATCAACATCCTTAAGGAGCTTATTTCTTGTTATTATTCCCTCAACAAAATTTTGAAATTTTCTAAACTATTTGGGATTTCGATAGAAGTATGAGTAGAGTTCACATAGTATATTTTTAACTTTTGATATTGAAGAAAAATTTCTTACAATTTTAAATGCTAAATTCATACTATGGGCCATGTATTGAATTAAAATAATTTATGGTGAAAAATTAGTTTTTAACTTTACGCAAAGACCATTCCTATGATCTTGCATTACTGAAGCTCCATTTTTGGCAATTTTGAAGTTATCCCTAACCCCAGTTTCAATCAAATATTTATTAACTAGTTCAAATAGATTTTGCAATGTCAAACTCTCCTTCATTTTATGAACACAAAGTAGATGAGGTTGGTGGACATGTTTGTGTACAATATACACATGCATACATACCCAAGAAGTATTATCTATCATAGTAACTTCATTTAAAGATAATGTAATGAAGGTTGACTCTTATTTTTCCATTTTAGCAAGACAACTTGCCCATTCTCATCCAGATTTTATTAACCAATGTGTGCTAGGAAAGTTGAGAAATCCCAAAAAAGATAATAGATTATTATATTCTGGGTATTTTGTCACAAGATGATCTCTAGAAAAAAAATGAAAAATAACACTCAACTGAACAATTTTTGCCAATTATCTCCTACCATCATCTTTCCAAATTGAGCTTCAACTGAACTTCCTGATTTAGCAAGCTTCACCATTCTTTGCATATACTCATTATATTCTAGGGTCTGCTTAACATGAAGACTTTATTCCTTTTATTTCCATCTTACTACTAATTTTTTCTTTCCATCTATGATTTATTTTCATAAACTTTATCGATATTATTTTCTATAGTGTCAAGTTTTAGTTGCAACTTCTAGTCCCTTTTATATTTCCAACTAATAATCTTACACTTTCATTTTGTTGGAGGTTCACTTTTTTTGAATTATCCACTAGTTCAATGAATAGGTACTTTGACATCCAATCAATCTAAAAATTCCTTGTCATATCTGACTCGCACCTAGTTTTTTATTTTTCTTTTCTTTTCCACTTACTTGCAATGACATCATCTACGATGCCAACATTGTCATCAGGGTCAATTAATTTAATTCATCTACCTTGGGTATCCCTTGGAACATATTCTATGTAATTATCATTCTCATCTAACTCAATTAACTCATTTTGATCTTCCTTTGAGTTATTTCCTTTTTTGTTAATATTTGGTGCAAGAGTTGATGTAGTTCCATCTTAATTTGATGGATTGAAAACATTGACAAAGTACAATTTTATGGTAACTCTAGATTTTGGCCATTTTGATGGCCTCCTTTCACCACCCTGAGGAGTCTTATTCTTGTTCTTGCTTGATATCTCTCACAAAATAAAATATTTCAAAAAATGTCTTCTTTTTTAAGAATGAATCATAGAATATAGATCCCATTCCCTACTCAATATCATCTTTAAGATTGAAGAAATAATGACAAAGAGGTAAATAATCTTATAACACTATGAATAAATGATCACTTACCTTTAGGTTTTCACTGACTCACTATTCACTAATGCAACAATTCCTGTATTTACAAGTTTCTAACTTTCCTATGATCAAGGTTCCGAATTGAGAGCTCACAAGTTCAAAATTGAACAAAAAATGTAAAAATAAGTCAAAGTTTCGATTGTATTTATATCAACCCATATTTGGCTAATTCCATGGGATTTTTAAATGGTATAGTAAAAATTTAGAAAATACCATGTGATTATACAATGATACATTTAATTTTTGGGCGAATCAAACCTCAAAAAAACACATACATTGTATTTTTTAAGGCAATTATCTACCTACGATTAGCATGGAGTTATCATAGTATTGATAAAATGGGCCCTCATATGCAATTATTTTTTAATGTAATTGATGAAATGTGTCCTCAAATGTAATTTTTTTTAATCTTATTAGTGAAATGATCCTCATGCAATTATTTATAAATTTTATTGGTGAAATGGGTCCTCACATGCAACAAAT
Organism: Sequoiadendron giganteum; assembly: GCA_007115665.2. Taxonomy (NCBI): domain Eukaryota; kingdom Viridiplantae; phylum Streptophyta; class Pinopsida; order Cupressales; family Cupressaceae; genus Sequoiadendron; species Sequoiadendron giganteum. The sequence continues at coordinate 461,770,423 of CM021106.1, forward strand.
ATTTAATGTTGTTGGAAAAACATGTCCTAGTACACAATGTCATTTTAATAGTATTGGTGACTATATGGGTGATTTAATACATGTTTTAAGATTCTAGGTGAAAATATTAATTAGACCATTGGAAACACATATTTTGTTATGGAAAAATGATTAATTGCATATGCCTCATAAAATAAGTTGATGATGAATTGAAATGCATTGAATCGATAATTCATAAAATCCAGGCGATTTGGCGACCCCATTGGTTGTAATATATTTGCCCATTTTGAATTATCTAATATGAACTATTTTCCAATTGGCAAAGATTCGCCACTAAAACAATCCTCGACCAAAGGGAGTCTATTTAGAGTACAACATAAATTCAACATAGTGGAAGAATTCTCAAGTCATTTTTATCTAACTTGATAAAGATAATATTGAGAGTATTTAGAACAATAATCTAAATTCTTAGAACAAATATCCTAAACAAAAATGGCCATGAGTGAAATATTGATGCTAAAGATGCTCCATGATTGGAGCTTGGTTCATAATCTTATAGGATTTGGTGATAGAAAAGGGGGGATTCTCTTTTGCATTGTGAGAATATCAACACTCTTTTCCTTCTAACTTGTACCTTTCTATATGTTTTCATTTCTAAATTTCAATGTCATGGCAATAATTCAATTCTATGTTATAAGTTGTTCCCTAAAGAAAAGCACCTAGTTACAACAAAATCTTTATAAAATTCCTTTATGGTTAATTTCATATTTACATTACTTGGTTAGAGATTGGCATAATTAACCTATTTATATATCATTCCATTTTATATAATGAAATGGGTATTATTATGGTAACCTTGTAAGTTGGTAATTACAATATGTTCTTGAAGAGATCTTGACCATCTGTTGTGCTCCAACCTAGGTAAAACAACACTATTTTAATATTTTATGTTATGAATTAGTTTTACTTGAATAAATTATTTTAAATGTATAGTGAAATATTTCATGGAATAATTCTAAAATAGAAACCCCTGCAAAAAGGACCTTACAAAAAAATACAAATTTATAGGATAATAAATCTAAGCTTTAAATATCTCATAGGTGGTCTTTTTCCCAAGAAATATCTCAAGCAGTGTTAGGGTTTTCAAGACATTTATGATGCCATTAAATTATCTTTTCAACATAAGAATGATAGAATTTTCCTGAGGGCATTGTAGAAGAATTGTAGGTTTATCTGCACTAGCATGGATATTGATATAAAGGAGAAGTATTTTGCAATTATTTTCTTGCAAGCTCATGACTGGCATCCTCCTTTCAATGGAATCGACTCAATTGGTGGATCTTGTACATAATGCCCCAGGTGTGTAGATTGAAACAGACAATATTGAAGGTCAAAATGAGAACTTTATAGATATGGCTTGCATGGAGGAATGAATACAGATAAAATTTTTGAATTTTGGAAATTTTGGGCCCTATATGTTAATGCATTTCTAATATGATTATGTATATTACATGTAATACTTAGTCTATTGCAAATTTAGGGTAGGTAGTTTTTAATGGGTCAATAAAATCTTGATAGAAACTGTATATCATGTATTTTTGCATTCTAAGACTTATACCAGATGAATTGGATAGTTTCAAATGTAAGGTGTAATCAAATAGGTAGGTAATAGTTTTCATAGGGCTAATATGACAATGCCACTCTCAGATGGTAATCTGAAGCATGCTTTTTGTAATCCTTTATTTATAATATAATACATATAGGCATCGCATGCCTTTTAACAAAAAAAAATCTAAGCTTTAAATAAAACAAGGTAGTTTTTGGAACAATGAAGAAGATTAGACTTTGTGTTATCATTGATGTCACCATGTTGATTAAGTTGTCAGTCTGATCTAGTACTTTGAACCATTATGAAGAACTAGTTTACATCCTCCAATTTGGTTTGGTATTCTGGTCCGCAATTCCCCTCTGGTGTTCATCGTTGCTCACAGTTTTGGGAAATTGTTTTTGGATGTTGGAATCTTGTATATTCAGGATATCATGTGTTCAGGCACTCGTATGAAGACTTGGCATTACTTTGGTTTTTCATTTTGTTATTAGATCTATTCTTGGCTAACCTAATAATCAATTGGTGGTATAATGGATTAATTTGTATTGCAAATATATGAGCAATCTATCTTAGGTCCATGTTGACATGATATAGCATACTACACAGTTGAATTATTTTTGGAGAAGTTTTGTACTAACTTGGAGTTAATAGTTAGTCTTTTTGGTGAATAAAGATTGCATCTAATTAGGCTGACCTAATTGATGCTTTTGGATGTATCAGATATATATGTATATATATTGGATTGTTTTGAGATCGAAGATGAAAAATTAGATGTGAAGTGTGATTCGAATGTGAAGTATGGTGCGAAAGTGAAGTAAAGTATGCAAAAATGATGAAGTGTGTTAAGTTTGTTTATTGAGCATCAAAGTAACTGAATCAACACTTGTTAGGTGCACTCTTAACAGTTCATGTTCTGGTTGTAAACCATTTTGTTATTGTAATCCTTTTTTAGGCAATGAGCCTCCTTGCTTGGACAATGAGTCATTTATGTAAGCAGTGAGATTTTGTATCTAGTAGTGAGCCTATTTTTGTATCTGGTTTTGAAACTACATTATATAGTGAATTAATCCTCATCGTGGTTTTTCCCATTCTAGGTTTTCCACATAAATTTTTTGTGTTCATGTGTTTTATGGTTTCATGTTTTGTTAATGTTTTTTCTCATCTTTATTGTTATATGCATTGGAATAATTGGATGGTGTTTGTTCAATAAGTTTAACAAGATATTGATTCACCCCCCTTCTCAGTATCTTGGGTATTCAACAATTGGTATCAGAGCTTGGTTCCTCTAAAAAATCCTAACAACTTGAGGAAGAACTTGAAGATTGAACAAATGGATGATAAAGAAGAACTCCGAACAACCCTTGATGATCTTGACAAGGCTGAAAATGAAAACAAAGATCTGAAAGAAAATCTTGATGAGGCAAATGTATGCATCCAAAAATTGAAAGAGCAATTGAAGAAATTCAAATAAAGACATAGAGAAGTGAGTGAGAAATTGAAACAAGTAAATAAAGAGATTGTCGAATTAAATGTGCAAGTGGAAGAAATTAAGAGAATTAAAGAGTGTCTGAATACAATGGTGCAAAGCAAGTCTGATGTATGCTCAAGGATTGAACAAGAAGTGGTGAACCTAAAAGAAGATCTAGAGAAAGAAAAACTTTGTGAAGATAGTTTCAAGACAAGCTCCACCAAGTTTGATGAATTGATTGCAAGATAAAGACCTTCTAAAGACAAAGGTGGTTTGGGAAATGAAGCTGGTGAAAACTCTAAGATTGAGCAGACCTCAAATCTAGTGAACAATCAAAAGACTCAAGATAAATGGAAGTAGAAAATAAATACAAGAAACTTTGCTAGAAGATCGCCTATTAGATAGCCAAATGCTCAAAGGTACCCATCCTTCAATGGTGTTTGTTTTTCATGCAATAAATTTGGTCACAAGGAAACTGAGTGTAGAAGTAGGATGAATTAGTTTTCTGGTTCCTTTTCCAGACAATGTTATGTATGCAAAAAGGTTAGACATAGAGCTACTGAATGTAGATCTCGGGTGAGGATAATTAGCCTCGTGATGATGAATAGGTTTGATGGAGGTAGAATGAATCAATATTTTGTTGGCTACTACTATACATGCAACAAGTTTGGACACAAATAAAATCTATGCAAATAAAGGGTTAGTGGAGGACAAACAAATCAAAGAAATGTTGTTTGCTATAATTGCAACAAACAAGACATATTTCAATAGTTTACAAAAGTAAAAAGGGAAAGTAGTCTGCTCCGATAAAGAAAAATGAACCAGTGAAGAAGGTTGACAAGAATGAGGTTAAGCAAGAAATGAAAAATATATGGAGGAAGAAAGAAGAGTCAAAGATGACAGATGCACCTATGCCCTCATCTGGTGTAGACAATTCCTTCGAGAATTAGACCTAGCATGGTCTTAGGGGGAGCTTTAATAGAAAATTGTTTGAACCCCCTAGATTTCGGGTGTGTCAGTCTTTGGCACGAGGATATGTTGTAAGGAATGAATAGGTAGAGGTTATGCAAAAGAAACTGGAAGAAAAAGTGCAAGTATTTTCATTTGTGAAGCAAATTAGGGTTTCTCAGTGCAGTGAAGAAGGGTATTTATCAACTTTTTGAAACTTATCACATTTAATGTGAATTAGGGTAGCATGATGGTGTATAAATAAAAATTCATAAAAATTCATAAGTCATCTTGATCACTTGTGCATTTGAATAATCTAAAGAACGATCTTGAGCAATCTTGAAGCGATCCTGAAGCAATTTGGAGCAATTATGAGACAATCTAGTGAAATCATTGTGAATAATTAAGAACAAGTGACAAAAGGTTTCAAATTCATCTCTCTCAATTTACAAAAGGAAGGAAAAAGAAGAAGTTTCATTGATCAAGAAATAATTTGAAGAATATAAGTGCGATGATGGAATCGATTGACAGAGGATCGAGTGGCAATATTCCACTAAGGCTAAAGGGAGTTTAGTTGGAAGAATTTGATCGAAAAATGAATGAAATGGAACTAGGGTTAAAGACAAATGAAGTGAAAAATGTAAAAACCCTAGGTATGGATTTATGGGGAGAATTTCCTTCGTTTGGAGAGAAAGAATCCAACTTTTTCTTGTTAAGTCAATTCAAGGATCGCAACATTATTTTGGACAAACCCTACACAATCACGAAGGAGGCAATTGAAGCTATTACTAGGTTGTTCAATGTTGGTGACCTCCTTGGGAAGAAAACAATGAAATACAAAGAGGTGGAGGAACTTACTAGTATCGACAAAGACCCTCGAGCCCTACTAATAAATACTATTGCCGACCCTGCTATAAGGTATGTTTCTTATGAAATTACTTACAAAATCTATTTAAGAAATTGTGAAGGCTCCACTTTGGTTATTGTCATATATCTTGCGCATAAAATGGTGAAGGAAAACAAGAAGTTTGATTTGTGTAGTCTAATTATGGAAAACCTAATTGAGAATGTATGAATGTCTTTGGTCCAGGGCTACCCTTTATGGTTTGGGTCTTTTCTTATATGTTTGGTATTTTACTTTTTGAGTTTTCTATTGGGAAGAGAGAATGTTAAGTGGGAATTCGGGGTCTGTGTTGGAAAGAAAGTCTACAGGTATTTGGAATGTATGGAGGATAAAAAAATGCATGCAAAGTCTATTTCTTATCCTTGCAAAAGTATTTGTGCTCCAGTGTGCCAGTGTCTAGTCGGTTTGAGGAGGGCTCCTCCTCCAGTACAAAGGAATTGGAAGTTGTTATTGGTGGTTCCCCTCCAGTATCTAAAAAGAGGAAAGTTATCATAGAATATGTCATCACTATCCTGGAAGAAAAGGAGAATGAAGAAGAATCCCTTCTTCTATCTAAATCCTTCAATCCAGATGATATCCAGATGATGTTAGATAAAGGTGATATGAAGAAAATTTGTAAAGTGTGGTGTGTCTCCCCTCCGATGGATAGGCTTAAAATCAATGATGCTTTGGTTGAGTATCTTCTCAAGAAGGGTATTGATATTTCAGATGTTTTTGACTCGTTACCAAATAATCTAGTAGAAGTTGTTGAAGAAAGAATGTTGCTAGAAGGACCTGAAGGATATAAGTTTGAAGCTATGGTTGAGAAAATATGTGTCAAAGCTAAACAAAATTTATCCGGACACATTGGTGAGACAATAAAATGCATTAAGGAGATTTCTGGCATCTACAAGTATTTTCTTTGGTGGCCTCCTATAGTTGATAACTTTAGAAGCCGAATTGAAGCCATTGAATCTGAGATAAATAGTATTAGAAAGAGTTTTGATTTCTTCAAAGACAAGGATGGAAAATAGAGAATAAGAGTTGGAGAATTGCAAGCAGATTTTTTGTTTGTTTAGAGACAGAGGGAAGATGTGGTGAGAACCTTCTAGCTTGTTAAAGAGATAGTTGAAGTCTAGTTGGATCATGTCTCTGGAATAATTTTTGATGCAGAAGATTGTGAATGACAGTTCATGTCTATGGATTGGTCATCCTCATTTACGTTGTTGAATTTGTTGGATAGCATGTGTACTAGAATGGATTTTCCAGTGTCAACTTGGAAGAGGATTCTTCCAATTGTGAGAGAGAGGTACAAGAAAAAATTTCAAGTGAAAAGTGTTAGTTTTACTTGAGTTTCTGAATGTTCAAATTTTTGGCCCTTTTCTATTAATAGAAAAAAGGGAGAGAAAAATGAAAAGAAGTAACACAAAAACAAGAAGAGAAATTGATTTGCTAAACAAAAGGGGAGTTTTGGAAGTTTTGGAGTTTTGGAATTTTTGGATTTTGGAGGTTTTGGAAGTTTTGGAAGTTTTGAAGTTAGAATTTCTTTGTATATGCATTTTCACCATGAATATATGTTTACATCCAACTTTTGGTCACCCTTTGTCCTTGATGTCAAAAGGGGAGAGAAAAGAATGAAGAACTATGTGAAGGGTTATACATTCTTTTGGCACATGTTGCCATCAATGACAAAGGGGGAGATTGTTGGAAGAATGAAGAAGACCAAACTTTGTGTTGTCATTGATGTCACCATTTTTATTAAGTTTTCAATTTGATCTGGTACTTTGAACTGGTATGAAGAACCAGTTTACATGCTCTGATATTTTTGGTCCAATATTTTGGTCCGCAATTCTCCTTCGGTGTTCATTGTTGCTTGTAGTTTTGGGAAATGGTTTTTGGATGTTGGAAGCCTATATATTCAATATCTCATGTGTTCAAGCACTCGTACAATGAGTTGGCATTACTTTGGTTTTGCATTTTGTTATTAGGTCTATTCCTAGCCGACCTAATAAACAATTGGTGGTATAATGGATTAATTTAAATTTATATTACAGATATATGAGTGATCTATCTTAGGTCCATGTCAACATAATATAGCATACTACATAGTTGAGTTATTTTTGGAGAAGTTTTGTACTAACTTAGAGCCGACAGTTAGTCTTTTTGGTGAATAAAGATTGCATCTAATTAGGCTGACCTAATTGATGCTTGCAGATGTATCAAATATATATTGGATTGTTTTGAGATTGAATATGATGAATTAGATGTGAAGTGTGATTCAAATGTGAAGTATGGTGTGAAAGTGAAGCAAAGTATGCGAAAATGATGAAGTGTGTTAAGTCTATTTATTGAGCATCAAAGGAACTAATAAAAAATTGTTAGGTGCACTCTTACCAGTTCATGTTTTGGATGTAAGCCATTTTGTTATTGTAATAATTTTTTAGGCAATGAGCCTTCTTGCTTGGATCGTGAGTCCTCTATGTAAGCAGTGAGATTTTTTATTTGGCAGTGAGCCTCTCTTTTTATCCGATTTTGAAACTACATTATATAGTGAGTTAATCCTCACCGTGGTTTTTCCCATTTTGGGTTTTCCACATAAAATTCAGGTGTTCATGTGTTGTATGGTTTCATGTTATGTTAATAATTTTTCTCATCTTTACTATTATATGCATTGGAATAATTGGATGGCATTTGTTCAATAGGTTTAATAAGATACTGATTTAGCCCCCCTCTCAATATCTTGGGTATTCAACAATAGTATATATCATAAATCATTGGAAATTTTAGTGACAATGAAAAGGATGATCCTTCCCAATACCCAAAAATAGGATATGGACTTTATATTTTATAAAATGAAATGTTAGAAGCCATAGTTCAACACTTGAGCTTGAAATCAAATCTAATTTGATGAATCTATATTTATTTATTGGTTACCATTAATAAAAATTACACTTTCCTAAATGAGAGTTCACAAGCTATGAAATTACTATAAAAATTATGTAATGATGTGCTAATTTTTTTGTAATAATGACAATAATGCCACAATACCGTAATAATTCAACATAAAAAAGGTGGCATGGTCTCATTTTTTATCTACTCATATTGACAACTAAACTAATAAGCCTAAAACAATTTAAATTATCAAGATTAGTGGTTAATGATAGTTGTAAAAGATGATAATGAAGATATACATGTAACATAAATACGCTTGTCCCATTCCATGCTAGATATAGAGAAAATTAAAATGATAACATGGTATATAAAAAAAACATCATTTCCATATGAATACAATCTTTTAAGCTAAACTTTTGTGAATTTAAAATCTAAGGATGAAATATAATTTAGAATTTTGACTTGCATCAATATGATTATGTCTAGAGATATTATCCTTAAACTCCCTAGTTTCTAGGGTAGCTCAAGAAACAAATATCCCTTAAAACATTAGAAAAGATAAGTATAGAAACCATAAATCTTTTTATCAAACCATTTTCCCATCAAAGATTCATATATGATTTGGGATCAAAGGAGGACTTGATCTAATTGAAAATAAAACTAAAAATATAGAGTTCTCTCATATCATTCAATTAAATGATAAAGAGAGATCTCTCTCAAATTATATACAATATTTCTCCCTAAACTTACTATGATAATAAAAAGGTCAATACATATTGCACAACCTACCATCCCCAATGATAAACCATTGATAGATTTTCTAGATCTATTTTAAAGAAATTGTTATACATAAAAACTTAGATACAACTTTGAAGAAGTCCATCTATAAAGTTGACCTAAAAATTTATTAGCTAAGGCTAGATAACAAATCTATGTTTCCAAATATGATCTTAGTATTTATAAGGAAATCACAACTTCATTGCCTACAAATAAAAAATTGAGGAAGAAAAATAGAGAGCAAACTTACCCAATCTTTGAAAGATTAAATTCTTGTCAAGGATATCAAAAAAGGAAAATAAACTCTCACTACTAATCTATTGGATTTAACAACAAATAAATTTTATTTTATTCTTTCATGATAGAAAAGCCACAATTTTATACCTACAACCCTTATCAAACTTTAATACCATTGCCAAATTTTCAAGAATGGACATTTTTTGGGTGAACCCCAATAGTGTCCCATTTTTGGAACATTACAAGTTTGTGTTGCAAAGGTGGTTGAAATTGCACCAAGGTTCAAACTCGTGACTCAAGCTTTGATACCAATTTTTGCGAAGATGGTTGTCATTGCACCAAAAGATCAATCTGTTAATGTCTGATACAACCACCAAAGTTAATGAATCCATGGGAGGCGGTTAAGCCATGTCACAAACCCAAGTGTTGTGTTGCACAACACAAGGAGACCATGGGCGCACACATTGAAATAGTTTTTATATGATTCAAATACCTAAGATAGTCATAGTCTACTAGATATATTAAGACATTATCTCAAAATTTCTACAAATTCAAAAATCATTAAATTGCAATGAATTTTATAGGACCAACATACCACAACGGTCTATAGATCAAACTACAATATTATATTATAGAGTTTGGTTTGTATTAGAAATTATTTAGGAGGTGTTATTAATCACTCTAATGATACTTTAGAAGTAATTTTTGTCTAAATATGAGAGAATATGTTTGGTGATGTTTCATTGAGCACTATCCAACTTAATATGCTGAAATAAATATCAAGAGATTATTTTCTAAACTATGCCCCTAGAACTAGTGTTAGGGAATACCATATGGTTAGGTGTGAGTTCCCTTATTTGGCACCATTTATCTACCCCAAATTTATTTCTTCACATGGTTTTTATCCTAATAATTACAAAATTACATTATATTTTACACAAAAATTATATGTTGAGGTTTATTTAGTCCTCAACATCAACTTGCTTAAATTTACCTCTACATTTAGGGTAGGGGTGTGGCAAGGTATGCGACAAGGATGTATATCACTATGTAGGCTAAGATCCTCCTTCTTATAGGATATTTTTTTGGTAATAGGATGCATATTATCTTTCCATAACTCAATGATATTGGTGATCACGTGATTATTGCTTCCCAAAGGGAAGAATTGATCGTATTATTGAGATTGCTACATAGAATTAGATGATATATTTAGATTGGCTAAGAAAATACTTGATGAGGTATCCACACATGTCATGTACATCATATGTATCATCATCATATCACTTAGATCAACATATGAATGATTCTCTATTCCTACTCACACAAGCATTCAATATGGTTGCACAATAATTAAGCATGACTCTAAATCACAACATCAATTCACAATCATACAATTAACATATGATATGGGGATATAATCATACATGATCACAATCATTCCACACCAATAAATAGGTTTGCAATGACATTTTACAATATTTTGCACAATAAGGTAGAAAGGTGAAGAAGGTGATGTATGAGATCATGAAGAATTTCATCAAAAATCCATAAAAAAGAGAGAAGTGTTGATAGATTATGCACAATACATGACAAAATGTTAAAATAAACAACTTCATTTATTATCAAACACATGTCCTTTATTCCCTCTTTTTAATTTTGTAATCATTCATTTATTCAATTAATGATTTATAGATAATATGGACAATGGTAGAACATATTTGTTGAACACTTGGAATACTGAGAGGGGGGGTGAATTAGTACTCACTAAAATTTATTAACTTTATCAGCTTTAAACATTCATTTAATGTATCATATTAAACTTGGAATAATAGAAAGGAACATAGAAAGAATGCATCACATAAAAGAACACAAGAACAATTTTTTTTATGTGGAAATCCCAAAAAGGGAAAACCACTATGAGAATTAGTTCACAATAAATTATAACCAGTTATAAGATATTACAGAATGGCTCACTGTCAGGTGGACTCACTATCTAGAGGACTCACAATCTATAGAATAGAAGAAATAGTTGACTGCTAGAGATTTGAACTAATACAATACATCTACAATATGTTGAAGAAAGTTCCAATTGAGATTTATAAACTGATCTAACACACTTCATGCATCATAGCTATCACACTTTTCTTTGTCACATCAAACCTTTTCACATTCACATTACACTTAGACACTTATCATCACCACACATTCAACACTGCAATAATTTTATATTTATATGCACTACATTCACAAAAACTTACAACATCAATTAGGTCAGCCTAATTAGATGTACCGTGCATCCTCATTCTCAGTTGTCTCAAGACTCAACCGCACATGCCTCACAAATGTGTAAGGGGGAAAATCAATAAAGCAATAAGATCAAACTGAATGAATTAAACTAATCTAATTCAAACAAAAAGATGATGATTCATACCCATTACTCACGAAATGAAACTATGAAAAAATGAATTCAAACTTTGTAATCAAATAAGAGAACATAAATTAAATTCATAAACACATAGCGTTACCACCTTATGTCGAAGTGTATTCACAATGATGTTGGATTATTTTTGTATCAATACAAAGCCTCCATTTGTGCATAGGAAAAGATTCAAAGTGATGTGATGTTGATCAAAGATCTAAGTAAAAGCTTCTAAGAAATCAATGATTAATTTGGCATTACTTCATTGTGCAAAAGATGTCAATTCTCCAAGTATTTTTAAGAAGAAATGAAGTTATATAGATTTTGTGTTTTGAAATGAATGATCGAGATTGCATAGTAGAATATCCTTATCAACGGTTCAAAACCATTGAGAGGAATTAGATGAGAAGAGTCAGTGGATTTTGATTACATAATTAGTGTAATTGATGAAATCAATTTGAGTGTTCAATGGAATTGAGGAAATAGATTGAGCTTTCAGTGGGATTGAAGAAATCAATTGAGCGCTTAGTGAGACTAAAAAATAGATGAATCAGTCAGGAAATAGATGGATCGGTTAGCCAATCAGAGTGAGCAATCGGGGGATCGTAATTTGCTCAATCATGAAAGTAGGAGAGGGTAATTGATTAATTGTTTTAATTAATTAAGCCTTTTGAGTTGAACGTGCAAGTCATGTTTGAATTTTTCAAACAAAGTTGCATTTGTTTGTTTTGACCTTTGTGAATGATGTTTGAATAATTTATTTAGTTATTCAAGTTTAGAGGAAAGTGATTTAATTAAACTATTAAGTATTAGTAATTTAATTGATTTGGGGGAATAGGGTAAATTAGTGACATAATTAAATAATTGATGTTATTTAATTAATCAAGAGGAATAAAGTTAGATATAATTAAATAAATATGATTTATTTATTTAATCAAGAAGATTGATTGAAATGAATTAATTTAAATAAAATAAAGTCATTTAATTAATAGTGGAAATATGATTTTAGACTAATTAAATAATTGGACATTATTTATCATTAGGAAAAGACGAATATTAGTGTTAACATGCTAGTTCACGGGCTAGGACAATTTTAGGTGTCTACAGCAAAATAAACTAAAATGTGCAACACATTAAAATAGGTCAACATAACCAAAACAAATTCTCATAAGTTTTATCCATACATCCTATTGGCGCCTTCAAATTTTGCAAATTTGAAGTGCCCATGTTGAAAAATTTTCCTTTGCATAATCAAAGTGCACATGAAAAATCTGCCCAAGTGACCTACTTTGGAAGGTCATTATTTAGTTTCGGTTGATTTTCATGCCAAAACCCTTGGTAGAAACACTCATATGACATATGTAAATATGCATGTCAGTTTTCATCGCCCCATGATGAGTTTTGACAGCATTTTGAAAGGTGAAGCTGGAGGGTCCTAGTGCTGTTTTATTGTTTGTGAACTTTCAATTTTGTGAAGTGGCCTCCTATTCGAGCTAATATTTCATAGTTGAATGATTTTCATGATGAAAGGGTTGGTTCCCTGCATTCTCCCCACATTCATGTGCTCCCTGGTCCGATTTTGGAGCTTCATAATTTGATTTTCTATTTGTTTGAGATCAAAAGCAAATGCAGTTTGTTCTGTTTTACATCTGCATTTCTGACATGTTTCAAGGTGGTCAACTTTGACCCCTAATATCTCATGAAGAATAATGATCAAAGAAAATCCCTCTTGCAAACGTGCTTTGTGCATCCAAATGAGATTATGTTTCTAGTGACAGCTTCTTCGGAAGTGATTTGATAGTTTTTCAAAATGGTAACTTGGTGAGCCCTAATTGGTATTGAACAAGTGTTGTAAAAATGTCTAATTGAGCAACTTTGTCAATTAATATCTTGCACCTCGAGATCTATTTTTCTTGAACCGTCTGTTGCACTAAATTCTCAACTCAAATGTCTACATGCTTATGGATTTTCATAGCCCCAGGAGGTTGTCTGACTGGTTTTCCAAGGAAATTCTAGAGCCCACCTGGCTAGTTTTGACTACTATGCAGATTTACTAGAAAGTAGATTCTAATGACAACCCAGCTCATAATGTCACCTTAGTTGCATATGCAAGTAGCCCCAGATCAATTCAAAGTGAAATTTGTTTCAAAACAAAAAAAAATTAGTCGGGCCCACATGGGGAGTCGACATGCTTTACATAGTTATGAGGGAGATTTTAAAGCAGATCAAGAGCCTTTGTTTGTACTTATTTAAAGAGGGAATACTTCAAGCAGTGGATCATTGAAAAGATTTGCAAAATAAAATAGAAAATGGAGATAATTACATCCCATACAAGGATAGTAAGTTGACCATGTTTCCCCAGGATTCTTTTGAAGATGACAAGGCTAAGATTTTGATAATTTTTGTGCAAGCATTGATCCAAAAGGGAATACAAAATGATTTCCACCTTGGATTATGGATCCAAAGCCAAATGCATTATTAAATTACCTGAATATCTTGTCAAAAAAAGGTCAAGGCTACCGACCAAGTGGTTTTGCATAATAGAATTAATGTCATGCTTAACTTGATTGAAAGACTTCAAGATGACAATCAGTTGAAAGATGAATTCAAGGAAAAGATTGAAAAAAATTGAATATAAATAACAAGAAAATCAAGGTAGAAAATATAGGAGAGAAATACCAACTTTTGGAGTATATGGAGAAAATGCATGAGAAATTGTTAAAATTAATCCCCAAAATTGAAAATAACGAATTAGTGATAACAAAGAAAGAAATCAAACTATGTGCAAGATATGTGAGGAGCAGTCATGGCTTGGGCTTGGAATGTGGTTCAAGCTTTTGAAATGGAAATGGATGCAAAACACAACAAAATCTTTGAGAAGGCTTTTTGCCATGGAGCTTAAAGAAATGGCGAATGGATCAAAATAAGAGAAGCATTTGCAATTTTCCGACAAGAAGACAATGATGTTTCACTTGAGCAGCCATGAGATAAAGTCACAACATTATTTAACCTTGCTTTGTTATTTGAACAAGCTACACAATACTACAAAAAGAAAATCTTTGGTACGAGCTAATACTATTCAAGTTTCCCTATTATGTGTAAGTATGTTAAACTTATGTAGGGCGCATGGATAGCCATCAAAGCATGGAGGATAAGGAATTTGGTTAAGAATATTTGTGCATTGAGGAGGATAGTGAATAGTATGGTATGTGTTGATGTTGAGCTCAAGAAATATTTAGGAAAATAGATACCCATCATGCTGGCTAGAGGGTTTCAGACATTGTGGAATAGAGGCGGCTCATAGAAAATTCTTGTATTGACTTTTACTTGAGAATTGAGATTGTTTTGTAGATGGGCGCAAAAAGTAGAAGAATAAATTCAACGCCACACAAAGTGAATCAAATTCCAAGGATTTTTTGTGGACTTTTCACATGTAAATTGAATTTATTTGGCGACCTTTCCCATCTTAGGAATCATACTTTGAGAGGGCATGAATTGTATTGTGAGCTATTGGCTTTGAATCCACAAAGAAGTTGCAAAATGCCAGAGGAGAGAGATTAGGGAAAACAATGAAATCAACGAACAAAAAATAATGGATGTGGATTAATATCGTCCATACCTCACTAGCCCCACTAAAGTAAAATAATAGTTTCCAAAAGTGAGCGGGGTGCGCGAGTGTTGGGAGGAAAAGAAAATGGTGGGCCCCCAGTAAATATTTAAAGTTTTTAAATGTCTCCCAATAAAAGCTTTGCCAATAAATATGAAAATTAAAAATACCTTTTGGTTGGGTGGGAATCAAAAGGGTGGGAGTAAATAATTTTGGTAATGCCTGATATTATATCTTTTAAAATCTTCGCCAATATTATAAATATAAAGTGAAAGTAAAAGGAGCATGGGTAAATTTTTAAGTTACCCGATGATATAATATTCTAAAGCTTTCATTTTAAAATAAAGACTTTGGAGATAAAATGAGAAACAATATTCTTTGTTGGAAGATAATGAAATGCATAGGCAGGGTAAAAAGGGCTTTCACGGGAAAGTTATTTTAATTCACTACAAGATAAAAATGGAGGAGTATATGCAAAAAAAAAATTACATTTACTAGGACGAGCAAAGTAATAATATTTTCATAGTAAAGGAAATGTTTTATGTTGAAGGATAAAAGTGAATGAAAGAAAAACAGAGGCGGGAAATGAGGCAAAGTGCAAAGTGGGTTTTTAACGTTAGAGATGCATTTTTCTGATCAAAAGGGGAGAAATTCTACCAGGTGTCTTCCATAGATGGCTTTTAGGGCTTCCTGTTTCTCTTCTTATTCTGATTCTTTCTCATTTTCAGTGGTTCCATTGTTTTGAAAATTATGCAAGGCAGACATAAGTTTTGTAAAAAATGTAAAGTTGGGTGAATTTTATAACTGTAGGTCATTAATTTGGGATGTTCTATGTTATGAATTGAACTTCATGAATATATTTTATCTAATTATTTTCTCCATGACTAAAATTTAATACTCTTTTCAATTCAATAATCAAAGATTATTTGAGTTTTTTCATGCACATTTGCTACATTTGAGTTGCAATTGTTATTGATTTTTGTTTAGAGAATGGTGTAATTGCTTTAATTGTTGGATGTTGTGGTTGAGTTAATGATATGTGTTTGTCATTGATTTCAACACTATTAGCATAAAATTCTTTAAGGTTGTATATGTCAAGGATATTGAGAAAATTGAAATAAATATGTTATAGGTTGTCTATGAAGCAGTGAAGATCAATATGGAGGAAAATTCAATATGTTGTAAACTAGATGTTGCAGATTAAAGGGTTTTTTTTCAAGCCTATCTAGTTTATACTCCGTAAGTTTCAGAGGTGCGCATGAAGATCTGAGGAAGTTATAAGTTTATGTGTTTTGACAGCCATTTTGTTACTACAAATGGTGTTCATGGAAGAAGATAATGTGATTCTAGCAATCTAAGTTGTTACGTATGTTCTTGTGATGTTTTTGGATGTTTCTAGATCATGTTCTATTTATGTTGCACATCTACATTGATCATTGTGCTCGCGATCCGATATTTTCTCTTGCATGTTCATGGCCAATGAGGTGGTTGAGGCATGTTGTGGATCTTCGAGGAAGAATCTTTGAAGGTGTTTCATGTTCGAGGATATTGTTTTAGGTCCCTACTATGTTGTGGCTAACTTTGTTTGATGTGCATTGACAATCTTTATTGTTTTGGGCTGATAGTTTGCATGCATTCTATTATTTTGTTGAAGTTGACATAAAGCAATGTAATTTTTTGTTGCAGATATATATAGGTGATGTTTTCTTCATTTGAGATGTGTGTGGTGTATTAGAAATGCAAAGTATGTGAGTGCTATGTGTGAATAAGGTTTAGATCATTCGAAGGTAGAGAATAGTATGAAGAAGAGCGAAAGATAGTGAAGAAGTGTTCATGTGCTAAAGTGAAACTATACTTAGGCATTTGCAGATGCTACTCTCTCAGTTCAATTGGTTCAGATGGTTTTAATCTAAATATTTTTTGTAAGACAGTGATTCTTCCTTTGAGTAGTGAGCAACTAGCAGTGCGCTTGAATGCATGTGCATTCCTCTTATATTCATCTTATACTTTTAATAGGGTATAAATTGTGGATTAACCTCCACCATGTTTTTTCCCCTAGCAGGGTTTCCACGCAAAAAATCTTGGTGTTATGTGTGTTTCTGATGTGTTGTTGATTCATGCCTTCATTGTTAATAATCAGATCTAAGAATTAAGGTTAATAAGATTAATAAGTTTAAAATTTTAGGAGAACTAATTCACCCCCCCTCTCAGTTGTCTACCCTTGTGTAGCCAACAATTGGTATCAGAGCAAGTTCCTTGGAAGAATTTTAATAGCTTGAGGTGATTCGGGATGGTGACATATAAGAATGATAGTCTAAGATTTGATGGAACAAACTATTCTCTATGGAAGACTCGAATGGAGTGTCATCTGAGATGCATTGGTGAATCCTACTAGCACATTACATGCAATAGGTATTTTATCCCTCCAAATGGTCCTACTACTGCTAAGGAAGCATTGTTGAGTGCTTTGACTAATACTGAGATGAAAAATGTTATGGATCTGAAAACTGGTTATGAGATCTGGAAAAAGTTGGAAACTTTATATGAAGGTGATGCTAATGTGAAGATGGCTAAGCTACAGTGTCTGAAAGGAAAATATGAACTGTTGAAGATGGGAAATGATGAGAATATTGTTATGTACATGTAGAGAGTGAATGAACTTGTGTGTGGTCTCAACTATGTTGCTGGATAGGTAGATGAACAAGAGATTGTTGCTAAAGTTCTTAGAAATTTGACTAAAGCATTTAAAATTAAAGTTGTAGCCATTGATGAGCTCCAAACTATGACAAATATAACTAGAGATATGTTGGTTGGTAAACTTACTTCTTTTGAGTTGAATGAATTCGGCGATATCCTTCCTAAGACAGAATCTACATTTAAAGCTACTACTTTCGAGAGAGACAAGAAGAGATATGATCTGGGTGAAAGTTTTTCTAGAAAGGTATTCAGATATGAGGAAGAAATGAGACAAATTGAAGAAGAAGAAAGAGAATTGAATAAGCTTGAAGCACTTATTGTCAAAAGGGAAGCTAGAGGAGAAGGTAAGTATAAAGGAAAGTTTCCTATTAAATGTTTTTTCTTGCAACAAGATAGGTCATTTTGCATCAAGGTGTCCAGAAAGAGTTCCTAAGCAAAGACCTTACAAGCCTAAATTTAAAAATAAGTGTTACTATGTTGTTGATGAAGGTGTGACAAATGATGAATTTGACAAAGGGAATGCAAGTGAAGATGAGTTTGTTCTTATTGCTATCAAAGAAAATGATTTTGTGTCTACTAAATCTGCTAGTTGTACATATGTGGAGAAAGCCCTAGCTGCCCGAGTTGAAGAAAAATATGAATGGGTAATTGATAGTGGATGTTCACATCACATGACAGGTGATAAGAGTAAATTTGTAAGCCTAGAGAAGTATGATGGTGGTGTTGTAAGATTTGGTGATAACAATGGTGGTATAATCTATGGTAGAGGATGTATTTCTTTTGATGGTAAGCATAATATTGATGATGTTCTTTATGTTGAAGGTTTGAAGCATAATCTTCTAAGTGTTGGATAGATGGTTGATAAGGGTTACAATTTTCAATTCAAAGATGGAAAGTGTAGCATACTGGGAAGTTCTAGAAATATGATTACTTCATGTACAAAAACAAAAGGTAACATCTTTCATCTAAATTTTGGTAGTAAAATTTATCTAATTGCTCAAGTTGATGAAAGTTGGTTATGGCATAGAAGAATGTGTCATGTAAAATTTGGCATTATTATCAAGATAAGTTCATCACAAGCAATAAGAGATCTTCCTAAGTTGGTGAAGCCTACTGATACTATATGCAAGGAATGTCAGTTGGGAAAACAAACTAGAATTTCATTTCACAACAAACAACATTGTTCAGATGAATTGTTGGAACTTGTGCATATTGACTTGTGTAGTCATGTTAGAATCAGAAGTCTACAAGGTTATAGGTACTTCGTGTTTCTTATTGATGATTACTCTAGGATGATGTGCATTAATTTCTTAAGGGAGAAATTTGAAGTTCTAGAAAATTTCAAGATCTTTAAGGCTATGGTTGAGACAGAGACAGGTCTGAAGATTAAGTGTCTGAGATCAAATAGAGGTGGTGAATTCACTTCCGGTGAGTTTAATTCCTTTTGAGAAGAGCATGGGATAAAGAGACAATTATCTACACTGTAGACCCCTCAATAGAATGAAGTTGTAGAAATAAGGAATAGGACAGTTCAAGATGCTGCTAGAACTATGATGTTGGAAGGAAATGTCCCTCATATCCATTGGAGAGAAGTTATGAGTACTTTTGTCTGTATTCTTAACTAGGTACAAATCAAAGGTAATACTG
Source organism: Sequoiadendron giganteum (assembly GCA_007115665.2). NCBI lineage: Eukaryota > Viridiplantae > Streptophyta > Pinopsida > Cupressales > Cupressaceae > Sequoiadendron > Sequoiadendron giganteum. Next base: position 461,789,586 of record CM021106.1, read on the forward strand.
GTAAGACTCCTTTTGAGATATGGTTTGGTCATAAGCCTACTATTAGATATTTCAAAATCTTTGGGAGGAAATGCTATATCGGGAGAGATGAAGATATAGGAAAGTTTGATGTTAGAATTGATGAAGGAATTTTTCTTGGTTATTCTACTAAGAGCAAGGCCTACTGGTGCTACAACAAGAGATTGAAGAAAATGGTTGAAAGTGTAAATGTTAAAGGTTGATGAAGACATGACCCTCTAGAACTTGTGGATATGGTTCTGATGATCAGAATGATAGTACAAATAAGAGTCAGACTTCAAATCAAGTTCAGATCATTTCGGTGAATCAAGAATAATAAGAAGAAGCAAAGACTGGTGAAATTACAGAAGAGATACCTCAAGAGCCTAAAATTCAAGAACACTCACAAAATCCAAGGTATGTGAGATTGAATCATTCAAAAAATCAGATTACAGGAGATAAGAACAAAGGTGTTCAGGCTAGGAGAAGAATTGCAGAAGAATACTATTTAATTTGAAAAGATGAGCCAAGTAATATCAATGAAGCATGTAAAGATGAACATTGGATTGAAGCTATGAAAGAAGAACTACAACAAATTGAAAAGAATAATACATGGATTCTTGTTCCTAGACCTAAAGACAAAAATGTAATTGGAACTAAATGGGTCTTTAGAAACAAACTGAATGAACAAGGTGAAGTTATCAGAAACAAAACAAGACTAGTATATAAAGGATACTCTAAGATGGAAGGTATTGAATTTGAAGAAACCTTTGCTCTTGTTGCTAGAATTGAAGCTATGAGATTGTTTGTTGCTTATGCTACTTATAAAAACTACAAATTTTATCAAATGGATGTCAAGTCAGCATTTCTAAATGGTGAATTAGAGGAAGAGGTATATATTGAGCAACCTGATGGATTTCAATTGACTGATCAGGGAGATATGGTTTTTTGGTTGAAGAAAGAATCGTATGGACTCAAACAAGCCCCTAGAGCTTGGTATTCCATATTAGATAAGTACTTGATGAAGCTTGGATCTGACAAAGGTACTACTAATAGTAATATGTATTTCAAGATTGATGATGATAAAGATTTGTTTGTGGAATTCTTTGTTGATGATATCATTTTTGGAGGAGATGTAGAATGAGTTTGAGATGTCAATGATTGGAGAGTTGAAATTACTTAGATAGATAAAGGGATCTTTATATCTCAGTCCAAGTATGTGAGAGAACTACTAAAGAAGTTTGGTATGGAAGATTCAAAACCAGTCGGTACACCCATGGTGACCGGATGCAATTTGAAACAAGATGATGATTCTTCGAAAGCAAATCGGACTAGATACAGATCAATGATTGGTGGATTGTTGTATTTGACTCAAACTAGACTTGATATCATGAATTTTGTGTGCATTGTTTCTATATTTCAAGTCGATCCTAAGGAATCTCATGTGACTGTTGTGAAGAGAATTTTTAGATACTTGAAGGGAACAGTTGATTTTGGCCTATGGTATCCTAAAGATGACGATCTTACTTTAAGTGCCTTTACTGATGTTGATTGGGTAGGAGATGTGAATGATAGGAAAAGTACTAGTGGTGGCACATTTTTCTTGGAAAGGAAATTGATTTCATGGTTAAGCAAAAAGCATAATGTTGTTTTCTTGTATACTGCAGAGGCAAAATATATTGTTGTTGCTAACAATTGTACTCAAGTATTGTGGATGAAGTAGATGTTGAAAGATATTAGAGTTGTGTATGATGAACCTACTGCCATATTTTGTGATAACTCAAGTTCTATAAACATTTCTAAAAATCTGGTGTTGCATTCAAAGACAAAGCATATATCTATCAAGTACCACTTTTTGAGAGATAAAGTGAGTGATAAGGAAGTCAGACTTGAGTATGTGTTTACTAAGGAATAGATTACATACATATTTACTAAGCCTTTGCCTAAAGATAATTTTGAGTATCACAGAGAGAAGTTAGGGGTGATTACCCCTCCTAATTAGAGATGCATAGTCTTTGCATCAGTCTGTGCATTCATAGTCATATCTTGATCCAGATTGATGTTGTGGTGGCTGCTACTCAGGGGGAGTAGTCAGATGATTTAGATATGTGGTTCAGAGATTGTGTACCTTTGCCATTGATTTTATCGGGGGAGAAGAGTAATGTGAAAAATTATGGAAGAGCTAAAAGTAAGCAAGAGAATAACAGTATGAAAAGAGCAATGTGTAAAGGGGAGATTGCTGGAAGAAGAGTTAGTTGTGTTGATGGTGTATTTTTCACATGTGTTTCCATCAATGCCAAAGGGGGAGATTTTTTGATGTTGTGGTTGAGTTGCTGATATGTGGTTGTCATTGATGTCAACACTATTAGCATAAAATTCTTTAAGGTTGTATATGTCGAGGATATTGAGAAAATTGAAATAAATATGTTACAAGTTGTCTATGAAGTAGTGAAGATCAATATGGAGGAAAATTCAGTATGTTGTAAACTAGATTTTATGGATTAAAGGGTTTTTTTCCAATCCTATCTAGTTTCTACTCCATAATTTTTAGAGGTGCGCATGAAGATCTAAGGAAGTTATAAGTTTTTGTGTTCTGACAACTATTATGTTACTACAAATGGTGTTCATGGAAGAAGACAATGTGATTCTAGTAATATGAGTTGTTGTGCATGTTATTATGATGTTTTTGGATGTTTCTAGATCATGTTCTATCTGTGTTGCATGTCTACATTGATCATTGTGCTCACGATCCAATATTTTCTCTTACGTGTTCATGTTTTTCATGTCCATGGCCGAAAATGTGGTTGAAGTGTGTTGTGGATCTTTGAAGGATTTTCATGTTCGAGGATATTTTTTTAGGTCCCTACTATGTTGTGGCTGACTTTGGTTGATGTGCATTGACAATATTTATTGTTTTGGATCGATAGTTTGCATTCATTCTATTATTTTGTTGAAGCCAACATAAAGCAATGCAATTTCTTGTTGTGGATATATATAAGTGATTGTTTCTTCATTTGAGATGTATGTGGTGTATGAGAAATGTGAATTATGTGAGTGTTATGTGTGAATAAGGTTCAAATCATTCAAAGGCAGAGCAGAGTGTAAAGAAGAGTGAAAGATAGTGAAGAAGTGTTCATGTGCTTAACTAGAACTATACTTAGGCATTTGCAGATGCTACTCTCTCATTTCAATTTCTTCAGATGGTTTTAATCTGAATATTTTATGTAAGATAGTGAGTCTTCCTTTGAGCAAAGAGCTCTAGGCAGTGTGTCTAAATACATGTGCATTCCTCTTATATTCTTCTTATACTTTTAATAGGGTATAACTTATGGATTAACCTCCACCGTTTTTTTCCCATAACAGGGTTTCCACACAAAAAATCTTGGTGTTATGAGTGTTTCTAATGTGTTGTTGATTCATGCTTTCACTATTAATACTAAGATCTGAGAATTAAGGTTAATAAGATTAATAAGTTTGAACTTTTGGGATAACTGATTCACCCCCCCTCTCATTTGTCTGCCCTTGTGTTGCCGACATTAATGAATGTCAGTTGCATCTATTATTGTCTATTGTTCAAAGGATAGTGTAATTTATTTAATGAACATAACAGGAGTATTATGTTTACAGATGGATTTGTAAAAATGGTTATCTGATAAAGCTTCAGTTGTCTTGTTTTCTTCAAAGATCTTCAAAACATGTTTAACATTGCAAGATGAAATGTTGGTTATATGAATCTATAGCCCTTCTTTTGGCACTGGTCAAGCCTTGTGCATCTTCTATTTTTAGTTTGGTCCCAAATCTTAAAATAAAAACCAATTCAATTCTATTTTTTTAGTTATTTGTATCCATCGTGTTCTCCATGCTAGTTGATTAAATTTTCCCAATATCTTAGCCAATGTTGAGTGACATTTCATGTTCCCTGGCATATTCTTGTGAGATAATTATTTTTTAAGCAATATCCTATTGAGTGTGTGTCTGGATCTTTTGATGTTGCTAAAGGGTCACTCCCTAGGTCCTACAGAGCCTAAAGTGAAAGGGAAATGTGTTATATTTTCATTTCTTGTTAGTTGGCCAAATCCTACACTAGGTTTGAGCATGAAGTGTGGCTTACTTCTAGGATTTAGTGAACCTGTCGATTTGGGAACCAACACATCCTTTAATTTCACACAACCTCAAACCCTTTAGGTTGACATCACTGGTGAAGCAATAATAGAATTAACCATTGTTCATCCATATTTTGACATGTGTACCTCTGAAGAACTTGCCACATGAAACAAGGACACTTTTGAAATCTGTAAATATTCGCTCAAAACCACATACCATAATAATCATCCATGGTGGAATGTGGAGCATTCCAATTAGGTACTCTATGACTGTAACTTTACCATATCCAAAGCAATACTCTATCAACTCCAAATTCAACTTTGGAGGGCTTCAAGATGTGAAACCTTGGATTTGGATTCCTCCAACATGTACCAAATTATGTCAGAACCACATAACTAGATTCTTCATAGCAGAGAAATGTGGACCTCAAAACTAGTTCACCAAACACTGAAAAGCTATATTTTAGGTCTTAGGCAATTCTACAAATATTTGTTCTATTTTAGAACAATAAAAAATATATATAATGGGTTGCCATCACTGCATTCAATCATGCTCATCAGACATCATCTATACATCAATTTTGGCATAAATGACAACACCATAGTAACATCATATGCCATACATCCACCAATCTCAATGAAAAACCAATCTTCCAATAATTTCCCCCTTTGTCATTGATGGCAACACATCCTTAAAAAACTCTCAAACTACTCCCCCTTTGACATCAAAGGCAAAGGGATCTCAATATTAAGCTTTTCAAACTATCTCAATTGTTCTCCCTTTTTGCAAATATACATGTATATACATGATAATAACTCCCCCTTACATTGTTATCCATCAAAAAGATAAAAAAATGTACTACAACATTCTCTAATACATTTGCACATGTACACAAAAATATAAAACTACATAAATAAAATGGAATTGTACATAATCAACTAGAAGAAGGAAAAATACTTTTATAAGACACATTCAAATTTTTAAGGTATGCCTCCCAATCTTTCTTCCCAACATCCTAATCCTTTTGTGTGAAGGAAAGCATGCAACACTAGTTCCTCAATTGCATAAGGAGTTCTTCTCCTTCATTTGATAATTGGGTACCAAATTATTTTATGAAAAAATTTGTGCACTTGCTACAAGTCAAGGGGGTAAGCCTTGCAATTACCAGATTTCTAATTTGACTGTACTACACAATTATCTTCTCCTTTTGCTCTTACAGCTGAAAAAACTATCCATGCAGATTTTCTATTTCCATCCTTGTAGTACCATCTACATATTTATGAGATCATATGGTCTAGAGGCCTGATTAATTTGTGACTCCATGGAGTCCATTTCATCCTTTATTCTTTTTATAGAACTGGGCCATTTCAAGCATAATTGAAACAAGATCCTTGCTTCATCCAAACACTTCTACACATTTTTAAGATTTTCTTGCAATTTTCCATGTGAAACACTACACTTGTTAGATATTTTGGCCAATATCCTGTCATTCACCTTCTTTGTTCTCTCTTTTTCAAGCCTCTCTTCCAAATAGGTAGAATAGTCTTTGAAAGAATCTAGCAGTAACTTTATTTTTTTAACACCGAATAGGGATTCATCAAATATTGCACTTGGAATACCTCCTTGTAACACCTTAATTACTTCTTTAATTAACTCTATACTCTTTTGGTGAGTTTGTAATATCTCCTTCCTTGTAGAGGCATGAAAGTCATCACCAAGTTACAGTTTCTATAGAGGAGAAATCTTACTCATGTCCACTTGTCCCTGTTGCATAGGTAGTTGCAACAACTGTGCAAATACCACAAGTTGGAACTGTAATTGCATATCTAATAAATATTTTAAGGGATCCACAAAATCTCTAGAGGATTCACCAACCATTTTTACACTTTCTCCTTCATTCTTCTCATCATCATTTTCCTTGTCACCAATGCTTTCTTCAGCTTTTCTATCCCTTTTCTCCCTATCTACACTACCAGACTCTTCCTCAATATTCTTCTCTTCTTCAACTGGTTTCACCTTATCTTCCAGAGGAGCCATGTCTTCAGTGTTTTGTGCCTCTAAATTCTTCGGGTTGTCTTGTGTAACTTCTTCCTTTTGCTCTACATTTTTCTCCATGTCTGGAGGGGGTGAACCTCATTCTACTTACTATTAGTAATCAGATATGCACCTCATCAAATTTGTAGAAATCAAACTATTTATTGCAACATTGAAACCCTTTCTAGATGTGGGTGATCTATAAGGAAAGAGAATCTCCAGAGTGAGCTGGTTCCCCGTATAATGATCCTATTCTAATAATCTTCTTGGGAAAAGGATAGAGAGAAAAAAAAACTTAAAACTTATGAATTTGAAATGATTTTTAATATTGGATGATGAAATACTGACTATTCTAGATTTTCCTCACAAACAGTGCTCAAAAACCAACAAAACTTCACAACCTCTCAAGAACAATTTTTTACATAAGTACTTTGCATGAAGGTCTGTTCAAACACAACATGCAACCTCTATCTTTGCACTTTTCTTTCTTGTTTCAGTGCATGATTAGCGGCATACTACATTATCGTTGATGGTTTATATAGGTATATTCATAGTTGAAGCCTCTGACATCCCTCTCTTCTTTCCTACAGGTCAACAGAGCTCGAAGAAGACAAATGGTGCACCACTTCTACGTCGATCATCAACCAATCAAGCAATTATGATTATGTTTGTACTTATGTGATTTTTCCTTTATGCATCCTCCATAGTGTAGTGTGATGTCTATGATGCATTGTCATAGTTACATCCACAACTTGTGTGGATATTTGATTTCATTCTTTTTGCTTTTCATTTGGAAAAGGAAAAATGCATCTCAATGTAAATTTGTACTAGCATTTGTACTCTCGCAATCAAATGAAATGTTGTAAATATGAATCACTTTGTGAAATAAATGAAATCATTTGAAAAGCTTTATTGTTTAATGCTCAATCATGTACTTCATCTGACTGTAAACCATTGAAAAGCAACTTCTGAAACTCGGATTCCTCTTTTCAAAGCATAACTGTCACTTAATGAACTAAAACAAAGTGCAAAACAACACTCAAGCATATTCAGAAATAACTGCATTTCCACTTTTAAATATAACAGTATTTAAGTCAGCTCCACCATTTGAGTTGTAGCGAAAAATTGGTAACACTTACATTTCATGATTCTTTTCTTCTCCAACATTCTCCATCACTGTAAAGAAATTACCTATAGCCACATCTTCTTGCACATTTTCTTCTTGTTGCTCAATTCATGTTCTGAAGCATGCTCATGTTGTGCATTTCTAGGCTCATTTTCTTTTGGGATAGTAGTTTCATCTTGCATTTCACTTCCACTTTTCAAAGACATTCCCAAATATTTAGTTAGATCTACAATCTTTTGTATTGTATCATTTCTCTGCCTCTCAATATCTTCTTTATCCTTGCTCATCAGGGTGAAAACTCTTTGTTTTGTCTTGAATTCTCTGTTATATATTTGATCCAATTTAGCTTTTTCCTCATTAGTGAGATAAGAACCAATCTTCTCCAAGGAAAAATTTGTCATTTTTTGCATCCTCATTAAATGCTTCTTTCCTTCTTGCATATGACACGCCTTTTAAATCTTCAAGAAAATGATCCTCTATATCTTTCATGCCAACATCAAATGCTAAAATGTACCTAACAATGGCCTCTTCTATGGTTTTCTTTTCAGTATCATCTGTATTGGGATATAATGTAGTTGTTTCTTCTAGATTCCCATAATCTGCAATACTACCAACCAATGCTTCAAATTTCATTGGGATCTATTTCCAGACCGAAGGATATTTATCCTTCTTTCCTTTTCCTTTCAAGGGATTTTATCCTTCACCAATATTTTTTCTCTTTTTTGAATAATAAATTATTTCTTTTTCTTCTCTACTTCTTCCTCACTATCAGTATCCACAATATCCACCTTTTATTTCTTTGCACTTGCCTCTTCTTTGAAGGCTTGAGGCATTCTCTTCTTCTAGACCATTTTAGGTCCTTCCTCTTCATCTTCTTCTTCATCCTCATACCTAACATACCTTTCTATTGTGGCTTTTTCTTTCCTTCTCCTCTACAAAGGATTTTATTCTTTCACAAGGGTAGTGGTTGCATCCTCATCAAATGCTTCTTTCCTTCTTGCATATGACACACCTTTTAAATCTTCAAGAAAATGATCCTCTATATCTTTCATGCCAACATCAAATGCTAAAATGTACCTAACAATGGCCTCTTCTATGGTTGTCTTTTCAGTATCATCTGTATTGGGATATAATGTAGTTGTTTCTTCTAGATTCCCATAATTTTCAATGCTACTAACCAATGCTTCAAATTTCATTAGGATCTATTTCCGGGCCAGAGGATATTTATCCTTCTTTCCTTTTCCTTTCAGGGGATTTTATCCTTCACAAATATTTTTTTTTCTCTTTTTTGACTAATAAATTATTTCTTTTTCTTCTCTACTTCTTCCTCACTATCAATATCCACAATATCCACCTTTTATTTCTTTGCACTTGCCTCTTCTTCGAAGGCTTGAGGCATTCTCTTCTTTTAGACCATTTTAGGTCCTTCCTCTTCATCTTCTTCTTCATCCTCATACCTAACATACCTTTCTATTGTGGCTTTTTCTTTCCTTCTCCTCTACAAATGATTATATTCTTTCACAAGGGCACTGGTTGCATCCTCATCAAATGCTTCTTTCCTTCTTGCATATGACATGCCTTTTAAATCTTTAGGAAAATGATCCTCTATATCTTTCATGCCAACATCAAATGCTAAAATGTACCTAAAAATGGCCTCTTCTATGGTTGTCTTTTCAGTATCATCTGTATTGGGATACAATGTAGTTGTTTCTTCTAGATTCCCATAATCTGCAATACTACTAACCAATGCTTCAAATTTCATTGGGATCTATTTCCGGACCGGAGGATATTTATCCTTCTTTCCTTTTCCTTTTAGGGGATTTTATCCTTCACCAATATTTTTCTCTCTTTTTTGAATAATAAATTATTTATTTTTCTTCTCTACTTCTTCCTCACTATCAATATCCACAATATCCACCTTTGATTTCTTTGCACTTGCATCTTCTTCGAAGTCTTGAAGCATTATCTTCTTCTAGACCATTTTAGGTCCTTCCTCTTCATCTTCTTCTTCATCCTCATACCTAACATACCTTTCTATTGTGGCTTTTTCTTTCCTTCTCCTCTACAAAGGATTCTATTCTTTCACAAGGGCACTGGTTGAATCTTTCCTCTTAGCTCTAATAGTAGATTTAGTCTTGGAGGACTTAGGAGCAACTAGAGAGAGGGTAGAGGTCCTACTTGACCTTATAGTACTAGGGACACCTTCTAGAGGACTAGATATGCTTTTGGGTTTCTCCACAATTCCCTTAGGTAGACTCATCACCTCCACTACTTGCACCTTCATCTTCTCAGCACTTTTCTTGATTTCCTTTTTCTTTTACTCCATATGCACTACATTGGATTTTTTTGCATATGTCATATCTTTCTTCCTTAGGATCTCTAGGCATACTCAACATATGTTCTATTAGATTGGTAAGCACATCCTCTACAACCTCATATCCCATTTCAAGAATCCATATTTTCCTTGGTTCTACAACTTCCAAATGCAACAATATTTTCTGACCAGTAAGATAATGTCATTTTTGTACTTCTCAACAACACTTTTGGGAATCCTTTCTCTTGCTTTCATGTTTTCTTTGAAATTTTTAAATAAACCCCACAAAATCATACTTCTGATTATTTTCATTTCCTAACCTTCTCAAGTGGTCTCTAATTTGTATAGCAACTGGAATATCACTCAACCACACAATGTTCTTTTTGTTAGTAACTTCTCTAAGAATTTAAAATAGTAAGCATATAATCAGGGTACCATACTGGAAGGGGTACCAAGACTCTTTGGTATTCTGTAGATTTTCCAACAACTGTTGCCTTAAAAATTCACACAAGTCTACATCCATTCCTTTCTTCACCATCTCATATACAGTATTGGTTGTTGTAGTAAGAACAATTTTTTTTCTATTTGTGAAGAAAATCTTATATCCAATCATCATAGACGCATACTTCACAGTTGGGTCTTCAATGTCCTTTACTGTTACGGCTCTCTTATCAAATTTTGCACCAGTTAACTTCATCACCACTTCATTCTTCATAAATTTAAGAGTTGGAACTCGTCTAGTGGAACATAACCCTATCACAACCCTAATGGCTTGCTTGTTGATCATGTGTGGCAAATCTAACCACATGAATATGTCATAAATTTTTCTCAACACATATCTGACCCATTCATCCACATAACACAAAATAAGGAAATTTTTCCAAACATTTAATTCCTTTTCAACCAAACCCACATACTTTGGTTTCAGTTCAAAATCATCAGCAATTAGCTCATTCACTCAAACTTCTCCTAGTTTTGCATGAATATAAATCCTCACATCCTTAGTATGAAATACACCATAAGGAATATGTGAAAATGTGCCTCCCAGATCTATCCCCATGGATTTATTAGGGTGCTTCTTGAACTTAGGTTGAGGATGATCCATAAATTTAACTACTTGAGGTGTAAACATGTTGAACAACTTCTAAAACAAGGGATAAGAAAGAAACTATAAATACCTTTGAATTCTTGTTGGTTATATTTTTTTACGACACTTTGAAAACACTGTGCTTCACCTCTGCTTCACTCTTCACTTTTCAAGTATTCGATCATAAATAAACTTTTCTATGAGAAATCACTTATAAACACCTTTTGGATGACCTAAAAAGAATTTATTACATTGATTAAAAGTTAGGTCAAAAATTTGGTAACCCTAATGTATCATCATAGGAACCTTAAGTCTCTTCGCAAATTTTCACACCAAGAGATTTTTCATTGGTGATTTTACCAATAGATTGAGCATATCAAACTACATCTTGTATTAACATGTTGAAGGCATCAACACCATATCTTTGGTGGGGGCTGAAATATTTTTTGGTATAAATCCCCTTAAGCCAAATCTCTTCATCTACTTTCCAGAGGAAACATCTACACTAGGAGTTGGCATAGACTCATTCTTCACTTTTCTCTTTTATTTCTTTTTCTAGATTTTGTTCATTTCATTCTTCATCTCAACTAGATCCATATTCTTTATTGGATTAGCCTTCTTTTGTGAAATAGAGGGTTTCACATTCTTTCTTTTGCAAAAATTTGATGTGTCTTGGTTTTTTGCATTTATAACAAGTGACATCTTTAAGCTCACATCTTGTCATTTTGGATTTGCATCCATTAGCCTTATGCCCAAATCCATTGCATGTATAACAATAGACATTGAAATTTGGAAACATCATGCCATTATTATAGCCATCCATCATCTGATTTTTGCATTCACTGGCTCTATAACCAAATCTATTGCATGTATAGCACTGACTGAGAAATGATTGAAAATTTTGATTCATTTTTCTTCTATATTATTTAACCTTATGTCCAAACTTATTACAGGAATACCAATAACCATTGAAAGATAAATACCTTTATGCATTAGGTTGTTTGATAGGAGGCCTTTTGAAATATTTTTTTTGGTTTCAGACCTGTTTGACATTGCTCTTCTTGTCACTCTTCTTCTCATCATTTTTTAGGGTCTGTTCTAACTTTGAAATTTCTCCTTTCTCAAACCCTGATCATTCTTTGTCCTTAGAATCCTTCTATCCAACAATAATCTCATCAAGTAGTGTGGAGCTCTTCTTAAATTGGTCTTCTCGAATCCTTGCTTTCTCCAAATCTAATATCAAGGTTACAATCTCTTGTTCAAGTTTTCAAGATTCTTCATATTTATCTTTCAATTTGGCATTAAGGTAGTCTTCAACTTGCACTTTCCAATTGGTGATAGTCTTAATTGATTGCTTGAGTTGCTCATTTATTTATTTGAATCTTTCTATATATTTCTTGATTTTCTCTCTCAACTTCTTAATACATTCATCTGCATCACTAAGATCCTTTTTTAAATCTCTGCTCTCATCTTCTACTTAATCCAATTATTCAAGAGCTGACTTGAGTTCACCTTCCATGTCAACTTCACAATCTTCTTCAATAAACCCTTCAGGGATTATCTCTTCCAAAAGAATAGTATACTTCCTTGTATCCATGTGTTCAACCTCCAAGATCTACCTCAATGATCAAGACAATTGAAGGAACCAAGATTTGATACCAATTGTTGAACACTCAAAATACTAAAAGGGGGTGAATTAGTATTCACTAAAATTCCATTAACTTTATAAACTTTAAACATTAGTTCAATGCATCATATTATACTTGTAGTAATAGAAAGGAGAATAGAAAGCATGCATCATATTAAACTTGTAGTAATAGAAAGGAGAATAGAAAGCATGCATCACATCAAAGAACACAAGAACATCATATTTTATGTGGAAAAGTAAAAAAGGGAAAAACCATGATGAGGATTAGCTCACAATATATTATAACCGGTTATAAGATATTATAGAATGGCTCACTACCAAGTGGACTCACTATTCGGAGGACTCACTATCTAGATAATAAAAGAAATGGCTCATTGCCAAGATAGAAAAGAGGGTGGCTCACTACTAGATATTTGAACTAATACAATGCATCTACAATGTGTTGAAGATAGTTCCAATTAAGCTCTATAAATTGATCTAATACACTTCATTATTCAAAATTATCACACTCTTCTTTATAACATCACACCATGTCACATTCACATTACACTCACACACTTATCATCACCACACCTCAGCACCAAAATAAACTTATATTTATATGCATTACATTCACAAACACTTACAAAATTAATTAGTTCGGCCTAATTAGATGTATCGTGCATCCTCATACTCAATCAGCTCAAGACTCAACCACACATGCCAAGTAGAATAAACCAAAATGTGCAACACATTAAAATAGATTGGTATGACCTAAAATTACTCTCATAAGTTCGATCCATACATCCTTTGATTTTGTATGACCTCAAACCCTTTAGGTCGGCATTGCTAGTGAAGCCCAATAGAATAAACCAATTTTTCATCCATATTTGGACATTTTTACCTCTAAAGCACTTGCCACATGAAACAAGGACACTTCTGACATCTATAAACATTCCCTCAAAATTGCATACCATAATAATCATTTGTGGTGGAATGTGAAGCATTCCAATCAGGTACTCTATCACTGTAAATTTGTCATATCTTGAATGATACTTGTCAACTCCAACTTCAACTATGAAGGGCTTCAAGATGTGAAACCTTGGATTTAGATTCCTCCAACATGTACAAAAATTACCTCAGAATTGCATAACCAAATTTTTCATAGTGTAGGGGTGCAAACCTCAAAACTAGCTCACTAAACACTGAAAATTGTATTTTGGGACTTAGGCAATTCTACAAATATTTGGTCTATTCTAGACCAATTAAAATGCATCTATATAATGGGTTTCCATCACTACATTCAATCATACTCTTCAGAAATCAGCTATACATCAATATTTACATCACTACAATGTTGACATCAATGACAACACCATAGTAACATCATCTACCATAGATCCACCAATCTTCTTGATGACAAACCAATCTTCCAACAATATTTGTATTAACCAAAAATCCATATAGTCATACAATTTTTTATGTTACTAAAAGCATAATATATGTACAAGAAAGCCATATAGTCTTACAACAAAGCCATATAGGTTTATAATGTCACATATCTTTAATACAAAAATATATGTACAAAACTACCATATAGGCATACAATAAAGGACCCTAATGTAATAGGAAAGGGAAGAGATCATGAGTCTCCTTTGATTATCAATTGGATGGAGAGGCATATGATAATGGTTGCTTTCGAACCTACTAACTCAACCTCCTCTCTAAACTATTCTATACCTAAACTTGATATAATAATCACTTATCGCATGTACTCATAATCACTTTGAACCAATTTGTTCATCTCTCCATCTATAACAAGGTCATGTTCATCAACTGGAGTTGTGAAGCCTCGTGGAAAGCATCAAGATACAAATTAAACTACAAATGAATATAAAATTCAAATTTTCAATAATAGACATACAAAAGAATAAATATAATATGAAATTTGCTAATTTGGTTCATACCTCTATCAAAGGCATTGAAGATGATACTATTACAGAAACACAATTCTCCATTGTGGTACAAATAATAAGAGGATTATCAACTATTATGATCATCTGAAAATGAAAAAATTATTAAATTTACAAAATCTACCTAAAATTATTTTTTAGGCATTTAATGATTAAAAATACTCAAGCTTACCTCAATGTAAGATGTATTTCCACTCCAACTAATAGGTGCTTATGTTGAAGGCCCAACATTAACTTGTCAAACATCCAATTTGATTTTTAATATTACCATTTATATAAGGTTAAAATATTCAAATGTACTATATTTATTATTTCTTACTAGTTACATACTTGTGGACTTGCCATCATACTGTAAGGAAGAGATGGAGGGTCGCCAAAGGTAGGGTGTACACTTTGACCCTAAAATTTTATTTTAATAAAGCTAGTAATTTAGTTAATCTTACATTTCAAAATGAAATATGATAAATTAAATTTGACCTTGTCTATCAATGTTAAACTATATTCAATCTAGCAACTCATTTGTCATGACAATCCAATCCAACAGAGATGTGTCTTTCTACTAGCCACATGCATCTTGATCATACTTAGACCCATAATCACAAAGACAACCATGGTTTTGATATGCGTGATGTGAAGGTCAAGACCTGTAAGACTCACCCACATCACCTTGTGCTAGAGGCCTAGCATGTTGTAAAAGGGTTTGAGTGAGCGAGTTAATGGATTGTAGGGTCTCGACCTCAACACCCTCATTAAAAATGGAAAGGATAATGACATGCTCAAACTATGGTCTATGAAGGGGTATTAGTGCCTATTTTTGGATAAATTGTGCCCCCACCTATACCCTAAAAATCTTGTATGTTGAAGTAATTCGGGATCTCATTGAGAAAAACTCACAAAATAGTTTCCTCAAAAATTATTGTGGGAACTCATTTTTATTAAATAGAGGATGGTAAAATAATATCCACTACCTATCCCAAAAATTATTCCTTATCCCTTGATGGTGGAACCAATGGATAGGGAACCTCCTACAAGTTGTATGTATGGGTGCATTAGTTCTTGGGTTGATGAAAAATGCACGCAAGTCATATTTCAATATTTTTTTGTTTTATTTTCTCGTAGGATAATTTTTCCACATAAATTATCTTTTTTATTCCCTCTTGTTTGACCAAGTGTTGATTTTCCTACTCATGGATACTACGTGAGAGATGATCAATTCTAGTGAACTAGTGAGGGTAGACCTATGAAAGTTTGTTTCTAATGGATCTCTCAACCTTCCAATTATTGCCTCAAGTTCTCTTTCTTTCTTTTTTCCCTAATATATTTTCTTGTGTCCCAAGAGGATGTTGAGGCAATGTTGGAGGGGTTTTTTATGGTTGTTTTCAAGAGGGTTTTCATCAATCGATGAATGCAAGTTCTCATCAACTAGTGGGGCATTCTCAATTCCTAGAAATTAAAGGAAACCACTCAAAAAAAATTCTATCTATCTATTTAATTGAATTTTTACATTAAAAAACTAAAAATACTTACCTCTTCGACCTTGGAAACATTGTGTCAAAATTTTGGTGGTGATTTGGCTAAAAAATTGGTGATGAATGAACTATACATAACGTGAGCGCATTATAAAAATTTGCATACTAGAATTTTTTGAAAGGCCAAGCTCAAATGATCTCAACCTCTTGCTTTTTTTGTAAATAAAAACAAAATGCAAGCATGTTATAACATGCTCGCATTATGTTCACTAGGGGACAAAAAGTGGTGTGACCACACTTTGGTCCCCATCTCCCTACACATACCCCTCTCTCACATATCCCATCCTCCATCACTTTCTATTAGTTCTCTAATCCACATAATTTCCTCCTAATCATGTGCACATTCACTTAATCCTTGATTAAGTAGGGTCAATCTCTCCAAATTTCCATCTCACCCACCTTTTCCTCTCACCTTAAAGTCTCCATTTTTGGAAAATGCCTCTATGCACTTCAAGGTATGGGACTTTTGTTGGAAGAATAAGGAGTTTTTCATTGATGCATTTGTTGGAAACATGAGCATGTGGGATGAGCACAAGTCATACAGTTATACATTGTAGTGTACATTGTATCCTAGTATGAAGACCATTTTGGATGGCTTGAGTATGTTTGAGGAAGATAGTGAAAGAATTTTGCAAGAAGGTTTGATTCGGTGAAGGCAATAGTTGTGGAAATTGACTAAGTGTCAATTCAAGTGTTTCTGTGTATAGGGGATCCAATATTTGGGTCCACATTGATCCACTAATGAAGACCTTGCTCTGTGCCTCTAACATAATATTTTTGGTTTCTAGAGGAACCTAATTCTAGAGTTTCATCTTGTTCTGGCTCCTAGTGTGGATGTTATGAGTAACAAAAGTTTGGACTGGCAGTTACAGGTGTTTTCTAGTTCCAAGCACATGTTTTGGTGAATCCACACTTCTCCACATATTATATTTTTTCTTTGTGGTTTTGTGGAGATGTTGATAGGTGTCAGTTTATTGTATATTCTAGTTGGCATAAATTTTGGAAGTCTATGTTTCTGAGTATAGGTGTACAATTGACAAGTTTTGTTATTAGGTCATTACCGGTGTCAACCTAATGATTTTTATGTATTGTGGAGTTTAATTATGTATTGATCTATTATGTGGGTGCTATTATGGGTCTATATTGACCTATTTTGAAGTAGTATGGGTTTTGAATCTTGGCTTGAAGAGTGTGTGTACATATCTTGAGCCGACAAGTTATATTTTACGTATTACATCTTATTAGGCCGACCTAATTGATGTCGTAGATGAAGCAGATATATATGAAGGATCTTTTTTATGTTTTGAGAAGGTGTGACATGTGAAAAGAGTCTGTGGATGTGAATTGTGTGAATGTGGTGTAGAGTACAATATTGACTCAGATCAATATGAAGTGTGTAAAGTTTGTATTATGAGCTTCATTGGAACTATATTTCATGCATATGTCAGATGTAATTGTAACAGTTCAAAACTTGGCTATGTGCCATAATCACTTCTATCTATTTCTTCTTTTAGTGGGCAGTGAGTCCACCTGTAGTGAGCACTTCTATAATATACTATAATTGGTTATAATATATTGTGAGCTAATCCTCATCGTGGTTTTTCCATGTAAAATATGGAATTCATGTGTTATGTGACGTTGTTGGTTGTTTTCATGCTTTCATTCATTACTAAAAGTTGATTATGATATGTTGATTGAATGTTTAAATACTAAAGTGGTGTAAAAGAATATTGATTCACCCCCCTCTCAATATTACAAGAGTTCAACAATT
Organism: Sequoiadendron giganteum; assembly: GCA_007115665.2. Lineage (NCBI taxonomy): Eukaryota > Viridiplantae > Streptophyta > Pinopsida > Cupressales > Cupressaceae > Sequoiadendron > Sequoiadendron giganteum. The sequence continues at coordinate 461,807,148 of CM021106.1, forward strand.
GGTATCAAAGCTTGGTTCCTTGGAATGATCTTAACCACTTGGGGAAGATCTTGGAGGTTGAACACATGGCTACCTTTTCCTCTAAAAGAGATTCCTATTGTTGGATCTACAAAAGAAGATTGCATTTTGACATAAATGGAGAGCTCAATGTTTCTCTTGAAGTTCTAGAAAGAATTGAAGGTGAAAAAAGAGATCTAAAAGAAAATTTCAAAGAAGTATATGAATGCATCAAAAAATAGATAAAGAAAAACAAGAAATTTAGAGAAAGGAATAAGGAGGTCAGTGAGAAATTTAAGCAAGCAAATGAAACAATTACTAGTTTGAAAGTGCAAGTTGAAGAAAGGAAAAGAGTTGAAGAATGTTTGAATGCAATGGTGAAAATAAAATCTAAAGAATGCACAAAGCTTGAACAAGTTGTGAATTTGAGATCAGATCTTGAAAAAGCAAGGAGTCATGAAGACATTCAAGATGAGTTCTACAAATATTGATGAAATTATTGCAAATCAAAAAGTATCTAAAGACAAAGGTGGATTAGGGTTTGAGATAGGAGAAAGCTCAAAAACATAACAAACTACAAACTAGCCCAAAAAGAAGACTAAAGAAAAAAAGAACAATTGCAAGTAGATCCAAAATCAAAGGAATGAAGCTAGATGACAACCAGTCAGACAACTAAATGCACAAAAGTACCCATCTTTTAATGGTTTCTTTTAGTCTTACTATAGATTTGGATGTGATTCTATGGAATGTAGAAGAATATTGAATCAAAATGTTCAATATTTTTTTGATCAGTGCTTTATATGCAAGATATTTGGTCATAGAGCTAGTGAATGTAGAAGTCAAACGATGAATGGTTATAGCAATGGTAGAATGGTTCAATCTTTCAAAGGCTACTATTACACATGCAATGGATTTGGGAATAAATCTAACCAATTTAAATATAGAATGAATGAAAGTAAGATTGGTCAAAGGAATGTCATATGCTCCAATTGCCATAAACCTAAACACATTTCTAAGTTTTGCAGAAGCAGAAATATGAAGAAGAACAATCTAGTAAAAAATAATGATCCAGTGAAAAAGGCTGATCTAGTAGAGATGAAGAAAGAGATGGACAAGATTTGGAGAAATAAGGAAGAGGGAGAGGTTAAGGATGATTTTTTACCAACATACGATGGAGACATTTCCTCCATAAACTAAGATGAGAGCTTTGGCTCAAGGGGAGCTTTAATGGAAATATTTCATCCCCTGCCAACCAAATCATGTTGATGCTTCAGAACAAGGATATGTAATGTAGATCAATACATTTTATCTACTAGAGAAGATCCTAGTAGAAAATATCTTAATGTGGAAGATTGCAGAGCGTTTGAAGTTGGTTGTGCAGATAGTTAGGGTTTTTACCAACATTTCAATTTGAGTATTCAATGCAAAATTAGGTCATGAGAAAAGGTTTATAGGTTATTTCACTTAATCAATTTTCATTTGCAATCAATTTTTAAAGAGGAGAAGAGCAGACAAAGGGCAGTACAATGTGTTTTAAGTGATCGAGTGGTGGTGCAAGTGAAACCCTAGAAAAAGAGTGAAGTAAAAGGTATTTTATAGTTTTTCACTTTCCCTAGTTCTTCTGAAAGGTGTTTGAAAATAATTTGAGATGAAAACTCCAAGGGTTATTGAGGTCATTGAAAGAACCCAACCTAAGTTCAAGAAACATCCCAAAAAATCTATAGAAGTCAATCCGGAATGTGCTTTTTAGAGGGTTCCTTATGGATTCCTACACATGAGGATATAAGGATATAAATTCATGGAAAGTTAGAAGAGGATGATCATTTGAAGCTTGGTAATGTGTGGGTAAATGAGCTCACTAGTGAGGAATTTTCATTGAAGTTGGAGTATCAAAATTTGATTGTGAAAAGACTCAATGTATAGAAAGGGTTTCACAACTTTTGCCTCAATAATGCTTGGGTATGGATTGCTTTGAGATGCATTCATGACAAGTTTTTATGAACAAATATGCTTGGGTTGATGAAAAATGAGGTGATTAAGGAAGTTACAAGGTTATGTTGAAATTGGACCCATTCCAATACTCAAGTTAGTAAAGAATTAATTTGTGATGGAACTTAATGGTGTGACATTTGAAAAGAGGGCATTGACAATGAAGAACATCAAAAACCCTGCTATGAAGTATGCAACAATGATGATTGGATATAAGGTTTACTTCTCAAATAGAGAAAACTTTGTTTTAGCCACTGCCATCAATACTACCTATGAAATGGTGGAGAAGGGAGCTATTATGACCTATGTGAGTTATTGAGGTAGAAGATGATGGAGAACATGCAAAAAATAAAGGATTCTAGTTATCCTTTTAAATTTGGAACTTTGAATATATGTTTATTACTCTATTTCTCAAAATAAATCCCCAGTACAAAGAGTGTGGTGTGGCTAAAAGGAAGACCTATAGCACATCAGATCAAATACTTTTTGAGAGGTCTAGGAGATGCTAAGGAAGATGCCCTTGTGGCATTCTTTGCAGTATTTCAAAAGAGGATGTAAGAGAGGGAGAGGATTCCCTGGAAGATGGTGCAGAATTACAAGAATGACATTACATTCTTGGTAACAAAAGATGAATGCATCATAGAAGTAGTAGAGCCTAGAACTATATGGATCCCAAAAATGGGACATGAGATCACTGAGGAAGAGATTGTGGGGTTCGCATACTACATGATCAACAAACCCAAGGACACCACCAAAGATGGATATGGGACTTACAAAGACAATCATGGATAAAGAAGATAGTGGAGAAAATGACTACAACATTTTCAAAAGAAATGGGTCTCACACTGGAACAAGTGGAACAAGCTAAGGTCATTTTTGGAGCTTTGAGAAGCTCATCAAGTGTAAGGATATATGGTAGAGTAGCTACCACTCCTCTGGGTGCTCAAAATTCCTCAGGGATTGTGCCTTCATCTAGTGGAATAAAGAGGAAGGAGACAAGCACTCCTACATAACAAACTAGTGCTCTGGTGAAGGAGAAGACTTCTCCAGAAAATCAACAAAAGAGGCCTGAGAAAGAAAAGGTTTCTCTAGAAGCACAACAATATGGATATGTGAGAAGGAGAGTGAAGAAAAAGGAAACTAGAGAGCAATACTTGGGTGTGAACATGGAGGATGAAGAAAAAGAAGAAGGACCTCAATTGGTCTGTAAAAGGAAAGGTGAATCTTCACAAGGTGAAGCTAGTGGAAAGAAATAAAAAGTTGATATTATGGATATAGATGAAGAGGAAGGAGTAGAAAAGTAAAATAAAGCATTTTTTATCCACATGAGAGGGAAGAAGGAAAAATCAAGAAAGAAAAAGACACCGAAAGAGAAGAAGCAAAAGAATAAATCTCTGGTCAGGACTCACAGTCAAATGAAACCCGATGCACTATTCAATGGGATTGTAGAGAATTAAATGCTTGAGGAGACTACAACATTATACATTGAGGTTGATGAGGTGGAAAAGGCCACCATTGTAGAATCCATTATAAAATACATTATTGTTTTTTAGTTCAATATGTAGAACATTGAGAAGCAATTTCTAGAACATCTTTGGAATGTTTTATGTGCAAGAAGGAAAAAGGCTATAGAAGAAGCAAAGATAAAAGAATGTTTTTTTTTGGAAAAGGTTGGTGCATATCTCTCTGAGGATAATAAAGCCACATTGGTTAAATTGTGCATCAAGGAGTTCTAGACAAATAAAAGGGTGAAAACCCTCATGAGAAGTGATCGGGATGATCATGAAAGGCTCCAGAAAGAGACTTTAGAGAAGGTAGCTAAGATAGCACAAAAATTAGGAATGACCTCAGTGAATAAAGAACAAATGCATGTGTAGATTCCTGCTCTAGATGAGAATGTTGGAGAAGATGTCTAGCTTGATGATGTTCAACATGAGCATGAGATATAAGAAGGGAATGCATAGGATAGTGTTCTTCGAGATGTGGAATACACTGTAGAAGAAAATGTTGGTACAAAGGGGAATGCTAAAAAGGATGCAAATATCAAAGAAGACATTACAAAGGAGGATACTCATACTCCTCCAATAACTAATGCACATGTTGAGAGCATACAATACCAACCAAAGGAAACCATCCCTCCAAATAATACAAAACAATCTACTAGTAGAGATAATATAGAACAAACTATTGGTGAAGGAGATGCAGATAAAGAAGATGAGAAGAAGAAGGAAGGTGCCTTCGGTGATGCGGGAGGAAAGACAGAAGTAGAGACACCAGTTAGCATTGGTGTGAAGAAAAAGGATTCAAAAGAGAAGGTTGTAGAGGAGAGCACAAAGACTACTGGTGAATCCTCTAAAACCTTTGGAGATTCTCTAAAGAATCTATTGAATATGCAATTGCAATTCCAGCCTGGTGTGTTTGTGTAGTTGTTACATCTACCCATGCAACATGGGAATGTGTCCACCTAGATAAGATTTCACCACTCCACAAGCTTCAATTGGGAGATGTCTTCCATACATTTTCCCAAAAGGAGATAATAGAAACTCATCAGAAGAGTGGAGAACTAGTTAAGGAGGTTGTGAAGACTTTATAGGAATCCATAACCTATACAAGCATTGACAGTTCACTATCCGGTATGGAGAACTTAAATTTTTTGATTGATTCTTTCAAAGAATATGCCTCTAGATTAAAAGAAAAAATAGAAAATAGTTTGATAAGAAAATGTATGAGAAGATGCTAATGGAAATTATAGAGAATTATGCCCATGCACATAGTAAGTTTCAAGATAGTCTCAAAGGTGTGCAGGCTTGTGTGGTTGAGGCCAAAGCCTTATTCCAATTCTGTATGAAGTGGCCTGGAGCCACAAAGAGCATGAAAGACAAAATGGACTCAATTGAGTCACAAATAGACAAATCTTATAATGAATATGATTCGACACATGATCTGGATGGAAGCACAAGGTTAGCGATAGAAGACTTACATGAGCAGTTCTTCCAATTGCAAGACCAAAAAGAGAAAATCATTTTGTAGTTCGAAAACCCGAGGGATCTAGTGAACTCAAAGTTCATATCTGTTTCCAGTGCCCTATTGAGTGTTGATAAGGCTACAAAGCTCAATCCATTACCCAACACTCTAGAAGAAGGGGAAGAAATATTGATGGAAATAGAGACATAGTGAAAAATTCTTGGCATAGCCAAGAGGATTTTGGAAGAAGGAAAGAAAAAGTGATTGATCCCACAATAGTGGTTTACACTTTTTGGCCAAACTTGACATTGAAATGAACATTTTGAACTTTTTTGTCACTTTCGAACACCTGTAGCTGCTAAACCATGAGGAATTTGAAGATGATGCAAACTAGTGATTTGTGACATTTTTATGTAGATTCTAAATATATATTTTTAAAAGAAATTGGAATCAAATTGCATTTCTTTTTCCATCTCCTTCGATAACTAGTTGTTAACAGTAAACACCATTTTCAGAGAGTGATGTGTACTTGCTAACAATTTTTTTTCTATGAAGGATAAATTAATTTTTTCAAATTTAGATTTGTAACTATGATATATAGGGCATGCATTTGGTTCCGTAGTGTTTTATTGAATATTTTTTCTTAATTAAGTTTTGAATTCAAACCAATTACAATTTAGACATAGGTTTACTTGCTAACACATTTTTTTTTGTATGTATCAAAATTCTTTTTTTTTGTTGGATCAAGGACATCAATATCAAGGGCATATATATTTTTAAGATTTTTTTTTGGTAATCTATTATTTTTCCACATGTGCAAAACAAAGAGCTTGATTTTTAGTGAAAAACCTACATTCACAAGAAATAAAAAATAAATATAATAATCAAATTAAATATATTTAAAATTATACTTTTTGGGAAGCTTATAATAAGGACTATATAATTACAAAAATAAATTTTAAATAAATTAATTTGATCCCCCAAAAGGTAAATTGAAAGTGGTTTTTTATCAGCATTTTGATAGGTGTAAAGGAGACTCTGTTATATGTATGGTTTAAAACTAGCTAGGTTCTATCCAAGGGGGTATGATCTAATGTGGTTTGATCAAACCCTCTTCAATTGGAATCCTTAAAATGGAACTTTTCAAGGCTTAAATCATTATGTTTTCTAAAAATGTGATTTCAACAAAAATTAGGATGTCCCAAAAAGTGTAAACCACTATTGTGGGATCACCCAAGTGGCAAGCCCAACTTAAGAAGCTCCAAGGGTCAACTTTCTTCACTTGATAGTATTTATTTTTCTTTATTCATTTTAGTTTCTTGTTTTCAAATTGTTTTGTACATATGAAAATGATATAAGTTATATTTTCAGTTCAATTTTTTTGGATAGTACTCCTAGGGGGAGTCAGTTTAGTTTTTAGTTTGTATACAAGTATATATTTGTCAGGGGGAGATCCAGTATGTAAGAAAGATTGTTACATGTGCCAATTTGCCTTGATATCAAAAGGGGAGAATGATTTTGGAGATGATTTTGGCATGTTGCCATCAATGACAAAGAGGGATATTGTTGGAAGAATAAGGAGCTGGTCATTGATGCATTTGTTGGCCACATGAGCATGTGGGATGAGCACAAGTCATACAGTTATGCATTGTAGTGTTGTCATTGATGTCAACATTGTATCCCAATATGAAGATGATTTTGGATGCCTTGAGTATGTTTGAGGATGACAGTGAAAGACAATTTTGCAAGAAGTTTTGATCTGATGAAGGAAATAGTTGTGGAAATGGACTGTTTCAATTCAAGTGTTTCTATGTATAGGGGATCTGGTATTCAGTTCAACATTGGTCCACTAATGAAGACCTTGATCTGTGCTTCTATCATAATTTTTTTGGTTGCTAGAGGAACCTAATTCTAGATTTTCATCTTGTTTTGGCTCTTGGCGTGGAAGTTACAGGTGTTTTCCAATTCAAGACACATATTTTGGTGAATCTGCACTTCTCCGCAGATTGGAATTTTTCTATGTGTATTTTTGGAGATGTTGGCAGGTGTCAGTAGATTGTATATTCCATTTGGCATATATTTTGGGGTTTTTCATTTCTGAGTATGGGTGTACAATTGACAAGTTTTGTTATTAGGTCATTATCAGTGCCAACCTAATGAGTTTTATGTATTGTGGAGTTTAATTATGTATTGATCCATTATGTGGGTGTTATTTTGGGTCCATTCCGACCTAATTGATGTTGTAGATGAAGCAGATATATATGAAGGATATTTTTGATGTTTTGAGAAGGTGTGACATGTGATAAGAGTTTGTGGATGTGAATTGTGTGAATGTAGAGTAGAGTAAAATATTGAGTCAGATCAATATGAAGTGTGTAAATTTTGTATTTTGAGCTTCATTGGAACTGTATTTCATGCATATATTAGATGAAATTGTAACAGTTCAATACTTGGATGTGTCATAATCACTTCTATCTATTTCTTCTTTTAGTGGGCAGTGATTCTGCTTGGACAATGAGTCCACCTACAGTGAGAACTTTTGTAATATACTATAACCAATTATAATATATTGTGAGCTAATCCTCACCGTGGCTTTTCCAATTTTGGTGTTTCCACACAAAAATTTGTTGTTCATGTGTTATGTGATGTTGTTGGTTATTTTCATGCTTTCATTCATTACTATTAATTGATTATGATATGTGGATTGAATGTTTAAATGCTTAAGTGGTGTAAGAGAATACCGATTCACCCCCTCTTAATATTCCAAGTGTTCAACCTTTCTCCTTAAAGTTATAAATGAGGAATTTTAAATTACCCACTTGTATTCTTTGAGTGAGGAGAACAAGAATTTCCTTTATGGAAAATATTCCAAGGTACCCCCATGTACCACATGTCATCTCACTCCATCTCATTGTGCCAAGTGACATGATCTCCTTGCTTGACCAAACTCAATCCATCTTGACCATTGATCTCATCCTCCCATCCTAGCCCTTCATCTCGTTTCTCCAAAATCTATTTATCCTCCCAACACTTGGCTATTTTCATCACTCGTAATTTCATGAGAGTGACATTATGCTGTCAAAATTTTGAGCACACATACCAACTTGATCGATCGGAAAATTCTAATGAAACAAGGTGTCTAGTATAAGGTTTTATTGCTAAATTTTATGCTTGTTTGGATTTCTTTAGCCTAATCTAAGTGTTTGTTGGATTTTTGTTGTTCATTTTTATTTTCTTTTAACTGTTCACATTGACACAATTAAATGCACACACTAACTATTTATTTTATTCACTAACAATGAAACTAACATTATTTATTTATTACTAAACTTATACTATACTAAAAATATATAATAATACAATAGAGATCCTATTTGAATTTGGATGTTTTATCCTTTTCAACTTTAACTTATTCACAATTTTCTCAAAAACCAAATTGTTTGTATTACAACTATCAATGATAACATTACAAAACTTACATCTTGAATTGCTTTTTGTTTTGAATATAATTTTCCTTTGTGTTAGAACTTCTTAGATGTTTCTATTTCTCAAGTGTTTTTATTTGCAAAAAAATCTCTACTCATTACCAATGATTCACCCTTCCTAGGTGTTTCTATTGAACTTGGTGATCTAATAAGTTATTCATCCACACATGTTTCCCTTGCACTATTCTTTATCCTTTTGCTAGCACTCCCTTGGTAACACTTGAATGCTTGATATCCTTCTCCTCCACATTTGAAACAAGTTCCTCTAAATGGTCTCTTTCACATTCCCTATCACCCCTCTCATATCTCTCATTGTGATAGGTATTGTTGCTTCCTCTATCATTGTGTTAGAAACTCTTGTCATTCCTCCCTTGAAAATTATTGCCTCTTTCTTCATTATGGTATGAATTTCTATCCTTGTTATGCTCCACACATGTATTTCATTTTCTACATTGTGGTCTACCCCTCTGGAATATACCTCCTCTACCTTCCTTCATTTTTTCAAATCTCTTGTTCAACTTTTCCTTAGATTTTAGTGCAAACTGATATGCCTCTTCAACTATTGTCATTCTTGCTAAACTTAGTTCTTCTTGAATGTTTATTCTGAGGCTATTAATGTACCATGCGACTTTCTCCTTGCTAGCTTAACTATGCCCAGTCCTGATGATCATCTTGTGAAATTATTCAATGAACTCCTTCATTGTCTTTTCCTTTTACCTTAGGTTTTGCAATCACTTCAATAATTCCAACTAATAATCAATAGGTATGAATTGATTTTTCAAAATTTTCATCATTCTATCCCATCTTGTGATTTTCTCCTTTCCTCTCCTATTTCTATCCAACTAAACTTCCTTCCACCAAATAGCCACATGTCCTTTCAATTTATTTTTGGTAAATCTCTCCCTCCCTGAATCTTCAATTTCCTCACACTCAAAGTACTTTTCCATAGAATTTATCCAATCAATCAATTCCTCAATGTTTGAATCTCCTGTTGGACTCAAGGGAACACTGAGAAGGGGGGTGAATCAATGTTCAACAATTTTAAACTCCATCAATATAAAACTTGAAACCATTTCATCATTGCATTAAGGAAAATATGTATGCATTCAAAGTAAACATTCATAACACCATAACACACATATTTTTGCATGGAAACCCTATTAAGGGAAAAACCATGGTGGAGGTTAATCCACAATTTGAGTACTCAAAATATAAATGTTTACAAAAGGGAATGCACTTGCATTCAAGCACACTGCCTAGAGCTCACTACTCAAGAGAAAGGCTCACTAACTTAAAAAATTCAGATTAAAACCATTTGAAGGGTAAACTGAGATAGTAGCATCTGCTTATGCTAGGTGTCAGTTCTGGTGAAGCTCATAGATCTGATTCTGGATCTGCTTTCTGACTCTGCAGTTCGCTCTGCTCTTCACATCACTAATAATCAAATTCCCACTATTGTACTATTGAATCTTGAAATTAAAATTTATATTCACACACATTTAATCACACTCTAAAATGAAAAAAACCAATCACTTTTATATATCCGCAATCAAGTATTTATTCATCCATCAGTCGACTTCATGAAATATTAAGTTACCTTCAACTTGTTGGCCAGATCCACCACTAAATCATTATGTGCATCCTCCAAATTCGGTTAAGACAAAGAGAGGACCCAAATAACACTTAATAAAGAATGAAAACTTATAATTAATTATATCTTATACATCCACAATTATTATCCTTGTCGAGTTGGCCTTAACGCACAGATAATCAACAAATTAGTGCATCGAATCTTCTAGATCATGTATCAGTGAGTGCGCATCAAAACCAAGATACTACAAGCATCAGAAAACCTTCCTTAGAGATCCACAACTCAATATATCTACCTGGTAAGGTGTTTAGATCAACTGTTATACCTGTTAACCGGATGCCCTGTTCTTTATTTTGTTTTGTCGATGGGAACCAAAATTATACTACACATTCGGATGCAAGACTTAAGTTGCATGACTTGGGTTGCCATCAATGACAACAATTACAAGCCATATGCCAGAAATCTCCCTAGCCATATGCCAACAATCTCCCCCTTTGGCATTGATGGCAACACTTAGTGAAAAATGACTAAGTGTCAGAATCATTATAGGTACACTGCCAAAAAAATTACTGCACTTTCTCCCCTTGAAATTTATAAGGAATTTTCTCCTCCTATACTAATTTCTTTTCTTCCTCTATGGGACATTTTTCACTACATTCTCTCCCCCTTTGGCATCAATGACAAAGCATGGATGCCATATGCCAAAATGACAAAAAGTGATATTGACAAGATAGTGACAAAAAAACATATATTTCGATACCAAGTGACAAAACATGTGTTCAAAATCCTCAATTCTCCAAAATTTCAACACATATATGCCTACAGTTCTCCTCCTTTGATCAAAATTTCAAAAACTTGAAAATAATTAACTGCTACCTTTAGAAGATTATCTTATGGTTTTTCTTCATTTTCAGAAGGACCTTCTTCCAACCATCTATTGTAATTCCAATAATAATGATCAAGCTATTGTTATTGGAAGTTTTATTAATAATCTCAATGAGAGATTCAGGAATTGTAATTGCTTCTTCCAGTTTCTCACCATTCTTTAATATTTCTACCATCTGCTCTAGCTTGCATTCAATTAGATCCTTTACCTTCCAAAAAATATCCACAAGAACATTCTTTGAGAGTTGAATTTTTGTGTGTTATGAATGTAGCTTCTAGATTCTTTACTTGATGATGCCATCTAGATCCTGAGATATGTCAGAGATTTTTCTGATGTCATTTAATTATGTTTCAATTTGATCCAACTTCTCTTTGTAATTGTTGATTGCATGGGGCCAACGAATGCAATAGTTGTAGATGCCTATGGCTGAGTTTATACATTGCCTCAACTCATTTATTTTCTTCTTCAACTTGGAAAGAGATAGTTTGAATTGTTCCTTCAGGTGAGAGACCACTTCACCTTCTTCTTTGCCTTTGTCCTTAGAGCTCATTGATTCTTTTCTGCACTCGATCATCTCTTCAGGCAGAATGTCCTTCAGACTTTCCAATCTTATCTTACAATGCTCAACATGAGAACTTAGAACTTCTAAAATCAAGTCCTGATCGTATGATGGTCTAACTGACCATAACTTCACAATTTTATGCATGCCACCTACACCTTGAATAAGTTGTTGTAGCTTTTCTTTTGTCAGATCTTCTTCTTCCTCACTACCTTTTTCTTGTTCAGATTCATTTTCAATGGATTCTCAATTTCTTCAGCAGATTCTTCATCTGGAATGTCCACAATTTCTTTTTATTTTCCTTTTCCCTCAATCCTGGGAACTTTGCTTTCCGGAGGGTTGTATTCAACAATTTCCTTTTCTCTTTTCTATCCTTTATCAATGCTACCGGAAGAGGAACCAACTTCCATTATTCTTACCAGAGGGGAAATATTGACTGATCCAAACTTTTCAAGCACATTCTTAAAGAAATTTTCAAATTCCAAATCCCAGTTAGCCAAGCTCTTAGAATAAGAGTATATCTAATTGCATACCGGTTTGTTTTATTTCCATACTACATTGTCGATTTTTGGCAAGCAATTCAAGAAATACATTACCAAACATATAATTAAAGTGTCAAACCTGAATGGATAGCTTGATTCCTTTTTCAGTTGTACATTCTCCATGAGTTGATCCTTTAACAACCCGGATAGCTCAAAGTCCTGACCTTCAATTATCATTTTGTGAGAAACGTACATTGCTCCAGTCAATGTATCTCCTGCTCAATTTATGTAGAAGATTTTATATTTTATTCCATGTACAATGTACTTCATGATGGGATTCTTGATTGTAGAAATCATCAGAGCTCTCTAATCTCTTATTATTTTGGTTAGGGTTTTGACCTCTTTGTTTCAGATAGATTTCTTCCTGGGAACATCTTCGACTTTGTAAAATCTAGTTAAGTTCTCAATTGCCTTTTTTGAAATGATGTAAGTTTTGTCCAAAGTTAAAACATCATCATGTAATCTACTTAATATGAATTTCACGAATTCCAAATTCTCAAAGTATGGAAACTCATTCCACATATCCAAATTTCCATGCTTAGCCTGACTCAATTGCTTGAATTCATCTGGGAGTAACAAATTCCTCATAGACCTAATATTTGTACTGTTATATTCATCTAGAGTGATCGAGCCTTTGATTTTTTCCATTTTTCCTTTTCGTGTTTAGGGTTCACAACCACACACCAAATTGTATGAAGAATTTGAGAACAATTTGAAATACCTGATAGATTTCAAGATTTGCCAATGAATCAATTTTACTACTTCGTAATCTGCCTATCGAGTGCTCTCCTTCTTCTCTTCTTTGATGCAAAGTGATAAATGATGGTTCCGACTTGATATTTATAGTTTGCACATGTACAATAAATGAATTTTCCCTAAGTTTTCTAGAGACTCTATTTTCCCAAACAATGACAGAAAAATCTTATGCGGAACTATGAATTGTTTGAGTTCTCTTAGCTAAACTTAACCAAAAAATTTTCACACCATAAGTACACCTTCTTGACTATTATGTGTGTTATGATATCATCCAAGACAAGGGAGGAAGGGTTTTCTTGAAAGACTCCCCCTAGGGCAGTAGCCTGAAATCAATTACCGAAAGATTTATCGGAGGCAGGTTCTAGTATGGAATCATTTCCATCATCAAAATCATTTTTCCTTACCCATGTCTTCTTCATCTGATCTCCGATTTCATCCGTAGTTACCTTCTTTTTTTTCCTTTATCATTTTTCTCTATATTTTTGCCTCTGTATACTGGACCTCTTCTATCTACATTTTTATTTCTACAGAATCTTGCAATATGTGCTTGTTGTAGTTGTAACACACAATTCTTTCTTGTCCTGACCAATCATTCCAATGACTTCTTCTAGATCTGCATTGGTTATAAATATGCCCAAATTTTCCACATGTATACCATTCAACCTTTCTTCTAGCAATAGAGTGACTTGACATATTTTTGCATTCAATTGATTTATGACCAAACCTTTTGCAATTGAAGCACTGACTAGAAAATGATGAGACTCTTGAATTCATATTACTTCTACAATGATAAATCATATGACCGAACTTATTACAGGCAAAACAATACCCATTAAACTTTTGTGCATTAGGTTGTCTTACTAGATACCTTCCATTTGTGTTATGTCTGAAATTATTTTGTCCTGATCTGGAACTTTCTCCCTTTTCATATCCAAAACCTCTCTTATCATTTCTATTATTTTGTCCTTAATTCAACTCATCAAGCTTTACTAAACTAATCTTAAACTTTTCTTTGTATTCATTTGCAATGACAAGATCATTTATGAGAGTAACAATATGCTTACCAAGTTCTTCTTCATTGTTTCTAGTTCTTTGTAATTCACTTTCCAGTTGAGTGGATTCACTTTTTATTTTGCTACACTCATCAAATTTCTCTTTCAAGGTCTGAGCAAGATTTTCCTCATTTCTCTTCCTTTCTTCAATTTCTTTAGTCATCTTCATTGTCATAGATTCCATCTCATGTTTTAGGTTCGTATTGTCTCTAGCAAGATTTTCACATTCTTCGATTATCTCCTTCAGGGTTTGATTCAAGTGAGCATCATCCATGTTTTCACTTTCCTTGTGTTTGATATGATCACATAGATCTTTCCTCTTCACCTTGGATTTGACTATCTAATCCTTCAATGACTAGATGAAATTCTCAGCATCTCTAAGATTTGCTTTCAATTCTTGAACTTCTGCTTTAGAATGATCAAGGTCATCAAGTGCCACCAAAAGCTATTGTTGAAGACTACCAGAGTTCATCACATTCCCAGATCCACCTCAAGTTGCAAACCTTCTTCAGAGGAACTAGCTCTAATACCAATTGTTGGACTCAGGGGAACACTGAGAGGGGGGGTGAATCAGTGTTCAACAATTTTAAACTCCATCAATCTAAAACTTGAAACCATTTCATCATTGCATTAAGGAAAAGATGTATGCATTCAAAGTAAACATTCATAACACCATAACACATAGATTTTTGTGTGGAAACCCTATTAGGGGAAAAACCATGGTGGAGGTTAATCCACAACTTGAGTACTCAAAATATAAATGTTTACAAAAAGGAATGCACTTGCATTCAGGCACACTGCCTAGAACTCGTTGTTCAAGAGAAAGGATCACTGCCTTACAAAATTTAGATTAAAACCATCTGAAGGGTGAACTGAGATAGTAGCATGTGCTTATGCCAGGTGTTAGTTCTAGTGAAGCTCATAGATCTGATTTTGGATCTTCTTTCTGACTCTGCACTTCGCTCTGCTATGTTCTTCCATTTTCTACTCTTCGCATCACTAATAATCAAATTCACACTACTGTACTATTGAATATTTCAATTCGCATTTCAATTCACACACACACTTAATCACACTCTGGAATGAAAAAAATCCAATCTCTTATATATATTCGTAATCAATGATTTATTCATCCATCAGTCGGCTTCATGAAATATTAAGTTACCTTCAACTTGTTGGCTAGATCCACCACTAAATCATTATGCACATCCTCCAAAATTGGTTAAGACAAAGAGAGGACCCAAATAACACATAATCGAACACAAAGACTTATAATTAATTATATCTTATACATCCACAATTACTATCCTTGTCAGGTCGGCCTTAATGCACAAATAATCAACAAATTAGTGCACCAGATCTTCTAGATCATGTATCAGTGAGTGTGCATCAAAACCAAGATACTACAAGCATCAACAAACCTTCCTCAGAGATCCACAACTCAAAATATCTACCCGGTAAGGTGTTTAGATCAACTTTTATGCCTGTTAACTGGATGCCCTATTCTTTATTTTGTTCTGTCGGTGGGAACCAAAATTATATTGCACATTCAGATGCAAGACTTAAGCTGCATGACTTGGGTTGCCATCAATGACAACACTTACAAGCCATATGCTAGCAATCTCCGTAGGCCTATGCCAACATCTCCAATATAGTTAAAAATCTCAATTCTATGTCTCTTAACAATCTTGGAAATAACTTTCAACATCTTTATTTGATCTAATTTTTCTTCTTCTAGGGTTTCTTCATTTGGATTTTTAGCTTCAGCTCCTAATTCATCATTATCACTCTCATCTTATGTCTAGGTTTGAGACCTCTTTTCCTATCTTCTTCTACAAAATATAATTGAATCTTCATTGTCCTCATCATGTCTAACATTTCTTCCATTCTTCTAGCAACATTGGTCATGCCAAGAATTCTCCTTAGTGTCATCTTTCCTCAGATTTGGTGCAATTTCCTTAAGTCGACGATCTGGCTACAAGGTTACAACTACCTCACAATCAACACTTTGTTGAAAATAACTAGTAGGCTACCTCAAGTCAGCAATTTGTTCACCCTTGAATATGTTGTAATTCCTTCACAATTGATCAAACCAATTATTTGATACCACTTGATGCAGTCACAAATGGGGGATCTAGAGAAATAATTATCTAATTGTTCCTTAGAGAGTTAACGCAACCAAATCAACACATAATAGAAAAAACAACTTCTCATCGATTCAATATCACAAAATGATTACAATGGCTCACTGGCCTACTATATGATGATTACAAAAACAAATTTGATCATAGGCCACCACATGATTATTACAAGCTTATATGACAATACAAAATACTATCATGCTACTACTCTATTACTACTAGCTCCAACACTCACTATCTAATTCTCTAAACTTCTCTAGCTAACTAACTTTCTACTATCTTCATTACTAACTCTAACTAAATATGAGAGGTTTTTGTATAGTAGCTCCAAGATTTAGGAATGATCTTCATCAAACACAAGGTGTTTTGAATCTTGATGTCTAGTGTAATGTGTAGGCTGGCCAAAATCCACTAATGAAGCATTGGGTGTTGAATAAATTTGATGTGGTTCTAGTTGTAAGTACCTTTATTCATGTATTACATTGAGATATATTGGGTCAAATGCTACTATAAGAGAGGGAGGCCAACCAAACCAAGGCTCTTGGTAACAGAGAGCCGAGAGTGGAGGGCTGCCTTAACTTACCTCACTCTAAAAGAGGAAGGATCGAAAATGAAGAGCACTATGTAGTACTTTTTTCACTCTTTAGACCCGAGTTCGGGTTTAGGCTAGGTGAGTTGGTTTTTGGAGTTGGTACTGTTTCTCGGACAACTCTCTGTCCGAGGAAGACAACACAGTTCTAGGATGACAACGCGGTGTGTTGGAATCTCTCAGGTGCATTGGTGTCCATACAATCAGAAAATAGCAAACATAGCATAAACTACCAAAAAACCTACTAATGGACTAGCTAGTTAATCTAGATGGTAAAAATAGAATGAGAAAGTATAGGAAATAGATAGTAAAATGATAAAAGCAAGCAAATAAGAGCTAGGGTGACAAAGATGATCTCACAGAAGCGCCATTTTTCTAGGTAGCTCCATGCATACATCCTCCTACACACAAGAAAGAGGGAAAATTGTTGGGGATGTATAGGGGCCTACTTCAGTCAAACCCCCATTTTGGTGTTTCCACCTCCATGGATAGCCAAAAAGAAACATAGTAGAATATGTGATAAATAATAGAAAAATAAATAAGAAGCACTAAAAACAATGTTATGCTACTCAACCAAACCACAGAGGAGAGGAGTGAAGTGTTACCACCTCCACCCAAAAGCTCACTAGCCAATGGAGGAGAAAGCAAGCTACGAACTTGGCAAAGTCACCACTGCTGCAACCGTGGTGAAAGGAGGTCTCACTCCAAGCTCGTAATGTTTGTAATGGCCTCACACTTGTAATGTGGATTTTATGGACTGTTGTTGTTGTTGTAATGCTCAAAGGTGGGATGCTAGAATGCAGCTAGAGAATGAATGGGATACTAGAGAGTTTTCTTGAGAGTGTGAAGAGATCGTGAAGAGATGAAATGAATGAAGGAAGAATGTTTTTAAAGGTGGGATGGGAAGAATCTTCCATTTTCGGGGTTGGTTGGTCGAAGAGGGACGTTATAATTTTACCCCAATCGGGTGTGTAATGCCTTTGCCAACTTCAGATGTAAGAATCTATTAGGGATGGTAGTGCACAGCGTAGATGTATGTGCATCGCGCATTCGTCCCTGACAAATATTCTCTCACCAACACAAAGGACAAATGCCAAGTGGATGGAAGGTAGTTGGGTGATGTGGAATTTTTCCTTCGGATTTGATTTTCTAAGGTGAGGGTGTGTGAAAGGGGAATTTTTCTAAGGGGTGCAAATTCGCTCCTATACAGCTACAAGGTATGGAAAGGTTCTACAAACCTTACCTAATGAAATTTATGCAAACTATTTTGAACTACAATCTTCTAACAATAATAACTTTCTATAATCCAATCCAAAACTCTTGAGATCTAGATATGATGCACATGAGCTATTGTAGAGCTCCAATTCTTTGTTGTGAGCTAAAATAATATTATGTGGTGAAATGCAATAAGTTTTACCGGGATTCTCTTGTATCATAATTGATATGTTGGATAAAGAAGAGGAAACACAAAAAAGTGAAATTTAATTGAAGTTCTTGAATAAAACTATCAAAAATATGAAAATTCACAATGACTTGCTAGTCCAACAAGGTATTCAATGTCTTTTACACAATAATAAAATATAACTATCAAAATATAAATTCTCGGGGCTTGTTAAGAGTAAAAAGAATGATAAATTAATTTTAAAGGAATGGTTGAATATTTCCACCTCAAATGATGTTTCTAAGGTTATCAAGTCCTTGGTAGATCTTTAAGTATAGATAAAAAAATATAGCCATCGAGGTACAATATTTTTCTTTGATAATAAATTTGAGCTAATGAGATGTTTTAGATCCTTTCAAAAAAATTGATTCCCAATATAATGAGATTTGAAGTATCTCAAAATGACCCCAGTGAATACACAAGGAAATTAACTATATATTCTTATTTATTTTTGTTTTAATTTTATTTGTCTCAAATAAGAACTCTATAGCCTAATAAATAACTTAAAGACTATCTATTTCCTTAAGGTAAAATAACTTGAGAGCCACCAATTACTATAGTGAAAATTCACTACATTATAATCTTTTACCTTATTTATTTTGAATAAGAAACACCACATGCAAATGAATAAGGCATGTGCATAAAACATAAAATAATGATGATCATTGATCAAAACTATTCTAAGAATATGCATTGGGTTCATCTATTGGTATTTTGGATCAAAGTACCAAAGCAATGAGAATCAATGATTGTTTTGATAAACAAAGCATAGGTTCCAATGAAAAGGAAAAATAAAAATCCCTTGAAGTTTTGTTAGCATGGATCCCCACCACAAGATAGAGATAGTTTGGCATCATCTATGGCCCATGTTGATTCTAAAATACCTTTATGAGTATTTTAATATATTTTAGCACTATTGAGTGATTGAACAAGCAGCATGTACTATTGAACACTTGAAGACATAAAGTTTCTTTGATAAAGTTGTATTAGCAAATCACAAATTTTAGGATGTTGACTATTCAACACTTGATCTAGAGGCAAAGTGAGTATTATTAGGATTTTAGGAAGGTGTCAAAATGAATTCAATGGAAACCATTGATTAATCCAAAAGGGTCCCAAAGATCACATTCAAGCCTTACATGGCCTTAAAAATTAAAGGAAGTAGTGGTAGCCATAAATTTAGCTCTCTCTCAAGATCAAATACCTATAAATCTTCAAGAGAACAAAGATGGAAGATGGATCACATAGAGATTTCAGAATATGAAGCATACATGTACATGTAAATATACAATCTACTATGAAGCCCCCTCTATTACAGTCTAGACTCCTCTATTACAGTTTGGACTCCATAAAAGCACATGCACTTCAATGTGAGGATCTATATTAGGTAGGATCCATGGCATGCAAAATCACAAGTAAATTCTACATGAATTATAGTTGCATTTATAGTCACATCTAGTTCAAAAATTAATTTCATTTTCATAAATAAGAATATGTTGCTCATAGACAAGCTAGAAGTTAATTTGCAAAATTTGTCTTATTAAACTTTGGGTAGAAGCACAAACTTTTGTCACACTTTCATCCAACTAAATAGTTTTGAGTGAAACAGTTTCACTCTAAACAATTTCAAATGAAATAGTTTCACTTGAAACCACATGGCCTATATGTGACACATATAATTTTAGGTGAAACCCTTTTGCTCGAAACTATATAAAAAAAAAAAATTCCATTGTAAATTTGAAATGCACTTAAATTTAAGCATAATGTTTCAGGTGAAAGGGTTTCAGTCGAAATCTTTTTGACCAAAATTGTCTATGTGGATGCCTATGTGCAGCTTAACCCATCTTTTGGGGCAAAATAAAAGAAACTTCAACTTCAGCTCTAAATTTCTCCAACTAGGGGTAATTTATGAAAAATTAAAAATACCCTTTTATAGAGCTTGGAGTCTATAATTCAATTATTATTATTTTATATTTTTATTTGTTTTATTATGATTTTTAAAATTTACAGTAAGTTTTTATAATCAAACATGAGGTTGATTAAAAAATAAATAATAAATAAAACATATTAAAAAATTCTTGAAAATATATGGTGCACTAGAGGAAAAAATCCTCTTCGAAAGGGTATTATGATTTTTTTAAATAAAAAAATTAGACAAAAGTTGACATCCCATGAAAACTATGACATTTTAGTGAAGTTTCACTCTAAAAAATTATTACTGAAGACATATTCATCAAATTTTTTTCCATGCACTAGTTATTGAAGTTACCTGTTTGGAGAAAAAAATTAAGGAAAAAAAGAATTCTCATTTTTTTGTGACATCCCTTTGGCCTCGCGTTTTTTTGAAATTTTGAGCAATTCAAATTTTGCTCTTAAATTTATAAAAATATATATATCAAACCAAATCTTATTTTTTAAAAAAATTACAACTATAAACTTCATCAAGAGTTCTACATTTCATTATTTTATTTTATTTTGGAACTCATAACATAAATACCACTTTTATGTGGTTGAAATTGAACTTTTTTATTTGTGTTGGTCATTTCCTTTAAAAAGTGTGACACGGGTTTGTACATTTACCCCCTTATTCTCATAACTATTTCTTAAATATTTTCATTTGTAATTCATAGATATCACGAGTTTAATTTTCCAAAACTCTATAAGCCTTTTATGGGAATATAATTGTGTGACTCCTTGAAGTATTAAATATATTAATGTGGCTTATCTTTTTTCTCAACTATTATTGCTTATGAATGGGTAGTCTTGTGATTATGTTACAAAGCTATATTGGTTGTCTTTTATACTATTTGAATTGTGCTTTATAATAGTATGAATGGATATATTCTATACAAAGTTTTATAAAAGATAGATGAAGATTTGATCTATTCTAGGCATAGATCACCCCCTTTTATTTTGTTTCTTTGATTTTAGTACTATTTCTTCCTTTTCCTAGGCATAGTTGAATATAGGTAGAATAGAAGGAAATCAATTGATCTACTTTGGAGGTTTCTTTGCTAAATGAGTCTCACATCAATAAAAAAATTCATGTTGTGTTGAATTATAAGTTTAAAAGGAGCTAATGAGCTATTCTTGATTAT
Organism: Sequoiadendron giganteum; assembly: GCA_007115665.2. Classification (NCBI taxonomy): domain Eukaryota; kingdom Viridiplantae; phylum Streptophyta; class Pinopsida; order Cupressales; family Cupressaceae; genus Sequoiadendron; species Sequoiadendron giganteum. Next base: position 461,828,238 of record CM021106.1, read on the forward strand.
AATTTTTATTGGATAAAATGTTCCTTTAAAAATAAAATTTAGAGCACATGATTAATGCATATAAAATATTTTATTACTACTGTAATAAACTCATCTATTGTGCAATCGTTATTTAAATTCATAAAGTTTGTTTATGATTAGATTATCTACCTACATGGAAAATGACACCATACTTGGAAGGAACCTTGATATCCCTTTGTTGGAACTCTCTACCATGTTTCAATGGTCTTATGACAATTACAAGAAGTCATTGCCTAAGAGTTACTAGGCGGACTAGGATTAACATCTTTGACTAGATAAATATAGTCATCTAGAAGAAGTGTATATTTTTAAATATTATCTCATCTTAGAGTGTATGGGAATTATGTTGGAACTCCTTGGTCATAGGGATAAAGCAATCAAATTATAAGTTACATTCTATTTTAGAAGAAGTTACTTTTGGAGGAGGGTGCAAGGGCTCAACTTGGACGAGTTGGACTAAGACTTGTCTTATGGTTTTGGTAAAATATTGATGGTTTACTGAGTCTCCTTGACCTATATGTTAAGTGATTGGGATGAACATCATATAGTCAATTTTATGTAGGGTTATACAATGAAATTCCTCCTAATTTATAGTGTTGATCTCCATTAAAGAACTATAACTTAAAGTGTATTAGAATTCATTTTTATGAGATACATTTTGGGTGTGCTTTGGAGGATGTTTTTTTCCCATAAGAAGGGTTTTTTAGGGTATATTCTATGTTTTTTTTATGATCTTTTAAATTAATTTATTATACCATTAATTTTACTAAAATTATTGTAGATATAGTTTATTTGAATCTTTATCCTCTTTGGATTAAGTATGAATTAGTAATATTTCCTTCTAATCCCTATGCAACTTGATGTCGTCTATCATTCCATCCACCCCAAGTTCTTGATTATTAACCACCATCTAATGAATGTGTTGTGCACAAAATTCTTCTCATATTTATCTTGGCATTCTACGTGTTGTTCCATAAGCCCTTGCTATGAATGGTGTTACCATGCACATTATTGGAATTCTATTGGATTGTGCCTAAGCTCCTAATTCGATCCATGTTCTTCATCCACGTGTGTGAATTCTTCATGTTAGTTTCTTTGAGTTGCATGCACTTTAATTTTTAAGTTCTATAAGGATACATGTATAATTGATAGTTAATCCTTTGAAAATGGTCTAAGATCCTCAAGTAATTCACATGTAGGTGGTTGATTACTTAAGAACTAAAGGGAATTTCTTGGATTTTAGTTGGTTTTATTCTTGGAACATTAGTTTCTTCAAATCATAGGCACTTGGTAGATTACTTCTTGTATGCTCATCTCATTGTTACATGTTAAGTTTCCATCTTCAATTATTTAATGGCATCTTCCTTCAAAAGAAATGGTTAGTTGGTAATCTTGGGAATTGATTTGTTAATTGCTTGGGGTAGATTGCACATAGGGATTCTCCATGTAGAATCAAACACTTCTTTTGCTAGTTTTTTTCTAGTTTCATTTACGAAGAAGAGAATGTATGTTTGTGATCCTTGTTTTAGTATATAAATGTTTCATGCTCAAGCATTTTTTTTGTATTCTTCTTATATTTCTAATATAAAATTTTGTCTCTCTCTAGTTGTTTATTTTAATTGTTAAGGTGTTTCATCACACCCATAAAATAAAATATAAAAACAACATAAATATATTAAAAAAAAAACTTTCAACAACAACCAAATCATTCAAAAAAATACAATAAAAAAAAACCTAAGTAAGTAATTAACAACAAGCACATCCATAAAACACATCCTCATCTAGGTCATGCAAAATCCCCACAACTTCCTTTCTCTAGAGCAATTGGATATTAGCAGTGGGTTTTGGTATCATGTATTCACATCTACCCCAATTCCACCACTCGTCATTAATTAGCTCTACACGTTTGAAGAAGAGGAGTAGATTGTAAGAGGAGAACAAGTTCAAGTGTTGATTACTTGATAAAAATTCATAGTACAAGATCCAAAATTCAGAAGGAAAGGGAGATCAAGTAATTGTTGGGCTATGGTTTCTTTTTTGAGTTGTTATGGTGTTCCGTTTTGCTGCCGATCCGTGGGTCCTATAAACTGTTTGGCCTCGTGAACGTTATTAAAAGTCTTCATTCATTCATTTAGTAGAGCCACTCTAGTCTCAACAAAGGTGGCTTCCACCTAGTGTCTATTGAGAAAGGGTGTCTCAAACTTGTTGGCGAGAAGGCATCAACGTCAAGTTCGTCAGGCTAACAAGTGAGTGTCAGCAGGACTAAGTTGCTAGTCTCCTCGATGTCCCGATAAGCTCTCCACGGATTGGCGTTAATTGCTTCATTGGGTTTACAAATGAATGTCGGCGGGACTGAATGAGCAATCTCTTTGACATACCGATGAATTGCAAGAAGTATCTCGTTGGAGGGACAGGTTGATTTCAGAGGGACTCACTTGGTAGTCCCTTCGACATTCCAATGAACAACGGGAAGGAAGTCTTTAGGGAGATATAAGGATATCGTCGAGACCTTGAGTTTTGTCTCTTCAATATCTCGATGGAAGACTGGGTCTCTTCATCAGAGGGATTGATGGTTTTCATTGAGACTTTAGTAATAGTCCCTTCGACATGTCGATAAGGTGGGACCGAACTATGTGAAGGATAATGTCAACTGTACGGTGATGACATGGTTGATATGTAGGCGATGGGGACCACCCGTTCAAGGCTGCAGGGTTTGTCGACGAGACTTCGCCATATCGAAAGAAGCTGCTATGTGGTCTCTTTGACATCCCGATAGGATGAAACTTTTAACGTTTCAAAGTGACAGTGAGATTTCGAAGAGACAAGGTTTGAAGTCTCTTCGATGTTTCGATATGACTTCGACAGGGTAGAAGGTAATGACGGTTACATCGTTTGTGACCATTAGTCTGTTATGGGAGTTGAGCGATGGTTTCTTGGAACACTTGAGAAGTATGAATTGAATGCTGTAGCACATTGGTAATGTGATGGAGTGAGATCGAAGAAATTATAAAGGAGTGCTACCAAATTCGTTTTATGAATTAACACCTAAAAGAGCATATTTTGGTACTTGTATGTAATTTACGTTTTATTATAATACAAGAGATCTCTGCTTTGGTGCATGGGTTTTTCTCGTAAGGGTTTTTCCATGTAAAATCTGGTATTCATGTTTTATTGTCTATTCTATTATTCATGTATGTGCATCTTTATGTTCTGTAATTGCAAGTTTTGAAATATTTTTTGTATCTCTTTCCTGAAGATTAGCTTTAGGAAGGCATATTCCACACTCTGCTTTCCTTTTAGTGTCAACAAAGGTGGTAATTAAAATTATTTGTAGAGAAGGGGGACTTGTCACCCTCGAGACTCCAGGTCATGAAAGATTCCTAAGGAACAGGCTGCCCTAAACTACCTTAGGTTTGTTAAGCGGATCAAAAAGGACAAGGTACTAAGGTTGAAAAGGAAGGGAAAATAACTTGTTGCTTTCCTTATGCTAAACCAGATGGTCAAGGGGTCACAAGAGCCGATTTCCAAGGTTTGGCCTACTGCCCAAACAACTCACTGTCTAAGACGACAACGTAGATCTCATACTCCAATGCAACGCACTGGTGTCTCAAGGATGCACTAGCATCCGTATAGATAGAGGTCCAGAATACAGGAAAAAGCTACAAGGAAATCTACTAAGTGACTGCAATATTTATACTTTGACAGAAAATAGAAAGGACATAAACAACGAATATGACAAAATGAGAGTAAGGACTAAACTATTACAAAAATGACAAGGAATGTGAGAAAACGTGCCTTTTCACCCACGAGTTGAAACTTCGAATAGCTCCACTCAAAAAGTATCACCTACACACACAGATGGAAAAATATTGGGGCTATTTTAGAGGACTGCCTCAGTCAGTCCCTCATTTTGGTGTTCCCACCTCCACAGATAGCCAAATAGCCACAAAGTGTAGAAAGCGATAGAGAAATGGAAAGGAAATAAATAAAAGACAACAATATGCTATTCAATAAATAAAATGATGCAAAGAGTGAGCAACAATGAATGATATCACCTGCATAGCTACGAGCACTCAAGGCAAGTAGTGGAAGGAAGAAGCTTGAATGTCTCCAATGGTGGTGTTTTTGTAGCAAGAACGTGACTAGGAAGCAAAACCAACAGCTTGCAAACAAGAATGAGTGAGAATTGAGAAAGAAAGAGTGGAGTGAGTGAAGAGATCCCAGAAGTGCCCCAAAGGTGTGAAAGAATGTGAAGTCATTCCTTTGAACTGGCAAAAGGGAGGCAAAGGACTTGTTTTTCGTCGATCAAGGAAGCAGGAGATGTTATGCTTTAGGACCAATGGAGAAGTGTAACACCTCTGCGGATTCCAGAGGAAAGAATCCTATTGGGATGGTAGAACAATACACAGACATTCACGCGGCGCGTGCGCATCCTCGACAGAGATTCCTCCACTAACACGAAAAGACAGCCAGGTGGAATGAGCGAGGTGGTGACGGTAGAATTACATCATCGGGTTTACATTTTCTAAGGTAGGGGAAATTAAATGGAGAATTTTCCTAGGGGTGCAAATTTGCTCCATTACACTATTGTATCCTTTTTGTACACTACTTAGATCACTCCCTTTCCCTACTATGCAAGCCTCTTACACACTTCTATGGAAAATGGGTATGAATGTTCTTCTATAGAAATGCAATGCTCAAATTTAGAAATATCTCTTTCTCCTCTACATCTCACTTGTGTAACTTTCATGAGAGTGTTATGCACAATCATCATTCCCACATTAAAGAGAATGAACCATTTTTTACAAATTAATTTTAGGCAAAAGCTCATCCAAGATGGAAATAATGGTGTTTAATTAGAGAATAATATTTTATCTAGGTGAATGCTTCTGCTGAAAAAGCAATAGATCTTTAGAAAATGTAAAACTCTATAGTTTTGTTAAGTCTCAATTTTATGTCTATTGTAATTTTTATTTTTGAAAAAGTTAAAAACTTTGAGGAATAATATATCTCAACTCCCTCTTACTTATGGAATAGTGCAATGGTGTTTAGGTGGCATTCGAGTGGCCACACATGTTCAAACTTCCACTAAGCCAACATGCTCATGAGCTTTGCATCCCTAGCAAGTAGTTGGGTTTGGGGTTTGAACCTTATCTTTATTGGGGATTAGAGCCACCCTTGTGCTCTAAAAAGATAGAGCCTAGACCATTAAACCATGTATTTATTGTGGATTGCAGCCTCTATTGTACAATTATCTTGTATAAGATATCAAAGGCCATTGAACCATGTATTTATTGTGGATTGGAGCTTCCATTGTACAATTATCTTGTATAAAATGCCATGTGATGTCATTATGATCTAACTAAAACTCTCTAAAATGCTGAAAATTTAGAAGGGGTAAAAATGAAGTCATATCTAAATCATCTATTAGTTCTTTCACCCTTAACACTAACAGCATAATCTTATGACTTATAAAACTATATGAAAAGTGATTGTTAATACCTATGACACTAAAACTTATGAAGCTTACACCTTACTGTGCTAGGTTATGATATCATAATTATAGTATATCTATTGATGGGGTTTATGTTGATTGTAATAGAATAGGACATCTAAGTAGTGGGTATAAATTGTCCATTGCCATCGTGTAGGCCAACATGGCTAGAGTTGTGGTGAATGCAAGTTGGTAGCTTTGGACAAGAGTTTCACCAAAAACCCATTTTAGTCCATTATCAAAAAGTTATCTTACATATATAAACTTATAAAGAAATACCCACGTCTAAATATCACCACGTTTTATCTCTAAGCTCTTGTAATGTATCAATGCATTCTTTGGTTTCCTTTCCCAGGACCTCCTCGTTGCAGACACAATAACTTATAAAATCAAGAAACTGACTCCCTTCAAAGGAAAAAGCTCAAATTTGTGTCCATACACTACAATCTGTGTCTATGATAACTTGCTTCATCGTCACTGTCTGGTTCCTTTAAGAAACAAAATTTTCAGCACATGATTAATGGATATAAAACAGTTTATTGCTCCTATAATGAACTCATCTGTTACAACTGCTCATTTATTCATTCAAGATCTCTCTTAATAATTTTTTAATAAAACCCTTCCACTATAATTTTATAGTTTAGTTTATTTTAAAGCTCAAGTTCAGATACAATTATTTAGGCCTAATCACAGACAACCACTAATTGTTCAGGGTTAAACAAAGACTACCCACTAATTTTATTTTTTTGAAGAAAAGAGCACTGTATCTGAAAGGTCTGTGATAAGATATTTAGGTAGACATTTCTTCAAAAGTATGAATAAGATCTTTCAACTACACCAGAGACATAGTTTTTTTTTTTTAAGAAAAGAGCACTGTAACCAACTAACAAAATTTCTACCTAATGTTTACAGGCAGGACAATAAGGTATCTGTCAAACACAAGCATACCTACCTATGGCCAGATCACAAGTTCACCAGAAGAATATAGGAAAAAATCAGGGGACAAATGGATGAGGACATATTGTGGAATTCTTTTGCTGATGGCCCACGGGATATATGACAGTCTTGATGTTGACAGGGCTGACACCTTCTTCAAAGAGCGGGCGTGTACCTCGTGTTTCTTTTGTTCAGAAGTGAACTCGTCCTTTTAATCAATCAAGGCCCAATATGCAGCGTAAATGCAGGTGCAGAACAAATCCTGAAAAATAAAATAAAACAGCAGAGTAGTAGAATAACCATTTTTGCTTAAATCAAGCTTCATTGTTGCCAAAAGAAACAAGACAACAAATAAAAAGCTAAAAGATAAAATCCACTAGAAAGAGCGGATTTTTATCCAAAACCAACTCCGACCTCACGAAACCCTAAGATCAACAAAAATAACTGATAATATTTCGGGGGCATAAAAACAAATTCTTTCTGAACTAAAACCTATGCTTCTTCATCATTCTGTGCTAGAAAATCAGGGAGGGAACAATGGAGGGGTTTTGTTTTTGCTTTGGTTTTATGATCTCACTTTTACACAGATTTGTTCATCATCATCGCTGTAACCCCAACAGATTAGACAATTAAACCCTAACTTAAGAACAACCCCAAAAAAAACACACACAGAGCCGAATTTACTACAGCTCATCCAACAAAAATCAGGCCTTACAGCATATTTTAAGGCCTTTATTAAAACTTATCACAGATCAATAAGTAATAGAGAACCTCTGACAAAAAGTGTATGCAAAATGAGTTTTACAAGTGTAGAGGGAAAAAGTGCACCTTTAGTATTTTTTTTAAAAGGGAGGAATTAATATCTGGTGGACTCGTGAATATGTACTATTATAACTTTCATCTTTATGAACTAATCTTTATCTGTATGAACTGCCTTTCACTCAGAAGAATTGAATCTATACTATAAAACAATAGTATCTTAATGATAGCAGATTTCCACAATTCATAGAGATTAGTTGTAAAATTTCTAGATTTGATTGTGTGAGTTTATTTTGCATCAACTTTCGGATCACACTCGTGATCCATCATCACATTAGTACCTCTGATTTGATTTGAACTCATTTTGAATTAAATATTCAGCTAAACCTAATTTGAATCTGAATCTCTATTTCTCAATTGTCTCTACTCAAATTTTAGTTCTATTGTTTTCAATTCTAAATTGAAACTACTAAGACAACCTTAAACCTAATTCAGGGTCGCCTTGTAACCTTAACCTTCTTATTAAGAAAAGGTATAAAAAATGAACTGGCATTTTGAGAAAAAGGAAACTGACAATCAAGTGATTCATGGCTGTATTCAGCGGACAATCATCGTCATCCAATGCAGGAGCTCCGATCCACCACAAAATTCTTGTTATGAGATTTATATGAAGCATTGACAGAGAGAGAGAATGATATTGATAAGTGTGAGCACTCTGAATGTGCATAAGAAATATACTGATAATCAACATGTTTTACACATTCTTATCTTTGTTGTTTTTTTCATGTTAAATATAGATAATGATCTAATGATCAAGGCTAAATAGATTTAATTCTATTTTATTTTATTTATTGAAGATTGTTCATAAAAAATACAGGTTACAATATTCAGTGACTTCTCACCGTAAGGACAGCTATTAGTACAAGGCTACGAACTAGCAGTCACCACCAAAATGAAACACAAAATTAACCAGTTAACTGTTTAGAACCATCTGAAGATAGTATCATCTTTATCAAAACCCCAAAACCCAAAACTCAGGAACCACAAGAGTATGATGTTATTCCCAGCAGCATTTTTTATTGCTGTTTGACTGATACATATCAAATTCACAGGTACCAATCTCAGGCTCAGTTTCAGTTCTCGTTCCAAATCCTTAACTATGGGTTTAAATTGCACATTCTTAACAGCATTAACTCTCTATGTCTCATCAGGAATGCTGATCTTATGCTGTCTTATATCTCATGTTGAAACTCAAGTACTTTTTCATTTAACTTGCTCCTGTAATGAGGCCAAAAGTATGCCTTCGTTAGGAATGCTGATCTTATGCTGTCTTATATCTCATGTTGAAACTCAACTTCTTTTTCATTTAACTTGCTCCTGTAATGAGGCCAAAAGTATGCCTTAGTTAGACCCTCCTCAAGTAAGATGAAAAACCTATTTTTTGGAATTTCCAATATCATGAAGACCTGCATAAAAAATATAAAATAAGGCACCTCTTTTTGTCTTAAGAAAACCTCATCAGTTCTTACTTTTCAGATATGCCACAAGATCTCATTGCTCAAAAGTTAAAATCATAGCAGCAAAAATCATTTGGGGAAAAAATCGGCAAATCAAAAGTATAAATTTTTTAGAAAAACTCAAGGAAAAATTGGAAAAAAATTGGATTAAGAAAAAACGTAAAAAATTGTAGAAAAAGAGACAAAAACTATTCTTTTCTTTTTTTAAGATCCTTGCTAAACTCAAATACATACCCAAATAACATCTCATGCCAAGTAAAACTATCTCACATCCCATCCCAAACTATCATTCCAGAAGGAAAATCACAATTTTTAAAAAGTTCGAAAGTTTCAATTTTATCACAAAAATCATAGATTCTAGAAGGGTACCCAAAGAAGAGAAATCAGAATTAATAGTTGTTTTTAAGAATTAAAAACCACTTAAAACAAGATTTCTTAGGCTCAACCACATTAGACCAAACAATATTAAGGATACAAAATCATTTTTCAACAAACCAATCAAGCTTTCAATTGAAGTTTAGTTTTGCCAATAATTTTTTTAGTACCAGCAAGTAAGAATGGACAATTTTTAGAAGGTAGAACCATCTTCCCAACTAATATTATCCAAAATTTCAATATGAAATTTTAGGGAAATTGAAACTTTACCTCACAAAAAGCTTCTTTAAGATTGAGAAGGTCCTTATGTAACTACTAGAAATGACAATTTTTTACTACATCCTTTCCCACTTCTTTAAACTTTCATTCTAAAAAATGTCCTTAAAATCAATGATCCCCTTTGGAAGCCCATTACTTAGTATAACATCCTTGGATAAGAGCAACCAATTTATTCTTCCAATCCAAACTCTACCATATGGACCTATGAGCAATGAAGACCCCATTTGGTCTAGTGAAGGCATCCTTATTTCTAACAAGGTGCTTAACACTCTTTGATGCCCTCCAAATGCCAAATCAAATGGTTTGATAGATATTTTTGAAAAAGAAGATCATGAGGATGTAGTGCAGTTTGATATTTACCTTTCTTATGTCTTGCAAGAGTGGTATTATTTATAACCAACACTTTCTAGGGTTCATTACAATCAAAAACTTTAAGAATCCATTTAATTGCTAGAGTGACATCTTACAACTTAATACATTTAAGACTAAGGCCACAATTTGGGGAGATAACACTAAGACCAATTAATAGCATGCCTCTTCTTATTACCATTCCCACCAGATCACAAAAAAAATCTCGTTTTTTTAAAACTCTACCCACTTGACAAGTACAAAATATCTAGGCGGAAGAGTAATAAATATTATAAGAAGCTAAGACTTTGTAACAACCAACAATGTAAAGGAGATGAGATTTCCATTTCACATTCTTATTTTCAATTTTTTAAACATGCACTCCCACATGTCCCTTAGAGAAGGATCAACTAAAAATGGGATGCCTAAGTATCTCACAATTTTATTAAGATCCCCCATTACCACTCATTACCTTAAAGCTAATCAGGAGGAGTCATTCCAACTCAAATAATGGATTTACCATTAGAAACTTTTTTCTCCCAAGTCTTTATAGAACAAATTGAGCATGCTCAACACATTATAAGTTATCTTCATTGATCTCAACAAACAAAGTAGTGATATCTATAAATTGAGCATTAAGAAGATTACTCTTATCTAGCAAGTAGATGCCTCTAAATGGAGGGATGAGAAAACTAATTTTCAAAAAGAAATTTAAGGCATTAGTAGCAATGAGAAACAAAGTATAGGCAAGAGGACAGCCCTACCTAATCGGCCTAAAAAAAAAAGATTAGTCACAGACCCATTTATGTCAATTTGAGTAGACACATAATTGAACAAAACCTCAATCCATCTATAGAAAACATTAGTAAAACCAAAATACTCCAATATAGTTAGAATAAAAGGTCATTCATCTCTATCATATACCTTTTAAATATCTAACATCATACAAACATTCTACTCAAATTGCTCGGTCCAATTAAGCCCCTCCCAACTAGTGATCAAGCTTTCCAATATATATATATGTCCTTAATGAAACCAATTTGATTCATTGATACAATTTTAGTGAGGATGTCAAATAATATTAATGAAAGGAGTGTGGAAAGATTATTATATGAATAATTAAGAAAATTAATTGGACTCTAGTTTTTAATGAAAGAATTGTCCCCATAGATAAAAGCTTGATAACAACTCTATTGATATTAATTCCAAGTGAACCTTTCTCGAATGCCTCATTGTACACCTCTAAAAGGTCCTCAATAATTCAATCAATGTTAACTTTATATAATTCAATGGGGAGCCCATCAACTCTAAGAGATTTGTCATTATTAAAGGAGTTAATTGTCTTAATGGTTTCGTCCTTAGAAAATATTTTCATTAATCTCTTTAAAATATTTTTCATTAACATTTCTTTGACTAACCCTTTTATAAAATTCCTCACCTCAAAACACTACTCATTATCCTCTAAAGAAAATAACTTCTAATTTTTTTTTTAAATGATTCTTTTATTATATCATTGTCATTAGTCAAAACCTCCCCAATATTGATAGGACCAATTTTCTCCTTGTTTTGCTTAGATTTTATAATATTAAAAAAAAATGATGCCCTATCCCATCCTTTTAGCCAATTCAATTTATTGACCCTTAGTTCTTATAATTTTGTAGGCATCTCAACTAATTTTTTTCACCAATTCTTCATAAATAGCCTTGTCACTCCCATCATTCTATATCTTTATATCAAGCTCTATAAGTTGCTCTTCCAAGTTATTCTCAACTCACCTCTATCCAATGTCTTTGTCTTACCCAAAATTCTAAATAGATTTTTTTAGTAGAGATTATGTCATCTATTAATAGAAAAATTATCACCAAGGATATTTCTATTAATATTCCTAGCAATATAAATTTCATTCAAATAGTCTTCATCTTTAAGTATTAAAACATTAGTCTTTGACAGTTGATTCTTATTACAAGATTCCTTTGGCAATTTTTCATTAATCTTAATGATTGCTCCAATAAGAGAATAATCCAATATAGTGTATGGGAACACTTACACCAAATTACTGCCCATATTATTTTCGAATGAGAAGTAGTCTAAGCTATGAGCATAAAACGTATCCAACCTTGAATAAATTATTTTACCTAGAACCTAGCTATTGCACTAGGTAAATTAAATGTATTTATTACTAATATTCTTCTTTTCCAAAGGGTCAATTAGGATGATAAATCTTTTGTATTTAGCTTGATAATCTAGAGCTTGTTAGCTTTTTAGATGCCCTCATTTCTACCCATTTTATCCTCTTTATGCTTAATCATGTTAAAATCCCCTGTTAATATCCAAGGAACTTTTGGGAAAGAATGGAAACCCACGTCCACATTTCACATATTTCTTTGTAGTCATTAGAATCATGCATAGAACAAATATCAAAATTGACCTTATCCTTCTTGAGAATAACTCAAACCTATCTATTACATGGATATGAGCCACTATCTACTATAAAAGGGGTCCATTTGGAATCTAATAAAATAGTATCCCTACCGTTACCCTTAAAATGATGAGTAGAGAATAAAATAGATTGTCTTTAAAAAAATATTAACACTAACTCTAATTGAAAATCCGTTACTTTAGTTTCTTGCAAGTAAAGAAAATCCACATTAGGGCTCTTATTAAGATAATTTTTTTAAATGTATTTTATATGAGAGGATTATAAACCTCAACATTCAAACTAGCACCATAAATTATCATTTATGAGAAGCAAGATAGGTAGGGAGCTTATAGCTCTTGTAAAATATATCAAAACATTTAGGCAACTGTTTTTCTTTATATATTTTACTAATTTTTAACTTGTTAGAATCATGGTCTAATTGTTTTGTTCTATTGTTGTCCTCCACTAGAGGACTTTCTTTTAAATTTTATATTTTCATATCCTCCTCATGAAAAAGAAGGTTTACACAATCTAAGCTAGCTTTCTTCCTCTTTGAAATTTTTGGTAAAGATAGTGCATGCTTGCTCCTCATTTAAGTCAAGACCTTAATATAAAAACACATTTGGGGGAGATTAACATTCTTGGTTTTTTAATTTCTTATTTATCTCTCCCAAGCATATTGTTTAGCACTTTTCCTAGTTTACAAATTTATGGGTGTAGTCCTCTCAACCTCTTTATTCACACTATTATTAACTTAGACCATAGGATTAACAACATAGTCCTCTTCCAATAGAGAACTTATAATAGTAGGGAAAATATCCTCCTCTTCCTTGTTTTCTATAAGGACTTGTGGTTCAATTTCATTAAATTCATAGTGGGAGGGTTCCCTTACAAAGAATCATCTTCCATAAACTCAACTTTATCAAAAAATAGGAGAAGAAATATCATTTATTTTAGTACATACATATCACTAACCCTAAGTACCCACCTATTATTATCACCTAGGGATTCACTACTCATAGGTCTAGGAATTGATTTTTGGAAAATTTTGGACATTCCCTTCTCTTTACACGAAAACCAAGCATTAATTCCTTCAAAAATCTCTATTTAACTAGTTATGATGTACTATCATCCATTTGAATACATATCACCTTGGGAACCATAATTTAAGTACTCAAAGAGACTAACACTCAATAATTAAGATAAGGTAGAGTGAATCTAGTTTCTTCTACTTGCAAGACCTCTCTCAAATACTTTAAAATATATGGAATAAATTTATACAATCGAGGCATGAGGTTCTTAAACTCCAAAAACCTTATATCAAGTTGGCCAAAACCTTCTCTAGTTTAGAATCAACAAACCATGGTGTTGGTTCTCAGAGTTATAGGTTCCTAAATCCCTAAATCCAAGCCATTCTCTAAGTACCAAGGGTGTCAAAGTTAGAGAAATAAACCTTGAACTTATGATTAGGTAGGGAAACAATAGACCATTTTATTAAGAGTGGGAAAATTTTCCTTCACTTTAGGCTCATCTAGACCCAACTGGGGCTTCCCTATAGGTATCCTTAATAGGATTGATCACAAATGAAAATATAAAATTAGAAAAACTTTTAGTAGTACCTAATATATGCTTGGTCCCAAAAGTTGTCACTAGACCAAATGATAGCCTAGTTTTCATCAGAGATCTTATTATGTTGATAAGCACATCATTGCACATATATATAGGATGTGAGTATGCAAACCATGATTCTCTAGGATAAAAACTTCAATTCTCACTATGGATATTTCTCTAGATGGATTATTGAATCATGATATGCATAAAAATTACTTCCTACTCCTAATATATTCCTATAAGATATTTCTAATTTGGGTGTATGGTGGATCATTACTTCTAAGATTGGTGCATATTCATTTGGGTATAGAGTTTTTATACGCCAAGAAAGACAACACATGGAAATCATAAAGAAATATGAGTAATGCATAAAACATACACCACAAATAATGATATAAAATAATACAATTTATTAGTTATGCATCCCAAACTATAGAAATTCATATGGAATGAAGAAATGACTTCATACTATTAAAGTGCCAAGATGAAAACCTAAGCTATAATTTCCCAACATATAAGTCATTTACAATATTAAGCTTCCTAATATTTAAAAAATATGCAACTCATATGGCAACTAGATTGGTAGAATTTGAAACCCTAGAAGCTCCTTCAGCTCGAAGTCGCATGGAAGAGAGAAAATTATTGAAGTTTGTAATGGAAAATGAACTAGCATATATAAAACATTTTTGGTTTCCTTTTCTCTTTAGGAATCAAGAAGGAACTAAAAGTCATGAATAAGGCATGTTAAATAATCTAAAATCTAATGAAATATGTTGAAATGGTGAGCTAGATCTTGTGTGGAAACCATCTACATAAAAAACATAACAATCACATTAATGATGACATGATGCTTTTATCATCCATGATTGGAATTACCCATTAATTCATGACCTTGATATGAACAACTATTTTTGGAAAGAAAACCCTCTTGGAGTAGTTGTAGCATCAAATTTAGTCATTAATGATGACTTGGGTCATGCAGGGAGATAGGTGAGACCGAACAATGAAAAATGCAAGATTTATTGAGTTTCAAGGTTGTTAGGGATTGGGGATTAGGGATACCTTGTGCCTAAAGTAAATAAATATCTTTGATTCACCAACTCTAAAAAGATAGATGAAAGGAAATATCAAGAGTTGATAATTAGGGATACCAAGGAATTCATCCCACAAGGCATGCAAGTAAATATATGTGTGAACTCATGAAATCAATAAAATGACATAGTGAAAAATGTTGGGGATTGAGAGTTGGGATACTTTATACTCATACCAAAAGTAACAAAGTTACAAGTATGTCTGCATCTCCAACTCTAAAAAATATCTAAAGGGAAATTTCAAATGTCAAAGATTGAGGATACTAATGAACTAATGCCATAAAGGATATAGGTGAAGGAATGAATGAAAATAAAACTCAAAAATAACATTGTGTTAAGTGTCAGAGTGCAAGGATCGAGTAAAAACATGATGAAAAGAGAAAGTCTAAAAATTTGACAAAGAAAAGGGAAATAGGGGAGGTTGGGGGAAAGTTGTGCTAGGATGGGAAACTCTAAAACTCTAATATTTAGTAAAACATTTAGAATTTGAACATAAAACTTCCACACTTAGAATTATTTTGAATTATGCAACTTTCATGACATGATATGGATGTGGAGGATGATGACATGCAACACATATGCAAAATTTGACCAAGGGAGAACCATTAGGAATGATCTCAAATACATTATGTGTGAAGGGATAAATAAGGATAAAATGCATAGGGGGCTATGACTCCAAAACAATCAGGCATAGTCAAATTAGGCACTAATACATGGGACAACCTTGGAAATGGATTGTGCCAAATTATATAAAAATATTTTTAACTACCCATGTTAATGTTTTGCTAATGCATGATGGCATAATGTTTTCATTGATATCAAAAGGTGTCATTGATGTCAAAGGGTAGACCAATGGATGCCTGGATGTCATTATGCTCAGTGGATCAATGTTTGGAAGAGTTGGTGTAGAATGATGGAGAGAAGAGCATGTTTTGCAATTATTTTAATGTTGCTCAAAATTTGCAATGTTATCATGAAATTTTGTCATGCTATTGTAGAAGTCACTTCAAAAAGCTAGAGGAGTAAACTAAGGCCAAAGATATGGGTTTTTCAAGAGCTTCTTAGAAGTGTGAATTGCAGAACTAGAGGATGTGGAATGTGCTCATAAATGATTTATCTATGCTTTCTGGTCAAACTAGGGCTTTGCAAAAAACCCTAAGAATTGCAATCATGGTGATGAACAATCCTTATATTTTGGTGTTGACTATTTACAGATGGTAGCAGGTCATTTAAGTCACCACTTAAACCATTGGTATCATCAGGATGACCGAACCCTTTACCTAGTGCTACCGGTTGGCATGGTGTGTGTATTGCAGTGACTCTTCACATCGTTGTTTATGCTCACCATGACCATGTCTAAACTACGATGTGTGATATGCCCTTGAAGGTGATCAATGGTTGTGATAAAACTGGTTAGATTGAATGGATTCCCACTAGCCTGCAACATGTATGGTGGGTCCTCGTCTTGCCCTTTTGGGATTTTGGGCAAGTGACAAGTGTACAATGGGATCAACAAAAGCGACAAGGATTTGGTAGTGGAAGATGACATCAACAAGAAAATGTGGAAAAGTTATGATTGTTTTACATCAGTGCTTCACATCATTGTTGTAAAGCAAAGGGAGTCAAGCGATATGTGATATGCAAACTATTGTAGAGCATGACATCAACCAAGATAGATGGCAACATCCTACTATCCCGCTGAAGATTTGGTGGGTCCTTGGTTAGGCCTGCGAGAATGCGGGCTAAGGACATGTGTCCCAAGGGATAGGTGGTTGCATTTGATTACATCACCTCATTTATTCACATCGTTGTTGTAAATAAAACAACACCACGCAAGATGCAATGGGAGTTCAATGGTGGAGATTGAGTGTTGGTGGTCGAATAGTGATCACAATATCTCTTCACATCACAAAAATGAAGGTTGATGCTCTAGGCATAATCATGATACACGATAGAGATCAAATGACGTCAATTAAAAGGAGTTTAATTGAATGACTATGTTTTAAAGATGGAATATTAAATGAGGAATGATGGATTATGACATGAAGACTATAGATCAATTATTAGAACTCAAAGATGAAGATCTCAAACGACTATGACACTATGAACAAGGGTTTCGATTGTAAACCAATATTGTGAACAAATTTAGTTGGTCCAACTGCTCCAACAACCAATTTGATTGGTGATGTGATTTGTAGAGTGGTGAAACATACTGTAAAAAAGATCAAGATCAAATACACAAGGAATGCATTAAATTCATATTAGGTTTAGGGTTTTGTAGATTGCCATGCTTTAGAAAATTCAATGAATCATAACAAGCGGTTGGTGGCTTGAGGAATTAATGCCTTGCTGACTAAGTCATGAGAAAATAGAAAAATTGAATTTGGTAGAGTGTTGATGTATGTTGTAGGTAGAGTGAGCTCTTGAGGCAAACAAAGAATGCACTAACAAAAAATGGAAATTGTAGCAAAGAAATGTATGTGTGAGCTCTTGAGGCGAATAGAGAATGCACTAATAGAAAAAAGGGAAAGGTACAGAGGTGTATGTGAATGAGTAGAACCAAAAAAAAAATTAGAGATATTCATTAGGGTTAACATTCAAGGTGAATAATAGAGAGAGTTGCAGAACATAGAGAGGTGCAAGGCAGAGGATTGTGTTGTATAGAAAACAACAAAGAATTGAGTAGTTGCAAATAGGGTTGCAACATTGAGCTATATTCAATAGAAAAAATTGTAATTGTTTCATTGTAAATCTTATTGGTGGGTGCCATCAAATAACTGGGTAGGTGCTCAGTGTAGGGAGTTGGTGCTTCCTTGGAGTGGGTGCTCCTGAAACTAGAGGATTGGTGTCTCCTTAGGGTTGGTGCCCTTAAACATTGTACTTAGAAGATATTCATTGTGAGGTTGGATTAGGATAGTAGATACTAGTAGCTATTCTCACCGTGGTTTTTCCCATCTTGGGTTTTCCACGTATATCCCATGTTATGATTTATTATGTGTGCATTTTTATTTCTTTGCATAGTTATTTCAATCTACACTAAAGGTATTAAAATGAATTAATTAGTTTAAAGTGTTAAGGGATAAATTTTGATGATCTATTGATTCACCCCCCTTTGAGTAGATTTTTGTGTTCCAACAATTGGTATCAGAGCCCTATTTCCCTAGGAGAAGCTTAACCATCTTGTGTAGATCTTGGAAAAGTGAAAACAATGGCCAGTAAAGAGGGTTCATCTACAAACACGACACCTCAATTTGATGGACCAGATTATGCTTTCTGGTGTATTATGATGGAGACATATTTGGCATCCTTAGGGTTTGATGTGTGGATGTTAGTTAAGAATGGAGATACACTTCTGGCTACTGCTCCTACTGATGTTGTAGGAAAGAAAGACTATGAGAACAATGGAAAGGAAAATCATTCTACTCTTTATGGTTTGAATAGCTCAGTGTTTCTCAAAGTAAAGCATTATAGTACTGCACATGATGTCTAGAATAAGTTGAAAGGCATCTACAAAGGAGATGATAAAGTGAATTTGGCTAAGCTACAAATTCTTAGAGCCAAGTTTGAAGGTTTGAATATGAGTGAAGAAGAAAAGATAGTAGATTATCTTCTCAGAGTTGATGAAATATTGAACTCAATCAGAGGGTTCAGAGAATAAGTAAAATATTCAATCATTGTGCAAAAAATTTTAAGGTCTATGCCATCCAAGTATGACTCCAAGATACCTACAATAGAGGAAGCAAGAGAACTGGATAAACTCACTCTTGATGAACTACATGGCATATTGACCGCATATGAGATGAGGATAGTGAATGCAAAGTCATCCAAAAGAGAAGTTGCATTCAAGGCTACCAACAAGGAGAAGGTTGAAGTATCCAATAAGGACAAAGAAGAAGATTCCACATTTGAACATGGAGAGAATGATGAAGAAGAAGAAAACTTCATCAGAAGATTAAAGAGAAGCTCCAACAAGTATAGAGGTAAGTTACCCTTCAAATGTTTTAACTATGGTAAAGTAGGAAATTTTTCTTCTAAATGCCCTTACAATAAGAAGGATGACTCTAAACAAAAAGTATATAGTAAAAAGAAGAAACCCTACTTTCCTAGGAAGAAAAAAATTTAGAAGAAAAAGAAGCTTCTTTACATACAAGAGGAAAGTGATTCATCTGATGCTAGTGATAGTTCAAATGATGAACAATATTGTGCCTTTTGTTGAGAAATGTGACTCAAATTTACTAGCTTGATCGACTTCCTGGAGCAATTGTGATTTTCCCTTTAGCGGTTTGACATTTAAAGCTTGGTAGCAAATAGTTTGTTACTTAAGTCACGGGGTTCCAAGTTTTCCTAACTTAAGTTGCGAGGTTCTAAAGTTTCATAACCTCCCAACTTAGTGACTTTGAGGTTCTCTTTGTTTTTGGCAAGTTGTGGGTTTTGAGAACTTCATAACCTTCGACAAGAGGTTCTGAAGTTCGGGTTTTCAGCAACATAGTGAATTTGAAGCCGATGGATGTGGGGACTACTTGGAGTGGTGACAAGGTGTCACAGTGGTTGTGGGGACCACAATTATAAGTAAAACGTCATTAGTGTATCAGTTGAAGGCATTTTGATCGACAGTTGTGATTATAACAATCCAGTAGTGCCCACTAACCCTATGCCCCTTGTGGTGGGTCCTGATAGACTCCTACGGGGTGTGCAAGATTGGCTAAGCAGTGTAAATTTGTTGAATCGGTAACTCGTGAATAACGTTGTGGTGGGACCCAATCGATGTCGAGCTGGAAAGCGGTAATTGGCTGGTTGTTTACTACAGTTGCTTGTTGGAAGTTGAACTGAACCATTTCCTATTGGTTGAGAATGAATGTTATAAAACGTTGAACGTTCTGCTATGGCAGGTGAGAGAGATAGAGGTTGAAAGGCGATTATGCTATCGGATTCTCTCTGGATGGAACAAGATGTAAATCTCCTATGAAGGCTTAGAGCCTGTAATTGTATTTGTAATTGTACTTTTGTTGTTGAATAATACAATGGCAATCTGGGCTTTTGGAGTGTGGGGATTTTTTACTCGTAAGGGTTTTTCCCCACGTAAATCTGTGTGTTCTTGTCTTTTGTTCCATCTTTAATTTGTAATGGTTTTATTGGAATTGGTTTAATTAGCATTAACTTTTCTCTAAGATTCAATGTGGGAAATGAACTATGTCTGATTCCTCTTTGTGGCATAGTAGTACGTGTCTTTGAGGCGATCTAAGGAAATAAAGGCTACTGAAGGCACTACTGATCTTGGATGTTTCTTTCTAAGATGCCCAAAATTTCCAACAAGTGGTATCAAAGCCTTCTTCTGTGATTTGCGTTTTGCTTGCATGTGTAGGTTTGTGAGTTGCATATACTTGCATGTGTGTTGCATGTATTTTCATGGACTCGCATGTGGCTTGCATGTGCTTACATGTTGATGCATGTAAGAGTTCCTGGTGTTTCTAGTTCTGGGTATTCCTTCTGTGAAAATTTCTTAGTGTGGTAGGCTTGAGGAAATCTGAAGGAATCGACTGATGTATTGATCCTTTGGTGAGTAGAAATTATTTCTCTTTTGTTTGAGTTCCAAGAGACAACTCATAGTATGAAGGATAGGGAATATGGAGAAACTTGAGTTGGTCATATTGAAATGATGTGACCTAAAGCTCGTGAGTTGGCAATGGTATAATCCCGATGCATGGGGTGGAATATTATTTACTCTATGGTTGTGTTGCAACAGAGCTTCCATATTGGGTGTCTATATGAGGGGCTCCCTAATGATATGGAGAAGCTTGGGTTGTTTTTTCAGTCATGGAGAAACGTGCTTATGCTGTGTGTTTTTCTTGGTATTGGAAGGCATAGTTTTTTTGTTACTCTGATTGCATGAAGGCTATGGAATTGATCATTAGATGATCTAGAAGCTTCTATAATATGTTGTTTCTCTCGGATGCATGTACATGTTGGTGGTTGTGGAGTTGGCCTGGAACGTGCTTGGATTTCTTAAACTACTTCTTCCTTTAATGGATGTTTTGTACTTGCATGGATCTATGGTTTTGTAGGTTTTACACGGTCGAGAAAAAAATTGTGGTTATGTGGAGCTACGTTTAAAGCTATTTTCTAGAGCCTAGATTTTGGGGTGGTACTGGATGAGATAGTTACAGTTCAACATGGTATGAGAAGGTATGATTCTTTGTTTGCATGGGAGTGTTGGTAAGTGATTTGTCACTCAACATTCTTTTGGTGATGCTTGGTGGTTGTTAGAGTAAAGGTTTTAACTTAATTATGTTGATTAAGTTACCTTTTATTCCCTTCTTAAGATTTCACGTTAGTTTGCATAAAGTGACATTTAATAATTATATTAATTATTAAATGTTTTCCTATTAGGGCTTCTATTAGGGTTTTTCCTATTAAGGTTTTATTAGAGTTTTCATGATCTCCTTTTTATAAGGATTGATCCCATTGTATTTCATATCAATTCATTCTCTCATTCTCTCTGATATATACATTTTCAGTTTTCAGAGAACCTTTGCTTGTTTGTCTCCATCTCTTCTTTTGTGACAGGTTATTTGCATGCAGGTGATCTTCGGGGTTTGTGAAGTTGTATTTTCTTAACTCCTACATGGTATCAGAGTTCCAGGCCTGCTGCTTCTTGTTCTTGTTTTGAAAATTTTTGGAGCTTCAAGGGTTTGGGGTTTGTTTTTTTTATCCAAGGCATACCTATAATTTCGAAGCATTTTCAGCTCAAACGGACCTTGCCATTGCATTCGCAGAGGTCCAAAACCCCTAAATCAACTGTTCATTCATCCATTTTGGACAAAGTCAAAATTTGAAGCAAAAAAAAATTGCTGGTACGACCGTATGGTAGTCTGTCTACACGCGATTCGAAAAAATACTGGTAAAAAAAAAAAAAAAAAAATTTAGAATTTACTTTCATCCGAAAATTTATTTTAGAAAAAAAAACATTTGTAATGTTTTTTTGATTTTGTTTTATAAAAAAATCAAATTCAAAAAAAGGCGTAAGTTTTTTTTAGCCTTTTAAAGGCTTGCTAAGGCCTAGGCAAAGTACTTGCGCAAGGGACTACGCAGGTTCGTACCTGTGCAGTTACCCGCGCCCTCATAGGGTGCAGTGGGGGTGGCCCCCACCATACTTTTTTTTTTTAAAAAAAATTATTAAAAAAAATTTTTTTTTGTAATATTTTTTTTATTGTTTTTTTTTAAAAACAATTTTTGATGTATAAGCATAATTGTGCATTTACGGTGACGGTTGTTTGGCCGTCAAATTTAAGCCTAGATTTTGCTGTGATGGTCGTATGACCGTCAAATTTAACCCAACGTTGGCTTTTTCCCTCTTTGGAGCTGTTTTATTCCAGAGGCCGTAACTTGGGCATACGATATCGTTTTTTGGAAAATGAGATATCGTCGGAAAGCTGGTTTTCTTATCTTTCCATTGGTAGGGTTTCATTACTTCATTCTTCTGATTGGTGCATTCTACAGTCAGTTTTTTGGCTGTCCTTCATGTATTTCCAGCTTTGTCCTTTTTTGGACATTTTGAGCATCATTTGTAAGCAATATCTTTTATGTAAACGCACTGAGATAAAGTGCCACACTATTGTACATGCATCTTTTGGGGATTTTGCACATAAGGTTGTGTCATATTTTGTACTCGCACTGATATTATAAAGTGCCATGAGGGGTTGTGTAGTTTTCCTTTGTTTTGCCATCACATCTTTGTCCGGTGAGTGTCCCTCCACGACGACAGTGAATCCATACCATAGGGGGTTGTGTAGTTTGCCTTTGTTTTCCATCACACCTTTGTCCAGTGAGTGTCCCTCCATGACGACCATGGATCCATATGATTTCAGCCTCATGCATGTGTGTTTTGTTTTGCACACCACTTTTTCAGTTGCAAGTGCTTTCTTGTGCACTTTCAGATGTTGTTTCTTCTTCCTCATGCACTATAGAGTGTTACACATCATTTCAGTGGATCTGTCAAGCTCTCCCAGTTCAGCATTATGGGGGGGGGGGTATTATACTATCCGTGCTTAAATACCGTTCGTGCTTATGCTTCCTTGGTTTTGCCTTGGAAGGGATCTTTCATTCTCAGTTGATCAGTGTTTCAGACTATTGGTTCTTGTGCCATTTGTATCTTCGTTTCAGGTGTTTGCCTTTGTTTGCCATCTGATTCGAGTAGTGTCGTATGGGCACTTATGCAGATTGTTGTCTTCTTGTTCCTGATCATCCTATCTTCAGCGGAGGTTCTTCAGCACCATAGCAATCATCTTTTGACAGTTGTTTGTAGCTTCTTTTGCTTCAGTGATGTTCTTCTTGGCTTTCTGCATCTCTTTTTGGAGTAGAGCTTTTTCCCATGAGGTTTTCTCTATTTCTCCTCTTTACAGAGATTTGGTTGTATTTGGGTACCTGATTTGGCCTAGTTGTCGGGACCCATGTTTGCCTTCTTGCATTGTAGTTACCTTTGCTTTCTTGCATTTGTTTGTAGCTGCACTTTTACTCATCTTAAAGGGGGGTGTTAGAGTAAAGGTTTCAACTTAATTATGTTGATTAAGTTA
This sequence comes from Sequoiadendron giganteum, assembly GCA_007115665.2. Classification (NCBI taxonomy): domain Eukaryota; kingdom Viridiplantae; phylum Streptophyta; class Pinopsida; order Cupressales; family Cupressaceae; genus Sequoiadendron; species Sequoiadendron giganteum. The sequence continues at coordinate 461,851,658 of CM021106.1, forward strand.
CCTTTTATTCCCTTCTTAAGATTTCACGTTAGTTTGCATAAAGTGACATTTAATAATTATATTAATTACTAAATGTTTTCCTATTAGGGCTTCTATTAGGGTTTTTCCTATTAGGGTTTTATTAGGGTTTGCATGATCTCCTTTTTATAAGGATTGATCCCATTGTATTTCATATCAATTCATTCTCTCATTCTCTCTGATATATACATTTTCAATTTTCAGAGAACCCTTGCTTGTTTGTCTCCATCTCTTCTTTTGTGACAGGTTATTTGCATGCAGGTGATCTTCGGGGTTTGTGAAGTTGTATTTTCTCAACTCCTACAGTGGTTTCCTAGACTATGGTGCTCATTGTGGACATGATTGGAAAATTAGGTTTGAACTTGATCTGGTGTTTGAGTCATGTTGTCAACATGGTAAATTCTCTTTGAGATCTCAGTTTTGTAGTTTTAGTGAGATGATGGGTTTGCATGATATATTGAATGGATCTACGAGTTGTGCAATTTTGTGGGTTGTCTTTAACTACATGTTTGTTGTGAGACAACTCAGAAGTGGATTGTCTATATCCATGAGGTTGATTAAATGTTGGTGCAGACTTGTTAGCTGGCCTTGTCTGTGGTCACTTGTGCATTGGTGTAGTTGCTTTGAGATGTGAGGATGGATGTTGTTGAGTACCTAGATAGTCAGTTATAGGGACATGTAGCATGTGTATCATGATGTCATAGATAGCTTGGGTACATTGGTTTGTGTAATATTTTGACAGTGATGGTTACTTCTGCTTGGTTTTGGAGATCTTGGTGTTTCTTGGTATTGTTGTCTATTGGATATGTTAATGAGTGGACCTAGAAGATTTTTAGTATAGAAAATGTTTGGTCATGTTCTTGGAAAGCTTGGTATCATGGTTCAGTGGGAGCTTTAGCATTGACTATGGATTCATCACTTAGTGATGGATGATCTTCTCTAGTGTTACAAATGTTACTAGGAGGAGCTCTTAGATCCTGTTGTTGCAGAAGAGATTTTTTGGCATTTGAATGGACATTATTTGAAGATGTGTAACATCTTGAATCCATGGAGGAATCTTGTGAGTCTTTGGTTGAGGTGTTGGTGGTGCTTTACAGGTGATGTGGTTTAGAGTTTGTTTATTTTATGTCATGGCATACTCTTGATTGCGCATTCGAGTTTTGACATAGTGTTTTTCTCTTGAGACCATGTTATGTTCACCTAGAGCATGGGATATCCTAAGGGGGATGGTAATATCATGATGTCATGATAATTTCCTAGTTTAGATGATTAAATCTTTGAAACTGGTCTGGTGATTCTTTGTGTATTGGGTGCATTGGTCATATGCTTGAGAACTGCATGATTGTGCAATGATGCATTTGGAGTTTAGCATGAGATGATAATTTACAGGTTCTCATGGATACATGAGAATAAGGTGAGGCTATAATTATCTTGAGATGGGAAAAGTGTGTTGTGATGGTTACTCTTGGTGAGATTTCAGCAAAAAGTTTGAGGAGCCTACACCTTGGTTAGCATGAGTTCAACGGAGACCAAAGAGGAGATTTCTCCTGGAGAATTCATGAAGATTTGGTTACCTTGGAGAAGCATTTGCATTCCCCACTCTTAGTCTACTTGGCAGTTTATCATTTGAAAGGTATTTCCTATTTTGCTTTCAAATGTGTTATGTTCATGCTTTGATTCTCATGGAATTAGTTGATTCTTAGTGATTGGCTTTGGATACTCATTTGAGGATTGGTTTAGCATGTGTCTATATGTTGTATCTTTCATAGATATGGATCTTGAGCTCTGTAGTTAGTAATGAAGGATTCATTTAAAGGATGTTTAGCATGGTTATCTCCTTATGCTTTTGTGTGTTTTAAGATATCATTTATTGATGAGGATTTTTAGGAGATGGTTTTATGAGTTGATTTCTTGAGATGGGAAATGGAGTAGTTTGATCTTCTTGGAGAAGCTTACATCCATATAATTACATGATATATATGTTATGTTTTTTTTTGGAGATTCAATGGTTGGGTGTTGTAAAGGAGATCATACTTGACACAATTGGCATTAAGAGGTGTATGTAGGAGGATTTTCTACATGTATATGATGTGAAGTGTTTCTCTCTTTGGTCTTGGTTATATTCCTAGATTTTTTATTTTACATTACATTGGTTTGAGATTTGGTCAGAGCTGTAGTGATCACTAGCTTGTGTTCATGTGTTTTCACTCATGTTCTTGGGTGATGACATGGAGGTTCTTAATCTCTTTCTTTTTTTGGGTATGGAGAACTTGGGAGAGCTATGAAGACTTGTGGTGAGAGTTGTTCTTACAGGTAACTTAATTATAGGTTTATCATATCATTATGGATGGTTCCTTGAAACTACATGTTTACACTCTCTATGTTATGCTATTGGTAGACTTCATATGCCTTGATCTTTTTAGATTTATTACCCATACAATGGGAGTTCCTAAATATATTTGATCTTCTTTGACTAGTTTGTACATGGAGCCTGTATCTGCAATTGATGGATTGCTTTTGTTGCTAGCATGAGTTTACTAATGAGGATAAATTCAAGGTATGCATGATTAGATGGAGTAGCACTTGTTTTGTGTGCTATTTTTAGTCATGTGGGTTGATCAGTTGGATGGGAGCAGTCAGTTTTCTGGTTGTTCTAGCTGATGTTATGTCTTGTTTTCTAAAGAATGACTTCACGGTTGTGTTCATGTTAAGGGATTTGAAGTTGATGTTGTGATGCTTATGTATATCTTGTGATCAGAGTGAAGTGGTGGCAGTATGTTATAGCCTTTTCTATCAGATGGATTTGGTGCTTATGTTCTTTAGACTGGTGCATATTCACCATGGTGTGTTCCTTTCCTTTGGAGGATGGCAGGAATTGTTGCCTGCAATGGTGGACATATTAGATGTTGGTGCAGGTGTCTTAGTTGGAGCATGGAATAATTGGTTGAGGATCTTGTTGGTTGCATGGATGGTTGATACAGTAACTTCTAGTTTTGGAAGGAGCCAGTAAGTTCTTCGTCAAGTGGGAGAATGTTGAGAAATGTAACTCAAATTTACTGGCTTGATCGACTTCTTGGAGCAGTTGTGATTTTCCCTTTAACAACTTGACATTTAAATTTTGGTAGGAAATGATTTGTTACTTAAGTCGGGGTTCCAATTTTTCCTAACTTAAGTCGTGGGGTTCTAAAGTTTCATAACTTCCCAACTTAGCGACTTTGAGGTACCTCCGACAAGAGGTTCTGAAGTTCAAGTTTTCAATGACATAGAGACTTTGAATCCGATGGATGTGGGGACCACTTGGAGTGGTGACGTGGTGTCATAGTGGTTGTGGGGACCACAGTTATAATTAAAACATCATCAATGTATCGGTTGAAGGCGTTTTGATCAACGATTTTGATTATAACAATCCAATGGTGCCCGCTAACCTTGTGCCCCTTGTGGTGGGTCTTGACAGACTCCTACAGGGTGTGTAAGATTGGCTAAGTGGTGTATGTTTGTTGACTTGGTAACTCATGAATAACGTTGTGGTGGGACCTGATCGGTGTCGAGATGGAAAGCGGCAATTTTTTGGACGTTTACTGTAGTTGCTCATCAGAATTTGAACCGAACCATTTCCTGTTGGTTGAGAACGAATGCTATAAAATGTTGAAGATTTTGCTATGGTAGGTGAGAGATAAAGGTTGAAAGGGGGTTATGTTTTAGGATTCTCTCTAGATGGAACAAGATATAAATATCCTATGAAGGCTAAGAGCCTGTAATTGTATTTGTATATGTACTTTTGTTGTTGAATAATACAATGATGATCTAGGCTTTTGGAGTTTGGGGTTTTTTACCTATAAGGGTTTTTCCCCATGTAAATTTGTGTGTTCTGGTCTTCTGTTCCATCTTTCATGTTTAATGGTTTTGTTTGATAAATTTTTTTAATGGTGTTGTTGGAACTGGTTTAATTAGCATTAAATTTTCTCTAAGGTTTAAAGTGGGAAATGAACTATTTTTTATTCCACTTTGTGAGATAGTAGTAAGTGTCTTTGAGGCGATCTAAAGAAATAAAGGCTATTAAAGGAACTACTGATCTTGGATGTTTCTTTCTGAGATGCCCAAAATTTCCCAACACCTTTGTGAAGAAAGAAAATAAATTTATTTTCATGGAAAAAGAATCTGAAGAATAAAAATATGGAAAGATTGAGGATCTTGGTGAGGAAGGTGAAGAAGAAGGAGAAGTTTACCGTGAAGGAGAACTAATTTGTGCCTTAGAAGAAATTGATAGCCTAAGAGTGGAGATTGATAATCTTAAAAAGGAAAATAAAAATCAAAAGAAGCTTGCATAAAAAGAGATTGAAAAGCTAACCAAAAATCTTGAAGAGTCCAATCAGATGGTGGTGATCTTAAAGATACAAGTTGAGGAAGCCAAAAAAATCGAATATGTAGTTAATTCTAAGCTATAGTCCAAGGTTGGAAAATATATGAAACTAGAGGTAGAGATAGTTTCCCTAAGAAAATATTTGGAAAAGGATAGTGAAAAAATAGAAAAAAACCTGAAGCTAAAGGGAGGCTCAAAGATTCTTGATGGATTATTAAGCATACAAAATCCTTCTAACAAAGAAAAATCTGGTTTAGGTCTTGAGAAAGGAAATATTACTTTACCAGTGCATTTGTAAAATTGTATGAGAGATTTAAAGCAGAAGAAAATTCTGGTACATATGGTGAGAAAACCTACAAGGAGAACACCTTTGTAGAGGAAAATAATACTACTAAGGTAAATAAATTTGAAGAATAAAAGAAGCCTACATCAGACAAGAAGAAGAACAAATTAGTTCCTAATCACTGGAATGAGAAGCAAAACATAAGGAGAGCTAATGTTGATGGATTCACAAGGGAGATAAATTTGAAGAAGTTGGGACAAAGAAGACCCCCTCATCCTTCTCAAGGAAATGCTATGATTAGGAACTCTTCATACTTCTATGGGTACTATTATAATTTTAATCAATTTGGTCATAGGGCTAGAGAATGTAGAGTTATTCCTAAAAGGAGTACAATTTTTGTAAGCCAAAATCTATTTTCTCCTTTAGTTGATATGAATGCAATATGTTATAATTGTAACAATTTTGGTCATATAGCTAGGAATTGTAGACCAAAATTTATAAGACCAAATATATAGAATGAGAAAAAGAAGAACACACCTCCTAAAGTAAATGAAGAGTCTAGAGTCCTTGGAAATAAGGAATAAAAGGTAGAGAAGAAACTTAAAAAGGTGTGAAAAGAAAAAGAGAAGAATCCCAAACAATCAATGATTGCACATACTTCTCTCAATGCAAAGAAGAAAAGTTTGTGGATAATAGATAGTGGCTGCTCCAAGCATATGATTGGAGACAAGATAAAATTCATCTAACTTAAGAAATGTAAGGAAGGTTCGATTAGTTTGGGTGATAACACTGCGGTGAAAATTTGTGGTAAAGGAACATTGAGCATAGATGGTAAATTAGCTACAAACGATGTTCTTTATGTTGAAGGTTTAAAGCACAACCTACTAAGTGTAAGTTAGATGTGTGACAATGGTTACAAGGTCATATTTAATTTTGAAGGTTGTAAGATAAGGAAATATTGAAAAATAATTGTCCATGGAGTAAGAACTGAAATCAACATTTATAATATTAGTGAGGTAAAAGGTCATAATTGTCTGATAAGTCAGACTGATGAGAGTTGGTTGTGGCACAGGAGAATGGAGCATGTTAATTTTTAAAATTTGGTGAAAGTGAGATCAAAATGGCTGGTAAGGCACATGCCTAAGATAACTAAGCCTACAAACACTATCTGCAAAGAATATAAAAAAGGCAAGCAAACAAGAGTTAAGTTCTAAACAAAAGAATACTCAACTACAAAATCCTTGCAACTGGTTCATACTGATTTGTGTGGTCCTACAAAGACAAGAGGATTGAAATGTGAAAGATACTTCATCTTGCTAACTGATGACTGCTCAAGAATGATATGGGTAACTTTTATAAAAGATAAGTCACAAGAATTTGAAAGGTTCAAGATATTTAGAAAGATGGTTGAAAAGGAGATTGGTAGAAGAATCAAATGCTTAAGATCGGATAGAGGTGGATAATTCACATCAAATGAGTTCATTGAAAATTGTGAGAAGCATGAGATTAAAAGGAAATATTTTACATCAAGAACTCCACAAAAAAATGGAGTAGTTGAAATAAAGAACATGACAGTCAAGTTGATGGCCAAAACAATGTTGAATGAGGCCAAATTACCTAATGTGTATTGGAGAGAAGTAGTTCATACTACAGTATATATTTTGAACAAATTTCAAATAAGATTAAATAGTGATAAGACTCCCTATGAACTGTGGTATGGCAGACCTGCATCTATCAAGTATTTCAAAGTGTTTGGTAGTAAGTGCTACATCAAAAGAGAAGAAGACAATTTGGGGAGATTTTATTCTAGATGTGATGAAGGAATATTTCTTGGATATTCTACCCAAAGTAAATCTTACAAATTTTATAACAAAAGACTCCACAAAATTGTAGAAAGCATCAATGTCAAGATTGATGAAGAATTGAAACATATTAAGTTTGACAGAGATAACTTTGAAGATGAATTATATTGTGAAGAAGAGATTATTGGTGAAGACCCAAAAAAAGAGAATGAAAAGGCACATGTAAAATATGTTCAAAAGGCTCATTCTGCAGATCAGATAATTGGAAACAAGAATGAAGGTGTCTAGACAAATAGAAGATTTGCAAAGAACAAGGAAAAACTAATTTTTTCTCTCGTCTCAAATTGAACCTAAAATTTGTGAGGAGGCCAACAAGGATGAGAGATGGATAAAGGACATGGAAGAAGAGTTGAATTAGATTGAGAAGAATAAAATATGGTAATTAGTTCCTAGATCCCCAAGAAAAAGTGTGATAGGCACTAAATGGGTGTTTAGAAACAAGTTAAATGAAGATGGAGCTATAATAAGAAACAAAGGAAGATTGGTGTGCAAGGGATATGTACAAGTTGAAGGCATAGACTTTGAAGAAACATTTGCACCTATTCCAAGACTAGAAACCATAAGGATCTTTCTTGCATTTCCAGTTTATAAAGGATTTAAAGTTTATCAAATGGATGTTAAGTCTACTTTCCTAAATGGAAATCTTGAAGAAGTCTACATAGAACAACTAGAAGGTTTTCGGCTATCAAAAGAAGATGATTATGTTTGCAAATTGAAGAAAGCATTATATGGTTTAATATAAGCACTGAGTTCTTGGTATTCAAGATTAGACTGGTACCTGCAACAACAAGGATTCAATAAAGGATGTGCAGATAGAAATTTTTACTTCAATTCTAAAGTTGAGCATATGATTATTGTTGTTGTATATGTGATGACATCATATTTGGTGGTAGAAATGACAAGATGTGTAAATATTATTGTTCAAATGCAAGATGAATTCAAGATGTCAATGCTAGGAGAGTTGTCCTTTTTCCTTGGATTACAAATAACATAAATTGATGATGGTATATTTATATCTCAAACTAAATATGCTAAATAAATTCTTAAGTTTGGAATGGAGGATAGCAAACCAATTAGTACCCCCATAATAATTGGATGTAAATTGAGTAAATCAGATGAGTCCCCTGATGCAAATCAGATAATGTACATGTCAATGATTGGAAGCTTGTTGTACTTGACTGCATCAAGGCTAGATATTATGCAATCAGTGTGTATGGTTGAAAGATTTCAAGCTACTCCTAAAGAGTCTCATGTCAATGTTGTTAAAATAATTTGTAGATATATCAAAAGAACAATTGACTATGGACTGTGGTAGACCAAGAGAAAATATTTCACTCTAACTACATATACAAATGTTGATTGGGTTGGAAGTGTAGATGACAAAAGAAGCACTAGTAGTGGAGCATAATTCTTTTTGGGGAACAAACTTGTTTCATGGATGAGCAAAAAGAAAGAACCGGTCACTCTTTCAATGGAAGAATCTGAATATGTAGTAGTAGCAACATGCTATACTCAAGTTTTGTGGATGAAACAGACACTCAAAGACATAAAGATTGATTAAAAATAACCTATCTCTATTCTTTGTGATAATTCAAGTGCAATAAACATCTCAAAGAATCCAATGATACATTCTAGAACAAAGCAAATATCAATCAAGTATCACTTCATAAGAGAGAAGGTAGTAGATAAAGAAGTCACCATGGAATATGTTCCTACCAAAGATCAAGTGGAAGATTTATTCACCAAGCCTCTTCCCAAGGAACAATTTGAATATCAAAGGAAAAAATTGGGAGTAATTGCTCCCACATCATATCACTAAATTCTAGTGATAGGGCATAGGTCCAGGGGAGCCTTATAGATATTTTATTCATCCTTGGAAGAAGAAAAGGAGAGATCAATTCAGGTAAATTTTTACAAATTTCTAATGACTTGATGGTTGCAAATTTATGGTTACATTATTTCTCTTTGAGTTTTTTGTCAAAGGAGGAGAATATCCAAGCGAGAGATTGATTAAGTGCTGCAAGATGTTCTAAAGTGTCCCTTTGTCATTGATGTCAAAGGGGGAGAAAAGAAGAGTAAATTCTCTAAGAAAGGAAATAAAATGTTCATACAATTAAGCAAGGGGGAGAAATTCAAGAAAATTATTTGATGAAAGATATGTCTAAGGGAGAGCTTTTTCGTATGTGTACTCATGATCAGTTTTATTATAATTGGTATAGACTATTTCATTTGTTAAAGAGTGGTTCCAATTGATATAAGATCATTATTAACTAGTATAGAGAAATTATATTACTTAGTGTAATGCTCATTCAGTTGGTATAGAGCATGAATTGGATCATTTAGAATTGGTACAAAGCATTTGCTTTTTCTATCAATGATAAAGGGGGAGATTTTTGGCATAATATTGTCATTGATGTCAAAAGGTGTCATTGATCTCAAAGGGAAGATTAGTGGATGCCTAGATGTCATCGTTCTTAGTGGATCAATGTCTAGAAGAGTTGGTGCAGAATGATTGGGAGAAGAGAATGTTTTGCAATTATTGTAATCTTGCTCAAAAGTTGCAAAGCTTTCATGAAATGTCATTATATTGCAAAATTCACTTCCAAAAGTCAAAGGAGTAAAATAAGGCTAGCTTTGATATGGTTCGAGAGCTTCTTAGAAGTGTGAGTTGTAGAACCAGAGGATGTGGAATATGCTCATAAATGATTTGTTTAAGTTTTTTGGTCAAACCAAGGTTCTGTAGAAAAACCCTAAGTGTTGTAGTCATGGTGATGGAAAGTCCTAATATTTTTTTGTTGACTATGTACATATGGTAGCCATTGGTGTCATTGGGATGACCAACCCCTTTACCTAGTGCTACTAGTTGGTAGGGTGTGTGCATCACAACTATTAGCGAATGGATTGGACTTTAAGAAATATATCTAAAATCATCAACTCTCTAGCCTGTAACGTACTGGGGCTAAACCGCTAACAGCTCTAGAAATGTCACAATTGTGATGTAATCATTCCAACCATTCATTACTCCCTGACTATCAATTTTTAAAATGGATGATCAAATGATAATAAAGCGTTGATATGTTTTGCAACTGAATAGTAATCACCAAGTAGGGGAAAAGACCCCTATATCTGGGTGTAGAATGATTTAGTGAGGGTCCCAATTCCTGAAGAGTGCATTGTGTTGTAGTCAAGGGAGGAATCTTTTTCTGCTCTAAATTAAATTCATGTTCATGTTGTAATAACTCATAATTTGTGAGTTGTGAGTTTTGAATGTAATGTTGATCATAGTGACCTGTGTGTTGTGTGCATAATAGGAGCATATTTTTTATGTGAATTATTTCTTGCTACATTTAATTAATTTATTGCAATTATGAAGTTTTTCTATTTTATTTACATCAGTCATTTTAGTCTATGTGCTAGTTGATTAATGACTCTCTAAGGTTTACTTCACATTAGCAACATTTTTATAGGCTAATGTTTGTCACCTTTATTTCTTTCTAGTTAAAAGCATATTAATTATCTATTAAATCATACGAGGGAGCTATATCTATAAAATTCAAAGGAAATTCACAAATGCAATTGTGACATTTCTAGAGCTATTAACAATTTGGCACTAGTGCATTATGGGCTAGAGAGTTGATGATTTTAGATATATTTCTTAGAGGCCAATCCATTCACTAATAGCAAAAACTCTTCACATCATTTTTTTCATTCACCATGACCATGTCTAAACTGTGATGTGCGATATTCCCTTGAAGTTGATCAATGACTGTGATCAAGCTGGTAAGATTGAACAACTTCCCGCTAGCCTGCGATGTGTATGGTGGGTCCTCGTCTTGTCCTTACGAGATTGCAGGAAAGTGATAAGTGTATAGTGGGACCAAAAAAAAGCGACAAGGATTTGGTAGTGGAAGATGACATCAGCAAGAACACATGGAAAAATTATGATTATATCACATCAGCGCTTCACATCATCGTTGTGAAGTAAAGGGGAGTTAAGTGATGTGTGATATGCAAAAGATGATGGATTATGACATCATCCAGTTAATATGGTAGCATCTCACTATCCCGCTAAAGATTTGGTGGGTCCCTGGTTAGCCCTATAGGAATGCAAGTTAAGGAAATGTGTCCCAAGGGACAGGTGGCTGCATTTGATTGCATTGTCTCATTTATTCACATCATTGTTGTGAATAAAACAATGCTAAGCAATATGTGATGGGAGTTCAACGAAAGAGATTGAGCATTGGTGATCAGATGATGATCACAATATATCTTCACATCATAGAAATGAAGGTCGATGCCCTAGGCATAATTGTGATATATGATGGAGATCAAACAACATCAATTAAAAAGAGTTTAATCAAACGAATGTGTTTTAGAGATGAAATATTAAATGAGGAATGATGGATTATGGAATGAAGACTACAAATAAATGATAATAATTTAAAGATGAAGATCTCAAATGGCTATGATAGTGTGAACAAGGGTTTCGATTATAAACCAACATTGTGAATAAATTTAATTGGTCCAACTGCTCCATTGATGAATTTGATTGGTGACGTGATTTGGAGAGAAGCAACACAAACTATAAAAAATATCAAGATCAAAATCAGATCGAGTACACAAGGAATGCGTTAAATGCATATTAGGTTTAGGCTTTTGTAGATTGTCATGTTTTAGAAAATTCAACATAATAGGTAGTGCATAGCTCAAGGAATTAATGCCTTGACAACTAAGTCATGAGAAAATAGACAATTTAAATTTGGAAGAGTGTTGATGTATGTTGTAGGTAGAGTGAGCTCTTGAGGTGGACAAAGAATGCACTAATAGAAAAAGGAAATTGTAATAGAGCAGTGTATGTGTGAGCTCTTGAGACAGACATAAAATACATTAATAAAAAAGGGGAAAGGTTTAGAGGTGTGTATGTGAATGATTAGAACCAAAACAAAAATCAGAGATATTCATTAGGGTTAATATTCAAGGTGCAGAATAGAGAGAGTTGTGGAACAGAGAGAGGTGGAGAGAAGAGAATTGTGTTGCAAAGACAACAACAAAAAATTGAGTAGTTGCAAATAGGGTTGCAACATTGAACTATGTTTAATAGAAAAAATTTTAATTGTTTAATTGTAAATCTGATTAGTGGATTCCATCAAATAACTGGGTAGGTGCTTAGTGTAGGGAGCTGGTGCTTCCTTGGAGTGGGTGCTCCTAAAACTAGGGGACTGGTGTCTCCTTAGGTTTGGTGCCCTTAAACGTTGTACTTAGAAGATATTCTTTGTGAGGCTGGATTAAGACAGTAGATCCTAGAAACTATTCTCACCTTGGTTTTTCCCATCTTGGGTTTTCCACGTATATCCTATGTTATGACTTATTATGTGTGCATGTTTATTTCTTTGCATACTTAATTCAATCTGCACTAAAGGGATTAAAAGGAATTAATCAGTTTAAAGTGTTAAGGACTAAATTTTGATGATCTACTATTTCACCCCCCCTCTTAGTAGATTGTTGTGTTCCAACATATGATAAGGTTTTAATGGTTGTTAAGGGTTTAAGAGACTAATGCAGATCTAGATGTTAATAAGGATTTTTTATTTTTTAATGTACAACTGATTCACCCCTTCTCTTATTTATCTTGTGCATTCAACAATAATACCTTTGGTTTTATGGTCCATGACATCATATTGAGCATCCAAAGTAGCATTTATAGGTCTTTAAATCTTTTCATCAACAACATCATATAGATCTCGATCAATTAAAAAAAATCATTATTCAGCTTCCACATCTCAAAATTACTACCATTTTTTTTTATATCTCTATTATCCCTATTGTACTTGCCATCTAAAAATTCTCATACCAAAAATCTCAAAATAACTTCTTCACAAGCTTTCACTCAAAATTGGACTAGCTAAAAAACCTAACAACACACAACTAGAACCAAAACTAACCAAGATTCGGTACCACTTGTGAGGAACCTAATCTTAAAAAAACAACTTCCTACACTAAACCTTGCGAAGAGAATAGGCAAATATTTCAAGATTGATTTTAACTTGCTACAAAAGTAATATAAAAACACATATATAGTTGAAATAAGAAATATACTAAAAAATAGTGATTTACATGGGGAAAACCCTTTTGGGAGAAAAAACACACACTCCAAAGAAACTTAAAATATTTGTAAGGGGGAAATTAAGCATAAGGAAACAACAACGAAATCAAATGAATGAAATCAAAAGAAAGAAAAATACCAACCTACTCATGAAATGAAATTATAAAGCAATGAATCAAGCAATGCAATCATGAAAGAGAACATAAACTGGGTTCATAAATTACAATGTTACCATCCCATGTTGAAGTGTATTTGTATTGATGTTAGATTGCTTGGATCAATACAAAGCCTCCATTTTTGTGAAAAAGCTTCAAAAGGTATATTAATGGTGGATTAGTTAACCAATTAGAGTGAGAAATCAATGGTCATGATTTATTCAATCAAAAAGGTGTAAGGATAATTAATTAATTTAGAGAGTAATGTGTAAGATAAATTTGAATAAATAAATAAGGGTTTATTTATTAACACATTATGTTGAGTGGATTAAATAATTGATTTAATTAATTGATTTGGAGAGGGGAATAGGATTAATTAAATAACTAATGATAACTATTTAATTAATTTAGATGAATAAAGTATGTTAGTGACATAATCAAATAATTGGTGTTTATTTAATTAATTAGGAGGAATAAAGTTAGATTAATGATGAAATAGTGAATCAATTAAATAATGTAAGATTATTCAATTAATAGATATGAATAGGGTTAATTAGTGAAAATGGCATGAAATGCAATTATATTAATGATAATGATGTCAATGATGGAAAAATGCAATTCAGGATCTGTGATATGCATTAAGCCATTTTTACATGTGTACATTTTGCCCGTCTTTGAGACAAAGTACTGGTTACATTGTTTCAAAGAATTTGATGTTTAGATCATGATTAAAAATAATAATATGTCACACCGTGCCTCGACGGTCAGCAGCAAGATAATACGATGTTGGGTTGCCCCCTCAAGAGGTTGGCGAAAACAAGTATTTTTTCGGGTGGGCTCGCGACAAGGTTCTGATGTAGTTTAGATGCATAAAGGACAACAAATTAGGCTCTAGGGCCTGCATTTATGGTTCTAGATATTCCAGGGTGCTCAAAATTTAAACCTAGGAGGGTTCCCAAGGTAAAAATTAGCATTTGGGGGTTAAAATAAGAAATTAGGGTTCATTTTTCCTCATTTTCACTTTGAGTCTTAGGAAATTCTTACCTTTGGAGATCTTTTTGTTGTAATTGTTGATTTGCAATGGTGAGAATTTTGAGTGCCCCACACAAAGCTGATGCAGGCGTTACGGTACGTACAATTTCTATTTTTTCTTTTGTCATTTCTTATTTTTGTAATTCATGCTAGAACTAGGTTTAAGACGATAGCGGTAATTCAAGGATTTTAGCACTATTGTATCAATTTGAATGCTATTATAGTTTGTAGTTTAGCCGCTTTCACAAAAATTAGTCATTGTCATAAAATGTGGCTACTTTTGTAACAAGTAGTCACTATTGTCAGTTGCTATAGCAAATCCAACCGCTATTGTACACCTTTTAGGATCTTAAACACTATTACCAAAAGTAACCACTACTATTCTTGTGACAAGCTCGCTATTGTATAAAGCAACCACTATCATAGTAAACAAGGCCACTGTTGTAAAATATGGCCACTATCATCCTAGAAAAGCATGCTATTATCAAAAATGAATATTTTAGCTAGTTTTCTTATAGTTTTAGGTTCATGATTTGATTTTTTTGCAAATTTTTCACATTGTGGGTTGAATGTTTGTAGGTGGTTCTCAAACCATTGTATTCTAGAGAGCGTTGGCCACGACAGCTGCTTGACTTCATTTTCGGTTTACACAAGTTGGAGAGGGACTTCCTTGATGTGGTTGGATTGTGTTATATCTATTACATGCTAGAGATTAGAGCACACCATGCTATGATGACCTCATTGGTCAAGAGGTGGCATTCAGAGACCTCTTCATTTCACTTACTTACTGGAGAGGTGACTATTACCCTTGAGGATGTTTAGAGGATTATGAGGATCCCCATTCATAGTGAGCGGGTCACTTATGATGTCAGGAAAGGTACCCTTGCCATGCGATGAGTACTTGGTGTGCAGAAGTTACAAGTAGTGGAATCTAAGATAGATTTGTCTCCATTTATCGATAGTGTCGATCCTATGTCTATGGTGTTGGCTAGATTGATTATCGGGCCTTTGATTCTTGATCGTAGAGGTAGGGGATTTCCTATTGGCTAGGACATCTATATAGAGAATATGATAGAGTATGGAACAGTGTATTTTTGGGGCCCATGTTTTTTGGCCCACTTGTATAGAGACATGCACAAGGTTGCATATCAAGGTGATAGTTCTATCTCAATAGGCATGACTCTTCTCCATGTGTGGGTGTGGGAGCATATTGCATTTACTCGTCCTGATGGTATACTTCAGTGGGATGCCTGTGATCCCTTCTCTTATAGATATTTTGATTTCTTGCATTACACCTAATCAAGAAGATTATCTTATTGGAGAGGCATATTTAATGATATGACTGAGTTTATCTAGAGGCCATGGCTAGCTTGAGGCTTGGAAATATGACATGGGGCATTTGACTTACTGTAGAAAAACATAGTGGTTGATAGGCCATGTTGATATTATCCTTGAGAGGTATTTGCCTGATAGATTTCTCTATTAGTTCGAAGAGAGGAAAATCAAGTTTGTTGATAATTACCATGCACGCTTTGGATGAATGGTCTGAGAGGTCAAGGTTTAGGGGCCAGGAGAATCTTCTATTCCAGCAGTCATAGAGTTTTTAGCACTTGCTCCATTTGGATGGAGATGGTAAGTTGGTCCTCCAAACCTAGGTATTGCTAGACATTATGATCAGTGGTGGGCCCACATATGGACATTATGGTTTACAGTTCCTGCTAGTGCTAGGCTAGTCATAGGCCGGGTTTGGAGGGTGGTCATTGTTATTGGTAGGAGGGGTGATAGATAGAGGTTGTGGATTACAATAGAGCATCTTGATAGAGCTCGGGGTGATGGTGATCAGGATCAACATGATGGGTAGGATGGGCAGTAGCAGAAGGGACCATAGGCACCTCAAGGACCTCCCCCATAGGGGGAAATGGTAGGGACACTGAGATTGCTCGATGATAGGTCGTTGATGTACATTTTGTCATTTTGACTATAGAGAGGGATGCACTCAGGTCCGAGAGAGATGCATTGAGATAGGATCTGGCGATGGAGAGACAACATATATTGACTACAGATATTTCCCTAGCCTCCTCTATTCCCCTAGCTCAATATCAAGTTGAGCGGGATCAACTCATTAGAAAGATTACTTACTATTATACTTTATATGAGGCATTTGTACTGAGGGGATAGAGACGCCCTCATTTTGGAGAGTCGAGAACTTCCACATGTGTAGAGTCCAAAGGTTAGTCTATTAGAAAGCCACAACCATCTCCATGGATCATGCATCCTCAACCATCTCCTGCACATAGTCAACACATGTCTCATCATCCCCCTCCAAGGTAGGATTAACAAGGCTAATATTTTTATGATCTTATTTATTTTATGAGAGACTCTATGTAGACATGTTATTTTGTATATACATTCATCGGTCCATTTGAAGCCTCGTATATATATTTTATATATTTTGATATCACACGTGATGTATATGACATTCCCATCTTTGATGATATATATGAGATATACCATTTCAATGTGTCATATATGTATTATGGTATGTTTATGGATGTTTATATGTATATGATAGATGATTTATGATTATATGTTCATGCTTTTATACTTTTTTGTTGCATTTATATGACATGGATGTATGGATGATGATATATGATGTATGATGTTTTTTTATTTTATGATGGTCATGATATGCATTGATCAGTTTGTTGATGCAGGATGCATGTGGTACTAATAATAGTGTGATGTCGGATGGATATGTTAGTTAGAAGAAGTGTTAGTGGGATTTTTAGAAGAAAATTGATGTTTTTCATTGACGAGTTTGTTTTTTCTTTCATAGAGAATTTGTAGTTTTAGAAATCCTTATTGATGTAGCAAACAAATGGGATGCACAAAGGTATTGATGACCAAGGTGGCATTTTATCCATTGTGTGGACTTTGACTCTACAAAAAAAGAGTACTTTGTTCATACCAGACATATGAAAACCCTGTTTAGAGTGTATGGGTGAGAAGTTTTAAAAAAAAACTGGATTAGTTACACAGAAAGGTATGAAGTACCTAACATGCAACCACTACATGACATGCTCAAAAATGACTTCCACACATAGAAAAAAGCAATTATTCATCATGGTAGCTTTACAAAAATATCTAACAAGCAAAACAAATAGAAATCGATGATAAATTCCCCATTCCTTCCTCTCTAAATACTTATGGACATCTTTGAGAGATCCTGGGAATGTGACAATAAGAGAAATAAAAAAAATAAGATAAAAAAAGATAAACAATGTTATTGTATGACTTGCTATAAAAAATTTGATGTCTATTGTAGGAATGTTTTATCCGTTAAGACTCACATTAGGGTTGTTGATAATGATTTTCAAAAGGAATGGTAGTTAATACTTAGGTATTGTTTCAGTCTAATAGTGATCTAGTCATTTCAATCTTTAATTTGGAAGTTTTGATTTGATATTTATTTTTCTTGTTGGTTGTGTTTGTCAAAGGTTGAAGATGATGTTTGTTTATTCTGGATGGATTTATTTATCATGGATAGGTGATAACAAAGATAGGATTTTTAAGATTTTTTCAAATGTATTTGTGCTTTTGGGGTTATTTGATTTTGTTTTTGTTATTTTCGAGAGATTTGAGAGACAATTAGGGGGACCTAAAGGGATTGACCTAGTGCCTCAGGGGCTCATTGATGATGGCCTTCCCTATTTGACAAACACAAAGACATCATAGTTTGACTGTATTTTAGAGTTTTCTGACTCTTCAAATTTTTTTGGATTTTGATAAGTTATTTGCATGTTTTTGGATTTTGATTAGATATTTGAATGTTTTTTTGAATTTTTTGACCAAGTTTAAAGGCTAAGAGGGACACCTACAAGGACTAATCTAGGGCCTCAAGGGCTCATCAATGATGGCCTTGCCTATGTTATACACACAGGCTCGTAGTTCACTTATTTTGACTCAATGCGGCTCATCTAGAGATGACCTAAAATATTTTTTTTGGGATTTTGATGTTTTGAACTTAATTATGGATTTTGTTTGTTTTCTAGATTTTTTTAATTTTTTTATGGTTTTCACTAGTGATGGGATGGAAAGGGATTCAATCCACTACTAGTTTTAGGAGGTTTCCCCTAGTTCAGAACAAGATTACGTTCATTAGGGTAGATGGATTTTGATGGTGTAGCAAGGTTTAACACTTGATCAGTTATCAAGCCATAATTGGATGCACATTTTATTATGGGATAGATGGGGTGGATGCGACAAATAGTGTTGATAGATAGAGATGCAAGACTTATTCAAACGTATCTCATTTTTACCAATTTTTCACTGTGGTACTGGTCCTAGAAGTGCCACAAGGTGGTTTTCATTTAAAAGGTGTTTTATTCATCTTTATTGTTTTCATGATTTTTTTTTTTTTTGCTTTTTTTAGCTTTTTTCTTGGTATATTCTGATGTGCTTAAGAGTAAAACCTTTTGAGATGGTTGTTGAAAGAATGAATAAGGAACCCTTTAATGTCTTTTCATTGATGCCAACATTGATTGTTGACATTTTCTCTAATCCCGTGAACATAATGGAGACATCTTAATCTGTTATTTTGGTCTGAAATTGCTCATGTAATAAGATATGCTTGTGAGGTTATAATATGTTATTCCTGACTACTTTGTGCATCTATGATCAAGGTTTCAATGATTTTAGATGAGCAGGCTGAAAGCTACAAGTGATAGTAGTTCGACATTTAGTTTTGGCTTTATACAATGTAAATGAGTATGTGTAATTCGACCCATGTTCCTCCAGTGATTGGAATTAGACTTTGCAATTTTGGGAGGTTGTTTATAGGTGTTAGTACATTATATATTCCATATGGCACATTATTATATGATCATAAGGATCATTGGTGTTTACTTAGTTGGCTTATTTTTTGATTAAGTCTAATTCTTGGTTGACCTAATACTTGATATATGTTGTGGAGCTTAAATAAGTATTGTGGATGTTGAGAGGATCTATTTCAGGTCTGTGCTGACCTAAATTAAGTGTTGCACTTTTTTTTGAATGTGGAGATGTTTTTGATTCAAGTGTGGACCCGACAAGGCAATTTTGATTTAACTTTTGGCTACATCTAATTAGGTCGACCTAATTGATGTATGCATATGTATTGGGTATATATGTGAGACATTTTTGAGTTGTAGGATGAAATGATATGACAAGAAATGAGAGATGATATGTGATATGATGTGAATATATAAATTTTTATGTGTGTGATTTGAATAATAGCAGGATTGTTGTGAGTGTTGAGCGATTGTATCTAGCAAAGCAGTATCTTGTATTCAAAGATTCAAAGGAACCGAATTCAACACAAGTAAGGTACATTTTGTATCGGTTCACATCTTGTTTGTGTGGCCATTTCTATTTTGTATCTATCTCTAGTTGTGAGCCTTATTTGATAGTGTTTCCTAGAAATGAGCCTCTATAATATCTTATAACTGGTTATTATATATTGTAGGCTAATCCTCACTATGGTTTTTCCCTTTTTTTTGGTTTTCCTCATAAAAATCCAGGTGTTCATGTGTCATGTGATCTTGTGGTTGCTTCATGTTTTCATTGATTTATATAGTTAGATTTTTATTGATAATTGGATGGTTTATGATTAATTGGTTTAATATAATACTAATTCACCCCCCCTCTCAGTATTCTTGGTGTTCAATAATTGGTACCAAAGCACGGTTCCTTCTGAAAATCCTAACAACTTGAGGAAGATTTTGGAGGTTCAACACATGGCTGATAGAAAGGGTACTATTACTCCAAAAGAAATATCTGCAATTAAATACATAGAAAATGATTACATGATTGACAAAGAAGAACTTAAAGCTACTCTTGAAGATCTTGACAAAGTTGAAGGAGAAAAAAAGTATATGAAGGAAAACCTAAAGGAAGCAAATGAATGCATCAAAAATTTGAGAGAGAAAATCAAGAAATTTAGAGAAAGACATAGATAAGTCAATGAATAATTGAGGAAATCAAATGAAGACATCACTGGGATGAAAGTGCAAGTGGAAGAAAAGAAAAGAATTGAGGATTGTCTGAATGCAATGGTACAAAGAAAGAATGATGAATGCATAAGACTTGAACAAGAAGTAGTGACTCTAATATCAGATCTGGAAAAACCAAGAGCTCATGAGGAAAAATTCAAAATAATTACTACAATTCTCGATGAACTAATTATAGGACAAAAACCATCTAAAGATAAAGGTGGTTTGGGACTTGAGAAAGGAGGAAGCTCAAAGGAAAATTAGACTCCTAACAAGGTTGACAATCAAAAGAAGACTCAAGGTAATGAAAAACAATTTAGATATCAAAGAAGCAATTCTGGAAGACCCCCTTTCAAACAACCAAATGCTCAAAGGTACTCATCTTTTAATGTTATTTTCTTTTCATGCAATAAATTTTGACATAAGCCAATAAATTGTAGAATGATTCAATCTTTCATTGGTTACTGTTATACATGCAATGTATTTGGACACAAAGCTAATCAGTGTAGATCAAGATTGAATGGAGGCCTGTTTGGTCAAAAAAGTGTTGTATGCTATAGTTGCAATAAACCTAGACACATCTCAAGATTTTGTAGAAGGAAGAATGGAAGGAAAACTAATTCGAGAAAGAGGAATGATCCTGTGAAGAAAATTGATCCTACTAAACTAAAGAAGGAAATGGAGAATATTTAGAGAAAAAAGAGAAACCTGAGAACAAAGATGAATCAAATGCATCTATATCTCTCTCTGGTCCAGATAATTCCCTTGAAAATTAAACCTAGGCATGGTCTTACAAGGAGCAATAACAGAAAAACCTAACAACCCCTTGGAAACATGAGGTGTCAAGAAGTGACAAAAAGATATATGGTGTAAAATAGCATGCTTAAGATTTTGGAAAAGAAACAGGTAGAAAATATGCAAATCTAGAGAAATGTGAAGCATTTTAGGGTTTACAGTGCATCAATGAAGGGGTTTCATCAGCTTTTTGGAACTTGAAGCATTCAATGCGGAATTAGGGAAAATCGGTAAGATATAAAGTTAATTCCTAATTCAATTTTAATCACATTTATGCATTTGAAGAAAGTAGAGTCAATATTTGAAAGAGTTTTGAAGGTGATTCAAAGCAATTTGGGTCAAACCCCATAACTCATTGTGCACATAAAATGTATTTATGGCTATCTATGCTTTGTGGGTTTGAAATAGAAGTGATTTCATAAGCATTTGAAATTGAATTGAAGTTATAATGGTTATCCCAACCATTGCCAACATTACTGAGAGACCTAGACCAAAGTTCAAAAAGTATCCAATGAAAATCTTTGATAACGATCCGGATGGTGTTGTCTCAAAGATTACTTATAGGATTTTACCCACAGAAGACACTAGGGCTTACATACATGGCAATTTGGATGAATATAATCACCAAAGAATTAAATATATATGAACTAATGAGCTGAATAGAGATGATTTCTTTGTAAAACCTAATACATTTGTAGACATCCAAATTTGATCACTTCCATATGATCAAAATTGTCTACTTTATTCATCTATTCCATTAACAGTGATTAAATAATTTATTTAATCATTATTTCATTTTCTGCCTAAGGTTCCTAAAGTATCTAATTAAATAAATTAAATACTTTACCTTACACCCTGTTCTTCTCTAAATTAAATAAATATGACAAATTATTTAATTTAGTCTTTTAACCCATTTGAATTAAAATCAATTTTTAATTCCTCTTTTCTCTCTCCTTGTCACATTCTCCATAACCCTCTCCTAATCCAAGATTAAATTAATTAATCTGTGATTAGGATGTGCACCACTTAATCAAGATTAAGTGTCACATCCTCCATAATCTCCCACTTGCCTCTAATCTCTCATTAATTACCTTAATCATGTGTTTGCACAACCTTAATCAGAATCATTAGCCACATTTGGCTTACCTTTTCTGGTCAACCTTCCCACTTACCATTTTTGGTATGGACTCCCTTCCCCATGTGAATTTTTAATTCACTTTTATCTTTCACAAGGTCTTCCCCATCCCCCATGCAAGATTCTAGAAGCCTTGACTTGTCACTTCACATGTGCCAAGGCTTCTAGAACCTTGGACTTGTCACATCACCCACATGTGACAAATCTCCAGCTTTTTGGAGACACTCTCTTATCCACTAGATTCTTCCAATCATTGTGAATTTTAAATTCACTTTTATTCCTCCAAGGAATCTTCTCATCCCCAAGATCCACCTCATCTCCACATCACTCCACCCTAGGACATCTCACCCTCCACATGTCAAGATGTGAGGGCTTGTGAGTCCTCAACTCACCATAGCCCTTCATCTTGATCTTTGTTGGATCAATCCCAACCGTTGAATTCTCTAGAGAATTCAATTTGGCCTATAAATACCCCTTCAATTCCTTCATTTTGGAGGGATCAAGTCTTTTGCAAATAAACTCTTGCAAAATTGCCATTCAATCTCTCATCTATTTTAGCATCCATATTGCATCAATTCATCTTGCATCCACTTCATTTTCATTGCCATCCAAGGAGCACACAAGACTTCAACATCAAGGGCCAACCAAGGAAGCAACAACATGAAGGTATAACAACAATTTATTTGTTTATCTTGCTTTCATATTGTTCATCTTCTTAGGCTAATCATTGAGGTGCCCTATTATCTTGTTGTTTTTCTTTATTGCACTATTAGTTTCTTATTTAACATCTCACACTTTAGGAAGCAACACTTTATTAGGATCACAACATTAACCTAGTGTGAAAGAAAATTGATATCTGGAATTGATTTCCTAACTATAGAAATGATGTGGATGCTAAGTATGTGAGGCTAGTATTGAGTATAATGCATGAAAAATGCATGTGGACCAACATTCTTGGACTGATTTATAAGGAGGTGATCAAGGCAATAATAGGGTTGTGTGATACCAGACCTGTACCGATTATAAAATATGTAAAGAATGAAGTGGTTATAAAGTTAACTATTGCTACCTTTGATAGAAGAGCTTTGAAAACAAAACCTATCAAGAACCGTGCTCTAAAATATGCTATAAAATAGGTCATGGGATTTACTTTTCAAATAGGGATAATTTAGTTTCTACAACTTCTATCTATGTTGCTCATGAAATGGTTGTGAATGGAAAGACTATGATATATGTTAGTTTCTCCAACAACAACTTCTTGAAAAACTAAAGAAAACTAGAGAGAAGTATGTATTCAAATTTAGAACCTTGATTATGTGTTTGTTGTTTTACTTTTTAAGAGAACTTTTTGATAGAAAAGACATTGTATAGGACAAAAGTAGACTAGTGGGACATAAAATCCTTGACTATATGCACAACTTAGGTGACCAAAAATCTCAAGATGATGTCTTGACTGCATTCTTTACAGTGTTTCAGAAGAACATGCATGAAAGAGAAAGGATTCCCTGGAACCTAGTGAAGAAATATGCAAAGGAAATTACTTTCCTTGTCTCAACTAATGAATGCATAATAGAGGCTATTGAACCAAGAATAGTATGGATTGACCCTCTTGGGTATGAATTTTTTGAAAATGATGTTGAAGGATATGTTGAATTATTTATAAAGAGTCCTAAGGACCCCTCTCTATCAAGACACGAGACTTATGAGGAAAAATAATTAGAAGTGCACATGGAACTATCAACACCTGCAAGAAATAAAAGGGTGACAAAACAAGTAAATGAATACTTTGTGAAAGATGGACTTACAAAAGAATAAGTATAGAGGTTAAGAGAAATAGCTGCGGAAAAAATTTAGAGCAACTGGTGATCCCTCATGACCAAGAAGATCAAGAAGAAGAACTTCCACCCCTACCTCTACATTGCCCAAGTCCTCTAGTATAGTTGTTGCTAAAGGAAAGAAAGTGGACCTAGTGCTCTAATAATAGAAGAAGTAATTGACCCTCCGAACCAAGTACAAGAATGTGAAAGAGAAAGAATGTGCCTTTGGTAGAAGCCCCTGCTACCTCTGGAAGAAGGAAGAAGAAAAAATAATTTAGGGAGAAGAACATAAGTACTGTTGTGGAAGAAGAAATTAAGCTCAAATTGGAGCATGAAGAACAACTTACAATGAAAATAAGTAGTGCTACCACAAGCGGTGAAGGTTCTTCACAAGAAGCAAGCACCAAACCAAAGAAGCCTAAGGTTCACATTATGGACACTTCCAAAGAAGAGGAGATAGAAAGATAAAAGGAAGCTTTCATTGTACACATCCATAAGAAGCCTAAGAAGAATGAGAAGAAATCAGAGGAAGGCTCTACAAAGCCTAAAAGGAAAAAGAAGATAAAGACTCCTCTGATAAGAGCTCGTACTCTAATAAAATTAGATGTTTTGGTTAGTAACATGTTAGAGCATGATGATTTGATAGAAGTTACTATGAAGTTGTATGATGAAGTAGATGAATAAGATAAGAAAATAATAATTGAATCCATCATTCAGTACATTATCATTTTAGACGTAGATATGAATAAAATTAGGAAGAAGGTTCCTAGTGTTGTGTGGGATGCCTTGGTGGAAAGAAGGCATGAAGCAGTTGAAGCTAAAGATAAGATAATAACTGATGCTTTAGAGGAAATTGGTGTGTACGTTAGAATGTGCAAATCAAATTGAATCTAAACTAATACACCAATGAAACATTAGATTAAAGAAACTAAATTAAAGAAAGAAAAATGCAAACTCTAAACACAAGCAACTCCTTCAAATTCGTCCCATTGTCCTCTATCTCCAAGGATTCGTTTCAAGATGCTTGCTCTTAGCTGTTTAAAATAGCAGCTTGTAGAATGGCAGCTTGAGAGAATGAGATTGATGAAAATGCATGTGCATTGCTAAAAGATTTAAGCTATGAAATTGAAGTGCTATAAATGCTAAAATGCGACTATAATAACTACGCATGAAAATCTAAGATCCGAGGTCCTTTTCCACTCATAAGAGGGCTGTATTTATAGATTCTTGAAGGCTAGAATTCGATTGGCCAAGATCAACGGTTGAGTTCAAACCTATTGAAATGAACGGTGAGAGATCGAGAATTCGAAAAGATGATGGAATTTTAAAAGACGGATGGAAAATGAAGAGACAATTGAAAGGTGTCTCTCATAATTTAAATAAATAAATATTTAATTGTGTGAGAAATGAAAAGGTTTTAATTAAATATTGAAAATATTTAATTATGTGAGAAGAAAAAAAGCTTTTTATTAAATATTCGAAAATATTTAATTATTGAGAAGAGTGAAGAATTTAGAAAGTGTTTTAATTAAATATTGCAAATATTTTATTAAATGTGGAATGAAGAATATCATTTAAATTTTGAATTCAAACTTGTGATAATTAACATAAATAAATTGTGAAATCTATTTAATTAATTAAGAGGAAGATAGCATTAATTAAATAAACTTTATTTATTTAATTAAATTAGAAGAATTGGAAAAATGAACAGTATAAATAAATAATTAAATTTATTTATATGTAGATGACTTAAGAATATTAATTTAATTAACAGGTTTGGTTAACCATGACCATTTTCAAATGTGTACATTTTTCCCCTCTTTGAAGTGATGTGTTTTATGCATTGCTTCAAAGAATTTGCCCCTGATTTTGAAAAATTTAACTGATGATGCTATATGCCCCCTCGAGAGATAAATCGTGTGATGAGAATGGTTATGAGGCTGATTTGGAAGATTTTCAGATGATTTCGAAAAAAATTTGGCGATTTATCTCTTGAAATAGCACTTTGCATAGTAAAAATGTCATTTTTACCCCTTTAAAAGGTGAAAAAGGTAACAAGTCACTTTCATTTGAACAGTAACCTTTTGAGAATTTTGGAGCTCTGAGAGAGATATTAGCGATGCCAATCCATTATGAGCACCACCGATTCGAGTGAGCCCACCAATATTAGAGACCAACAGCATATGGACCTCCGGTGAGTGAATCCAATCCTCTTTTTTGAATTTTAAATGAATTTTTTGATGATTTTTCATAATTTTTTATTTTTAATTTTTTGTTTTAGCGCATACTAGCCAAACTTTAGCGCATCTATGAAATGTTTTAGCACATACAAACTCGTGCATAGGTTGAAAACAGTCACGCATAGGGTTGCAAATTAGCGCATAGGATAAAATCATGCATAGGATCATTGTTTTAGTGCATCCAGCTAGCCGGGGTCAGGTTAGATGCTAGTTTAGCGCATGGGGTAAATTAGCGCATAGGATAACTATTTTAGCATATAGGTTAGATAAAACGGTGCATGCATGATTTAGCGCATTGATGGCCTATTTTAGCGCATCTAGGGAGTAAAGTTGCGCATTCATGATTTAGTGCATTGATGACCTGTTTTAGCGCATACAGGGATTTTTGCTGAATTTTAATTTTTGAAGAAAAATTGACATGTGCTTGATGATTGTTGCTAAATTAGACAACTGATTTTATGCTTTTGAAAACATCAAGATGAGATATGATAAATTTGTCTTTGTGCTTGAAAACAAATAGTAGAGATGATTGATTTGCTTTCCTGATTGAAAGGCTTTGATAGATTTGTTTTCCTAATTGAAAGGCTTGATAGATATGCTTTCCTTGCGATAAGAAAGAAAAACAAAGAGATGGATAGATTGATGATTTTGATATGATTCAGCTGATTTGACATGATTTGCTTGATGTTTACTTTTGATAATCCTTGCTGATTGATTGAATCTTGATATGCTTGGTATGATTGTAAAGGAGGAGTTTAACCTCCTCCAGTTTAGGGAGAAATTCCCTTGGATGTGGGAGATGATTCCATAGTTGTCCCAGGATGATTTAGGGATCATTCATCAGTGTGGGTTAAGTCCGTTGCTGGCGATGCCGCAATATCGGGTCAATAGGGCACTATTGACTGCATTGGCTGAGAGATGGCATAGTGAGCATAACACGTTTCACTTGCCGACAGGAGAGATCATGGTGACTCCTGAGGATGTTTATAGGATTCTGGGTATCCCTATGGTTGGAGAGCTTGTGATTTATGATCACAAGGAGATTGGAGGGACCAATGCTTTGAGGCGAGTTTTCCAGGATCCTCATGCCAGTGGGTATGAGATTTCCTGGAAGGATATGCTATCGGGATATGCCCCACTATCGTCAGTTCTAATAGGTATGATCGGTGGTTTCCTTTGTCTTGATTGTAGGGCAAAGGGACTATCAGTTGGTTGGGGGAGGATTTTGGAGGATATGCTTCTCCACGAGACCAAATATACATGGGGCTCATGCATGCTTGCCCATCTATACCACGATCTTCATCAGGTCATATACATAGATGGGAAGAGTCTCTCCTGCGGAGTCACTCTTCTTCAAAAATTTGCATGGGAGCATTTTTCCATCACACGTCCCATTGTTCGAAGGGATCGGCCCCTGGGGTTCCCATATGTCTATGCATACACCGGGCCTCTTGTCCAGCCCAGGCTGAGCAAGTTGGAGTATTGGCGACATGTATTAGATGATTTGGATACGGTTATCTAGAGTTCGTATGTAGATTGTGATCCATGGCATGCAAATGACATAGAGCTGCCATATGTGACGAGGTCTAGATACTTGATTGGATGCACCCCATTTATCATTGAGTGATTTCTGGGCCGGAGGGTTCTGAGGAAGTTTGGATGGGTACAAATGATGCCACAGGGGGCGGAACACTATGCCAAGCATCGAGAGGATATACCAGAGTGGGGTCCTGTTTTGACCATTGAGGTAGCCAAAGAGGAGTACCTTGAGTTATAGCCAGAGGTCACAGATGCAGGGATGACAGGTGACTATGCTGCATACTTCTACACACATCCCTTTCCCAGGTTTACCAGTCCAGAGGAGCCTGCCCCATTGATGGGAGGTCCAGTTATTTGAGCCAGGCGACAGCAACCACAGGGACAGGGATAGATACCAGAACAGGCAGGGATATAGGGATAGGTACCAGCAGAGCAGGCCACAGATATGGGTGGGGCGGCCATGGATGTGGATGAGGAGAATTCAGAGGATGACGAGACAAATTCAGATGACTCCGGAGATAGTGATGGGGATGATGGAGATGACGGGGGTGGTGGGAGGTAGAGATTCTTCTTTGATGTTCCCTTCAGCACGAGGCCACGGACATCTAGAGTGGTGGATCAGCCCAGTACTTCAGCTCCATAGATTACTATCAGGGCTCTGTCACAAGGACAGGTGGATGCTTTGCAGGCTGAGGTTCAGACTCTTCGGAGTCAGTTAGCATAGGCATAGGTGACCATTAGTCAGCTGCAGGCACAGATTGCACAACCACTACCTCCTGACCCACAGATAGCTCAGTTTGCAGCTAAGAGAGATAGCTTCAGAGAGCGATGCATATAGGCTGAGGGGGTAGCCGAGAGACTGCTGAGATCAGTTGAGAGCACCTCTATTGGAGAGGTTGTAGCAGAGGGGCTAGAGACAACTCGGGAGGCTGAGTACTATAGGATGAGGTATTTTGAGGTAGTGCCACTTGAGCGACGGATAGCATTTACACAGTCAGGTACTCAAACTCAGACTCACTCACGCAATCACTCCAGGAGTGCGACCAGGAGTGTGGTTCAGCCAGCCAGATGAGAGATTAGAGCTTTTGGGAGCAGAGATCCATTGAGACCTACTACCTCCGGAGGCAGCAGCAGTCATGTCCCATGGCCAGATGCCCCTCAGTGATGAGCATTTTGTACATATTTATGCCATTGTATCCGATATATCTTTTTGAAACATTTGATATCCTTGTATTCCTGGATATTTGTTTTGATGAGATCTATGATATGCAGTGGTGATTTGATTATGCACGTGTTATGGATGATTTATACACATGTTATGGATGCATTTTTATTTTTATATGCTATGTCGTGTATGATGATATGATGTAATCTGAATGATTTTTCCTTCCTAATGCATGTAATGAATGTATGATGTAAGATGTAAATGCTTTGATGAAAATGAGATGACATGATTTATGAAGATGTAATATGTAATGAATAATATGCTTGTGGCATGATTTATGATGTAAATGATCATGATAATGATGATGAAATGGAAATGCACTTATATAATGAACTTATGATGTAAATGAACATGATAACCTAAGTGATGATATGTAAAGAATGAAATGGATGCAATTTTATTTATGAATGTGTGTGAAATATGTAAATATATATGTTAATGAATGATTTAGAATAATGACTATGTATATGATGTGTAATAATGGATAATGATCATAATGAATAAAATGAGATGATAATGAAATGAAATAACAATGTAAATATGCAAATGTAATGATAATGATAATGAAAAATGATGTGAAATGAATGATCATGAAGATGATGTTACAAATGTCCAGTCATACTCCACCGTTGTCTAAAAAAAAAATTCAAGAATGTGATCAACCCTCAAAAATCTATTTAAAAAGGGCCTCGAAATGCAAATGAATTATGCAATCCTAATAATGAAATATGCAATCCTAAATGAAATAATGAACCATTCTTCTTGTTGCCATTTCCTGTTGTGTTTTAGTTGTTATCATTGAGCCTTTTGATATGTTGAAAGTTAGTACAAGCATCAAAGGGTATGTTAGCACCAATGATAACTTGAGTACTATTTTCATAATGTTTGATGTAGCAAGTTAATACAAGCATCGAGGTATAATTGAACCAAGACGACCTGAGTATTACTTGCATAAACAGACAAAAGTTAATCATTTTCCTATGCAAATTCCAAAATGTCATCAATGATTCTTTGTAGATCATGTCCCACGACCAATTTGCATCATACTAATGATTAACCTACAGACAACAAGCAAAGAAAAATCATACTTCTTCCTTGTGATTCTAGTTCAATACATCACTGAACCACTCCAAAGATATGATGTCATCAAATATCAAAACAACAATTTGCAACTTATGCTTTTAAGTTTGTCATTCATTTTATTCAGATTAAGATCATCCAATTTGTTTTAATTATCTGTCAAAATAGTCATGTAAGTTCCTTTTAATTGGACAAGACTATTGTTTCCAATATCTTGATTCTAGACACATGCTACCAACTACCTGTTAGAAAAGTTTTAAGACTATTGTACTCTGACTCTTGTTAGACACAACTATTGCGATGGATAACCCTCAAATCATCAAGCCATGATGAGATCCTTGTCGTTCCAAGGAAATGATGCAATGCGAATGCGATGGTGAGCTGCGTGCGTGATGTCGATAAAAAGATGGATATGCAGAATGAATCCTAATAGATGAGAGAGCCAAATAAAATCACAAACAATGCCTGTTTGCCAAGTTTTCACCATTTGTTTTTATTGCACTTTTTCTTGATTTTATGATTTTTTTCTTATTACCAAGACACCTGTTTGCCAGGTTTTCATCAAGGCAATTTTTTTATTTTTTTTAAATTTTTTTTAGGTGTAGAACCTTTTTAGATGGATGATGTTGGTTGGATCTTCGAACAGATCCCCTTCTGCTGTTGACAATTGATATGCCCCTGATCCATATGCTGCAACAATAACGAACGGGCCCAACCAATTAGGTTCGAACTTGCCTTTCTTTTCCCGATCTTGTTGATTTCGAGGGTTTTCTCTAAGAACCAAATCACCCACTTGAAAATTTCATGGTTTGACTATGTGATTGTAGCTACAGGACATAATTTGTTGATATCCATTCAAGTGATTAACCACAGTTTGATGTCGTTCATCAAGTAGTTCTAGCTCTTGCAACCTTGATACTTTGTAGTCTTCATCATTGATTAGCCCTTTGAGTGATACTCAAAGTGAAGGAATCTCAACTTCTAATGGTAAAATAGCCTCCGCTCCATAGACCAACACATAAGGAGTAGCTCTTGTTGGTGTGAGAATGCTCGTTTTGTAGGCCCATAATGCTGGATTCAATTGGACATGCCAATCACAGCCTACTTCATTCACTATTTTCTTTAAAATCTTTAGAATTGTTTTGTTTGAAGCTTCAGCTTAACCATTCCCTTGTGGATAATAAGGTGTGGAGAACTGGTGTTGGATGCGAAATCTTTCACATAGTTCATCAACATCCTGATTTTTAAAGGGTCTACCATTATTTGTGATAATGGAGTTAGGAATACCATATCTACAAATGATATAATTTAAGATGAATGAAGAGATTTTTTTGCCCGTAATAGTTGTTAGAGGAACAACTTCAATCCACTTAGTGAAATACTCAGTGGCCGTAATGATAAATTTATGTCCATTTGAAGATGATGGATGTATCTTGCCAACCAAGTCCAATCCCCACTAAGCGAAAGGCCATGTTGTGGTGAAGGGTTGTAATTCCTAAGTAGGAGTGTGAATGAGGTTCCCATGAATTTGACATTTTGTGCATTTCTTCACAAAGGTGAATGATTCTTTCTCCATGGTTGGCTTGTGGTACCCTAATCTTACAAGTTTCTTTACTAAGGTTAGTCCACTTGAATGCGTCCCACAAATTCCACCATGGACCTCTTGTAAGGCCTTTTTTGATTCATTGTGTTCAAGACATCTAAGGAGGGTACCATCTAGACCATGCCTGTATAAAACGTCAGCAATTAAGGTATAATGAGATGATTGATGAATGAAATTTCATTTTTGATTCCTAGACAAGCCTAAGGGTAAAGTAGTATCTTTTAAGTAAGTGTAAATTTGGCCATATAAGGAAGAGTCAGAACTCGTCAGATGACAAAAGATTTGAGTTTTAGGATTTTCATGGGTAGGAGAAAACAATTGTTCCACCAGGAAATCGTACCCTTTTTTATTCTCTATCAATTGGAGTAGAGAAGTGATTGTAGCCATAGCGTCTGCTGCTTTATTATCAATGTGCGGAATCTGTATGAAATTGATATTAAAAAAGTATTTCTTGATATCTTCCACCATTATTTTGTAAGGTATCAACTTGTCATCTTTAGTGTGATATTCATCATTGATTTGGTTTACAACAAGTTGTGAATTGCAAAAAACTTGAAGTTCTGCGATTTTCCAATCTACTGCAATTCTTATGCCGATTATCAGTGCCTCATACTCAGCTATGTTGTTTGTGCAAGGAAACATCAACTGATACAATTTTTGGATTGTATGTCCTTGAGGTGTAATAAAAATAATTCCTGCTCCTGAACCATGTTGAGTGTAAGAACCATCAAAGTAGAGTGACCATGACTGCTGGACATCTGTTGTGAACACATCGGCATCAGGAAAATCAACATGTATTGGGTGTTCTGCTGGTATTGGTGCTTCTGCTAATTGATCTTCAATTACTTGTCCCTTTATAGATTTTCGATCCACATAATGAATATCAAATTCGCTTAGGATCATAACCCATTTAGCCAACCTGCCAGTTAAAGTTGCTTTACTTAGAAGATATTTGAGTGGGTCAATCTTAGCCATAAGCTTTACTGTATGAGTTAGCATGTAATGTCATAATTTTTTAGAAGTAAACACCACTGCTAAACAAGCTTTTTCGATGAAGGTATAATTTAGCTCATGACTTTTTAGGGTTTGGCTGATGTAATAAATAGCTCGTTCTTTTCCTGGGTTGTCTTCTTGTGCCAATAATGCTCCTAAAGATACTTTCATGGCAGCAATATACAATATGAGAGGTGCACCTTATACTAGTGGTATCAGCACTGGTGGATTCATGAGATACTGCTTTATTTGATCAAATGTTGCTTTGCATTTATACTCCCACCTGAATGGAACATTCTTATGCAAGAGATGTGTAAATGGTAAGCTTTTATTTGCCAGTTGAGCAATGAATCTTCGAATGGATTGTAACCGTCCCTGTAAAGAGCGCAATTGACTAATGTTCCTTGGCGGTGGTATATCAAGAATTGCTTGTATCTTAGCTGGATCCACTTCAATTCCCGTTTCCAATACAATGTAACCTAATAGCTTCCCAAATTTTACTCCAAAAACGCACTTCTTAGGGTTAAGTCTCACTTTGAATTTTTGCATTCTTTTGAAGATTTTTGATAAGATATCGATGTGTCCTTCTCTAGTGTTATATTTGGCAAGAAGATCATCAACATAATCCTCCATGAATGTCTACATCATATCATGAAAAAATTTTGTCATTGCTCATTGGTATGTAGCTCATGCATTTTTCAATCCAAAAGGCATTTCGTTCCAGCAATAGGTACCCCAAGGACATGTAAATGTTGTTTTATCCTGATCTTCTGGTGCAATCTTTATCTGGTTGTATCCTGAAAATCCATCCATTAATGAGTACATTGCATGTCCAGCAGTTAGATCCACAATCATATCGATGTTTGGTAAGGGAAAGTCATCTTTAGGACATGTTTTGTTCAAATCCCTAAAATCTGTGCAAATTCTAATCCTTTCGTCTGGCTTCGAAATAGGCACGATATTGGAGATCCATTCCACATAGTCCATGGACCGAATGAATCCAACATCTAAGAGTTTCTTTAATTCCTCTTTAACCAACAACGCAACATGTGGATGCATTTTTCTAAGTTTATGTTTTACAGGCTTTTCCCCCGGTGTAATAGATAAATGATGCATGATGAGATTTGGATCCAATCTAGGCATATCTATGTAGGACCATGCAAAACTAATTTGATTATCTTTGAGAAATTCTATGAATCTAGGTACTTCTTCATCTGTCAGAGATGCAACCAATTGCAAAACTTTAGGATTTTCTGTAGTACCTATATTGAGTGCCTCTGTTGGTTCGATTAGAATGGAAGACCTTTCCTAATAATACTCTGGAAGAGTTTCAATTTTCCCATCCTCTAGCACCTTTGAAAGGTTTTCACCATTGGATACGCTTTTTATTTTCCTTTTTTCTTGATCTAATACTGCCTTTGTTAGGTTTTCACCATTAGATCTTTCTTTTATTTTTATTTTTTCTTGATCCAATACTGCCTTTGTTAGGTTTTCACTTTAGATCTTTTTTTTATATTATTTATTTCATAGCTAAGAAACTTGGCACTTTCCTGTCGAAAACTCTGATCTTGTGATTCCCCAGTGGAACTTGTTTCAGATTGGGATGAACAAAGAAATTTTATTATGGTTTCGTCATTTGGAAAAGTTGGAACATCAATGGGTGAGACTTGTTCCCAATCAATGAGTTCGAGATAAACCAAAGGTAATGGATCATTAGGATGAGTAAGGTCATTGGCCGTAAGGGTCAAGATGTGATTTTCAACATCATTATAGGGGAGATCTAAGATGGTATCCTCCTCAAAATGATCTATCTCACTTTGAATCGAATTGGTCTCACTAGAGTCATGATCACTTTGTAGGACGTAATCAAACAGAGGTCTTGATCTTTCTCCTTGTAAGAATGCAGGTGAGAATTTGTGTATGACATCCACCCTTTTCTCAGAGATATATGTATCGTCATAGAAATCATCCCATTCATATTCATTGGAGTCTATTTCAGAATTATCCGCTTGAATTCTCAGAATTGATTCAGCTAATTCCTCATTAGATGGTCTTTGTGTTACTTTTTCCTTAGTATCTTCACCATATCCTAACCCAGTCTTATCTTTTGGATGCATTGTTTTTAATTGGACAAGTTCAACAATACCCTCTTTCCTTTTACCTAAAGGGCCATTTCCTTCATAACCCATTTGTTGCATGATAGCATAACCTTTTCCATATTGTTATGTGGGTAACTTGATATGTTGTACAGATTCTTCTTCATCCTTATAGAGCCAATCAAGAATAGATCAATCTTCTACTTCAGTTTCTTTGATAAATATCCCATTAAACTTGGTGATGGGGGCTTAAGTTGAGGCTAAAACTGTTGAAGCCTATTGTGTAGATGTTGATGGCTGACCATGGGATCTTGGGGATAGGGGTAGATTAGAGAGAGATAAAGAATATTCTCCCACCCCATTATCTTTCAATTTTAACTTGGTGCCAAAATTGCTTATCATTTCTTGCACTTGTTCTTTGTTTTTTTAGGTAGAGATGACCAAAGCTTCTCTATTATGTGGGACGAGTGTATCCTGAGTTGCTCTTAGATTAGAACAAGTTTGACTGCTAATGTGATCAACAGGTATTGTTACTTCCTGTCCGTCATATGGAAATTTCAAAAATTGATGATAAGTAGATGGAACAACTTGCATGTCATGGATCCATGGATGACCCAATAGTATATTATAGGTTAGATCCCGATCGAGAACCTAACAAAAGGTATTCTTCACCATAGGTCCCACTCTAATTAGTAACATGATGAGACCTTTGGAAGTCCTTTCCTCATCATCATAAACCTTGATCATAATTTTCCTCCGTGGATCTATAGAGTCTGCTGAATATCCCAAGGCTAGGACCAATTTTAAAGTAAAAATGTTTAATCCAACTCCCCCATCTATGAGAACATGTCTAATGCGGGCTTTGTGAACCATGACCTCTAAATAGAGTGATGAATTATGCGGATGAGTTATGGATGAATCATCTTTTTCATAAAATGATAAACATGTGTAGGAGGACAAGTGTCCCACCATGGCTTGAAATTTATTGATATCTAGATCATGGGATACAGTTGTATCAACAAGGGCCTTTTCTAGAATGTCCTTATGTGCAGGTGATAACTTTAAAAGTTCCAAGATAGAAATTTGGGCTGATGTTTTTTGCAGTTGATCAACCAACTTGTATTGACTTGGAGGGGGAATTGTTGCTTTAGATGAGCTGCCTTTGACAATAATCTTGGCTTGTCCCCTTGTTGTATCATTGACCTCTCGATATTCTTGCTTACCTTTGATTGAGATAGCGTTGATTTTAGGATTCTTAGTATAGATATGATTGATAATGACATCATGGATGTTATTAACATTCTTTCCCTTGTCACTCGAGGATTCCCCTTTCTGATAATTAGGGAGCGGATTCTTGAATGCTTGATGGTCATTATTGACATTATGTCCCTCAACCGTGATGGTATGATTATCAATCAAATCTTGAACAATATTCTTCAACCCTTGGCAATTATTTGTCTTATGACCTTTGCACCTATGATAATCACAGAAGTGTGAGTCATTCCACAATGGTGGTTTAACTCGAGGCTCATAATCTCTTTGTGGTGGCAATGTAATAGCGTTTTGATTCAATAATTCTTTGAGAATGGATTCCAAAGAGTGGCCCAAAGGAGTGAAACTCCGTCGATTCGAGAGATATGACGATCTAGGCACATTTGATTTTTTATTATTGCCAAAA
The DNA here is from genome assembly GCA_007115665.2 of Sequoiadendron giganteum. Taxonomy (NCBI): domain Eukaryota; kingdom Viridiplantae; phylum Streptophyta; class Pinopsida; order Cupressales; family Cupressaceae; genus Sequoiadendron; species Sequoiadendron giganteum. The sequence continues at coordinate 461,887,701 of CM021106.1, forward strand.
TTATTTCCACGATTGTTAGTTGTGTTTCCTTGATTAGAAACATTGCCTTGAGTGCTAGAATTTCCAGCATTATTGTTACGTTGAACACCTGACACATTAAGGATGGCAAGCTTCTTATTTACGTTGTTAGCACCTACTACCCCATCGTTCACAACATTTTTATTTCGGGTCCAAAATTGTGACTTGTCATTGTTGTTATTATGGTTGTTGTTATTGTTGTTGTTGTACTAATTTGAACCCTCTTTATCAATTTTTAGAACTCCATGCTTGATCAATGCACCTTCAATGGTAATTGCATTTTCAATCAATTTTTCAAATGATTGAGGACACTAAAGGTTTAGTCTGTAACTCATCTCTTGATTAAGACTATCGATGAAGATCTCCATCTTTTCTTTTTCAAGAACAGGACGAGAATATTTAGCAAACACCCTTCTCCATCTTTGCAAAAATGTAGTGAAAGATTCCCCTACTTTTTGTTTTACCTTACAAAGATCAAGCATGGTTATCTGATGTTGAATGTTGTAAGAGTATTGTGATATAAATTTATTCATCAACTCTTTAAAGGTTTTGATGGGGGGAGTGATCTTTGAAAGCCACTCCATGGATTGTCCACCTAGACTTCGTGGAAACAACTGCATTAAGTAGGTATCATTATGAGCAAATTCTAAGCTCATATTTTGATAATCTCTTACATGTTCAATGGGGTCAGTTTTCCCATTATACCTATCAAACTTAGGGATTTCACAATGTTTTGGAAAAGGAATCATTCAAAGATTCCTATGGAATGGATAAGGACATATTTCATCCAAAACATACTTCTTTGTTGCTCCCCCTTGCATTTCTTTTATTTTCCCTTGTAATTCCTTGATCTATTGAGTAAGGGCACTAAAATCGTCAAGAGGGGTTTCAAGATTTTCTTTAATCCCCTCTGTGTCAAAATCGACAGGCAACTTAGCTCCTTGATTAGCTAATGAAAGGAAATATCTTTCCTTATTTCGTTCTAAAATTCTTTCCATAAGAGTATGGAATTGGGGATCCTGTTCCACTTCTTGAAGCTTTTCTTCCGTCAATTCTTCAGTATTTGAATTGTTAAAGAGGTTTTCCTCCCTCTCACTATTGTCACCCATGTTGTTCACTGTACTTTCATCTTTTTCTAGGTGCTTTCGAGATCTCGTGGTAACAGGCATAAGCTTTACTCAACTTCTACTAACTTTGATCAAAGAAATGAAATAATGCAATTGTGATGGATATGAAAGTCGGGATAGAATGAAGATTCTATGACTTAAAAGATTTTTAATCTTTAGCTCGTGATTCCCTGATTGAAAGGATGAAAATCCTGTTTGTGGGAATTAAACCAAAGATCGAAAATGAAGATGATTTTTCACTTTGTGATATTTGATCTTAGCTTTGTAGAAAGATGAATTTAATGGATGCCTAATGTGTTTGAGTTTCTCTATTGCAGAATTTGATTTTGACAAGTAGCGTATGTGATTGCAGGTTGGGGAATATAAGAAGAACGAATACGCTGACTATGGTTATGCCTTTGAGAAAGGGCTCTTCTTTGAAATAAATCTCTTGAGTATAAAGTTTCTACAACATAATCATCAGTGAAACCTCTAATATAGTCATGATATCGATGAATAAAGGTTCTATGTTCAAGCAGGACCTTTCGACTTTGATATAGAAATTTCCTCTTTTTCAATACCTTCTTATAACTGAGAGACTTCTTGGGCTTTCTAATCTTTCTTTTGAGAGACTTCTTAGCATATGTTGTAGATTTCCAAACTCTGAGCATGGGAAAGATTAAACTAATAAGACTTGATTTCTAAAAGTTAGAAAATCACATAGGCTCAGAAAACAGATGCGCCAAAACAAAGACTGAATGCGCCAAAACAAAGCACATATGCACCAAAACAGAGCACAGATGCGCCGAAACAGATCACAAATGCGCTAAAACAGAGCACAGATGCGCTAAAACAGAGCATATATGCGCCCAAACAGAGCACATATGCGCCCAAACAAAGCACATATGTGCCCAAATAGAGCACAGATGTGCTAAATTACTTTTGAGACCGACATATTTTGACATTTTGATAAAATTTTCTTGTTTCAGATGATCTTAATCTGATTTAAATGTGAAAAACATAGCATAAAAGCAGACAGTTGTTTTTGTTAATTCTAAAATCTAAACAAAGAGTGTATGTTCTTGAGATTTCCACAGGTTTTAAATGAGATAAACACTTCAGTCAGACTCACTCTTAATTTGTCAAATAGGTCATCATAATAATCACAGCCCACAGCTTAAAATCACGTCGACTCACATAGCCTTGTCACCCCTTAGAGGGCACCCGTGTTTTTATCTTTTCTAGGTGCGTACTCAAAGTGACGGAAGTGGATATTGAATCCCTTGAGCAAACAATTTGTGGCGACTATATGGTGAGTGTCTTGGGGGTAGATTCTTCCCTCCCCTTGCACCATGATTAAGATGATGTTTGGATACTGACACAACTGGCTTTCTACACTATGGTTCATAATAAGGGTATTCGTTCAGTGTGGCAAATATATACAGTCCCTCAAGAGACCTCCCAACCTTTAGAACAAAGGTTTTGGGGATGGTTATCCTGCACACTACTGTCAAGTTGGATTTTCATCAACAACTTGCTTTTGATTAAAGTGGGTTGGAAACCTTGGCTTTAGGTGCTTCCACTTAGGTCGTTCCTCTTGGGTGAGTAATTTTTCTCACAAGAGCAGGCCTTCTAAAAGATGTAATAAAGCATTAAATTGTAGAAAATAACAGGTAAGTCTGGTGTTCTGATCACCCAGTTAAGGGGAGAGCATAAACCTATTACCCATAATCACAGCAAACAATAACCTATTACCCATAATCACAGCAAACAATAATGGTTCAAATTTTAAATCCCAAATTGATAAATTCTCTATACTAAGTGAAGATGTTGCTTCACCAAAAACATGGGATTCATTTTAACCAAAAGAAAATTTACGTTTGGTGACTATCCTAGGATTGGTTAATTCAGATTTAAATGTCTACCCTAGGATTGCTTTATTTTGTTAAAAATAAAGTTTGAAAAATCCTGTCCGCGGATTGCGTCGGAATCAGAATTTAAAATTTTTACAACTATATGTGCCGAAACAGGTCCTCTATGTGCCGAAATAGGCCATGTATACGCCAAAAGATATCACTGGAATGCGCTGAAATAGAGTGTCTATGCAACGAAATAGGCCATGGATGTGCCGAAACAGTTAACGTATGCGCCGAAATATCTCATAAATGCATCGAAACAATCCTCGTATGCGTCGAGCTGGGACTCGTATGCGCCGAAACGTGATTTTTTTCCATCACCTGCCAGAAAAATTCTGCAAAAAGAAATATTAAATGCAGGGCTTGGCCCCATGGTGGGCGCCAGAAATGTGTACGTTAGAATGTGCAAATCAAATTGAATCTAAACTAATACACCAATGAAACATTAGATTAAAGAAAGCAAAATACAAACTCTAAACACAAGCAGCTCCTTCAAATTCATCCCATTGTCCTCTATCTCCAAGGATTCGTTTCAAAATGCTTGCTCTCAGTTGTTTAAAATAGCAGCTTGTAGAATGGCAACTTAAGAGAATGAGATTGATGAAAATGCATGTGCATTGCTAAAAGATTTAAGCTATGAAATTGAAGTGCTATAAATGCTAAAATGCAACTATAATAACTACGCATGAAAATCTAAGATCCGAGGTCCTTTTCCACTCATAAGAGGGCTGTATTTATAGATTTTTGAAGGCTAGAATTCGATTGGCCAAGATCAACGGTTGAGTTCAAACCTGTTGAAATGAACGGTGAGAGATCGAGAATTCGAAAAGATGATGGAATTTTAAAAGACGGATGGAAAATGAAGAGACAATTGAAAGGTGTCTCTCATAATTTAAATAAATAAATATTTAATTGTGTGAGAAATGAAAAGGTTTTAATTAAATATTGAAAATATTTAATTATGTGAGAAGAAAAAAAGCTTTTTATTAACTATTCGAAAATATTTAATTATTGAGAAGAGTGAAGAATTTAGAAAGTGTTTTAATTAAATATTGCAAATATTTTATTAAATGTGGAATGAAGAATATCATTTAAATTTTGAATTCAAACTTGTGATAATTAACATAAATAACTTGTGAAATCTATTTAATTAATTAAGAGGAAGATAGCATTAATTAAATAAACCTTTTTTTTTTAATTAAATTAGAAGAATTGGAAAAATGAACAATATAAATAAATAATTAAATTTATTTATATGTAGATGACTTAAGAATATTAATTAAATAATTCATATTTAATTAATTAACAGGTTTGGTTAACTGTGACCATTTCCAGATGTGTACAATTGGATCCTCTTTATCCAAGGATGAAAAGTCTATATTAATTGAAGTGTATATAAAATAATCTAGAGTGAAACAAAGAGTCACTATTCTTATGGGAAGAGAAAATGAGCGAATAGATAGGCTAAAGCAAGAAATAATAAATATTGTCAGAGATATAGCACAAAATTTTGGTATGATTATTGCTTCATCATCCAGTACTGGACAAGGAAAGGAGCATGATAAAGAAAAGGTCACGAATGCAGAGGAAAATATTCCTTCGGTTACAAATTTACCTATTTTTAAAGAAGTTTTGGAAGAAGTAAATGTTCATACTACAAAAGAAACTCCATCATTTGATGATACAAAAATGTGGTGTCCTCACCACCACCGGTAGATGAAAAAATGCTTCTTCAGAGATCCTTACTACTCCAAAAGACAATGAAGAGACCACTAGTGCTAATAATGAAAACAAAAATGTAGGACAAGAACAAGAATAGGATAAGAATTGTTGATGGGTTTTTTTGCACCTTCTCAACACAAATACTACACAAGTGCAACTCCTCTCTTGAAAGGTAATTTATGCAACTGAGTTTTAGAAATCACCCCAAGGTCTCTCGAGTGTTAGGTCATGAAAATGATTGGAATAGTTATGTTGGCTGATGTGATTTGTTGGTAATCATAAAGGGCATTTATGGTTGACTAGGTTTGAGGGAATTGGGTTTGCAAAAGGAGTTTGATGAAATTCTGAAAATGAGATGCAGTTGCTGCAAGTTCAAGACAGTAGTCTAAAAATCCTCTTAATTCATCAAATTTGACTTAATTTTGATGCTAGAACTTGGTTTTGATTTTATTTTTCAAAGAAAATTCAAAAGAGAAAAGGGATGAGAAATTTCCTAAACCTACAACTAATATTGAACAATAACATTGGAGGATGCTACAATGGAAAACCTTCCTAAAACTAAACTCCACTTAACTAATGCAACCTACAGTCTCATGAAACTAGTGCAATCTTCTAAGGTCTGCAGATTTTCAACTATCCATTCACCATTAAACGTGAACAATAGATGAACTTAAGTGCAACAATATGAATAATTTTCAGACTAACTTTACACTATTGTTCATCCTCAACAAATAGCAAAAAGTATGAACAAAGAAGGAATCAACACCATAAAATTCTTCACCGTTAAAGTGAAACATATACTACCAACTAAAGAAAATTGGAAATAAAACAAAAAAGCTAAAATCTAATATTGAGAAGATGAATCATGCATACATGTGAAGAAACACAAGAATCCATAAAAACAATGCAATTCTCATTAAATTTTTGTAGCATGCCTTTACACAACAACTCAACTCTCTCTTTGAAAATGAGAGGAGACCCCTATTTATAGCTTTCCAAAAGTAAAATGAATGGCCAAGATTTACTTTCATTATGTGGCCTAGATTCATTTTACATTAGGGTTTCACCTACCCCCAAAATATAGCAATATAAAATACATCTTTATCTTTTTCCCAATTTTGTCTTCTAGTGGCCCTAGCACTGTAGTAGTTTTGTCTTGTAGTGACAACCATCCTTCACAGCTATACTGCAAAACAATCATCATCTATGATAGGCCTTCCATCATTCTTCTAGATGGTAGCATACACCATGAACTTCTCAATCAAAGCCCGAAGCTTATCCCATTCCATGATATTTGATTGTAGGATTTGAAAGTTGATCTTGAATCTCTCAGTGATCTACTCCCAATGCTTGGTGCACCAAGGGGTGGATTTGATAACCTACTCAAATTAGACAAAATCCCTCATAGAAAAATCCATGAAGTCTAGTGACAGTACATCTACAACGCCTTGTTCCATATTCCTGTGGAAGAATGGCCTTGTTGGCAAAACAAGGATAAAAAACTGAGAGGGGGAGGGACGAATCAGTTGTTACAAAATTTAAACTTATTCAACCTTAATCAACCTTTAATCTTAGATCTGATAATTAACAGTGAAATCATAAATCAACACATCAAAAACACATGAACACCAAGATTTTATATGTGGAAACCCTATTAAGGGAAAAACCACGGTGAATGTTAGTCCACAAGATTATACCCTGTTAGAAGTATAATGAAAAATGAATAAGGAATGCACATGCATTCAAGCACACTGCATAGAGTTCACTGCTCAAAGGGAAGGCTCACTGCCTTACATAAAATAGTCAAATTAAATCCATCTAATGAGGTTGAACTGAGAAATTAGCTTCTACAAAATCCTGATGAAAGTTTCAGCTAGGCATAGAAACACTTCTTCACACTTCACTCAATCTTCTTCACACTACTCTGAAATCAAATGATCTGATCTTTATTTGCACATTTCTCATTCACACCACACACTCTCTCTTACACACTCAAAATGAAGAAACAACCGCTCTTATATATCCACTACATGAATTTACATCAACAACTTTGTTGACCACAATTAAAAGAATAAATTACAACTGTTAGCCCAATTCATGAACAAATCTCAATGTGCACCAACTTAGGTTGGTCACAACATAATGAGGACCTAAATCAACATCCTCAAACATGCCAAACAATAAAAGATTAATCCATAAGGATTTACAACATGCTACCACCAACATGTCGGCCAAGAACATGAAAACCTTGTTCACACAAAGGAAAATCTTCAATCACAAGCACATCGATCAACGCGGATGTACCACAATGATAGAGAATGATCTAGAAACATCACTAAACATCACAGTAGCATATGCTACCAAAATTGCATTCTCTTCTACCAGAAACATCTGCTACAGTAACAAAATAACTGCAGGAACTCAGAAACTCATAACTCGCTCCAATCTTGATGTGTACCACTGAAACTTCCAGAAAACACTCTAGATAGGATGAGTAGGAAACCCTTTAAAGCGCAACCTCTGATTATCAATGTACACAACTTTCCACCATTCAGATCTTCACAGCTTCACAGACTACCTGTAACATATTTATTCTAATTTTCTCAATGTCCTCGACATACATAGCCTTCAGAATCATCAATGCTAATAGTGTTGACATCAATGACAACCACATATTAGCAACACAACCACAACATCCAACAATCTCCCCCTTTTGCATTGATGGAAACACACGATGTGAAAAATACCATCAACACAACTAACTCTTCTCAAACTGTTCTTCTCCTCCTTACATTACACTTCCATCTTCTCCCTCTTAGTACTTATTACACTTCTCCCCTTTTCTTCTACAAAGATTTTTCACATTAATCTTCTCCCCCTTTAGAAATCAATGGAAAAGGTACACAAGCTCTAAATCATCTGACTACTCCCCCTAAGTAGCAACCACCACAACATCAATCTAAAACAAGATCTGACTTTAAGTGCATAGATTGATACAAAGACTTGCATTTTAGTTCAGATTAGGAGGGGAAATCACCCCTGACTTGCCTCTGAGATACTCAAAAGTATCCTTAGGCAACGGTTTAGTAAAGATATCTGCAATTTGTTCCTTAGTGGGCACATATTCCAATCTGACTTCTTTATCACTCACTTTGTCTCTCAAAAAGGCATACTTGATAGATAAATGTTTTGTCTTTGAATGTAACACTAGATTCTTGGAAATGTTTATGGCACTTGAATTGTCACAGAATATAGAAATAGGCTCATTATACTCAATTCTTATATATCTCAACATTTGTTTCATCCATAATACTTGAGTGCAATTTTTTGCAGCAACAATATATTCTACCTCAGCAGTAGATAAGGAAATGGAATTCTACTTTTTACTTAGCCAAGACACCAACTTCTTCCCCAGGAAGAATGCACCACCTCTTGTACTTTTCCTGTCATCTACATCTCCTACCCAACCTGCATTTGTAAAGGCATTCAGAGTAATATCATCATTCTTAGCATACCAAAGACCAAAATCAACTATTCCTTTCAAGTATCTAAAAATTCTCTTTATTGCAGTCACATGTGATTCGTTTGGATCAGCTTGATATCTAGCAACAATGCACACAACATTCATAATGTCTGGTCTGGTCTGAGTCAAATATAACAGTCCACCAATCATTGATCTGTACCTTGTTTGATTAGCCTTAGGAGAATCATCATTTTGTGTTAAATTGCATCCGGTTACCATGGGTGTACCAACTGGTTTTGAGTCTTCCATGCCAAACTTTTTCAGTAACTCTTCTTCATATTTGGACTAAGATATGAAAATTCCATCATCTAACTGAGTTATTTGCAATGCCAAAAATAATTTCAGCTCTCCTATCATTGAAATCTCAAATTCACTTTTCATTTCATCAGAAAAATTCATGCATAAGTCATCATCACCTTCAAACATAATGTCATCAACAAAAACTTCAATAATCAACTCTTTATCCTGACCCATCTTAAAATATAGATTGTTGTTAGTAGTAACTTTGTTGAATCCAAGCTTCAACAAATATTTATCCAATCTAGCATGCCATGCCCTAGGAGCTTGTTTGAGTCCATATAGTGCTTTCTTTAATCGGAAACCATATATTTTTCATCAGTCAATTGAAATCCATCTGGTTGCTCAACATAAACTTCTTCTTCTAATTCACCATTCAGAAATGTTGACTTCACATCCATTTGATAAACTTTGTAATTCTTGAAAGTGGCATAAGTAATAAATAACCTTACAGCTTCAATTCTAGCAACAGGGGCAAAGGTTTCTTCAAAATCAATACCTTCCATCTATGAGTATCCTTTACATACCAGTCTTGCTTTATTTCTGACTTCACCTTGCTCATTTAGCTTATTTTGAAAGACCCACTTGGTTCCAATCACATTTTTATCTTGAGGTCTGGGAACAAGAGTCCATGTATCATTTTTCTCTATCTGCATCAGTTCTTCCTTCATTGCTTCCATCCAATATTCATCTTTACATGCTTCATTGACATTACTAGGCTCATTTTTTGAAATTAGGCAATATTCTTCTACAATTCTTCTTCTAGTCTGCACACCTTTGTTCTTCTCTCCTATAATCTAATTCTTAGAGTAATTTAGCTTTACATACCTTGGAACTTTTGTATTCTCTCTAACTTATGGTTCTTCTATTCTTTCTTCTGCACTTCCACTAGCTTCTTCTTCATGATTCTCTTGATTCACATAAACAATTTGAATTTGATTGTGTCTGTGCATTCTTTCCATTATCAATAAAAATTTGTTGGTCATCTGAATCATATCCATAGTATCTAGATTATCTAACAGTGTCTTCATCAACTCTGGCATTTTCACTTTCAACCATTTTCTTGAATCTTTTATTGTAGCACTGGTATGCCTTGCTCTTAGTAGAGTAACCCAAAAATATTCCTTCATCACTTCTAGCATCAAACTTGCCAATATCTTCATCTCTCTTAATATAACATCTACTTCTAAAGATTTTGAAATACTTAACAGTAAGCTTATAATCAAACCATAGTTCAAAAGGAGTCTTACCAAAATTACCATTAACATTTACCCAGTTGATAGTGTATACAACAGTGCTTACAACTTCTCTCCAATAGATATGAGGAACATTACCTTCCAACATCATAGTTCTAGCAGTATCTAGAATTGTTTTGTTCTTCCTTTCAACAACTTCATTATGTTGAGGGGTCTAGGGAGAAGATAACTTTCTTTTGATTCCATGCTCTTCACAAAATTTATTGAACTCCCGAGAAGTGAATTCACCACCTCTGTCTGATCTTAAGCATTTGACCTTCAAACCTGTCTCATTTTCTGCCAAAGCTTTGAAACATTTGAAATTTTCTAGAGCTTCATGTTTTTCTCTCAAGAAAGCAACCCATATCATCCTAGACTAATCATCAATAATAAACATAAAGTGCCTTTCTCCTTGTAGACTTCTAATTCTAGATGGACCACATAAATTAGTGTGAACTGACTCCAACACTCCATTTGAATGATGTAGTTTGTTCCTAAAAGAGATTCTTGTCTGCTTTCCCATCTGACATTCCTTGCATATAGTGTTAGTAGGCTTTACTAACTTAGGTAGATCTTTGACTGCTTGAGTGGAGCTTACTTTGACAATATTATCAAAATTCACATGACACAACCTCCTATGCCATAACCAACTTACATCAACTTGAGAAATTAAACAGATTTCACTAGCAACACTTAGGTGAAAAATATTACGTCTTGTCTTTGTACTTGAGGCAATTAAATTTCCAGAGCTTCCCAATATCCTGCACTTACCATCTTTTAACTAAAGATTGTATCCCTTGTCTACCATCTATCCAAAACTCAACAAGTTATGTTTCAATCCTTCAACATAAAGAACATCATCAGTATTACATTTTCCACCAAGAGAAATATTGCCTTTGCCACAAATCACACCAGCGTTTTTATCTCCAAATCTTACAACACCACCGTCATACTTCTCCAAGCTTAGAAACTTGTTTCTGTCACCAGTCATATGATGTGAGCATCCATTGTCAATCACCCATTCATTCTTTTCATCAATTTTGGCTGCAAGAGCTTTCTCAAAATTCTGATTGTTAGCAAATTCAGTGGACACCGTACCATTTTCCTTGATAGCAATGAATACCCATCCATCTTTATTTCTAGTTTCTTTATCAAATTCATCATCAGTAGCACCTTCTTCAGCATAATAACATTTCTTTTGAAATCTAGACTTGTCAAGTTTATACTTAGAAACTCTTTCAGGACACCTTGATGCAAAATGACCTATCTTACTATAAGAGAAACATTTAATAGGAATCTTTCCTTTATACTTACCATGTCCTCTAGATTCTCTTTTCACAATCAAGGCTTCTAGTTCTTCTAGCTCTCTTTCTTCATCTTCAATCTATCTCATCTCATCTTCATACTTGAATGTCTTTCTAGAACTTTCTCCCAAATCATATCTATGTTGGATTTTTCTAGATACAGTAGCTTTAAATGCATATTCTTTCTTAGGAGTAGATTCACCAAACTCACTCAACTCAAAGACAACAAGTTTACTAATCAGCATGTCTCTTGTCTCATTTTTTATTGTTCTAAGTTCTTCAATAGCATGAGATTTCATTTTGTAAGAGGCAAGCACTGATCCTAGAACATTAGCCACAATCTCATCTTCTTCCATAACTCCACCGACACACCTGATACCCATCACTAGTTCATTTACCTTCTGCATGAAAGCAACAATTTTTTCATCTTCACTCATCTTCAATCTCTCCCACTTGCCTTTCAGACTTGTTAGCTTAGAAATATTCACTTGTGCATCTCCTTCATACAATATCTCCAATTTCTTCCATATCTCATGTGAAATCTTTAGACCTATCACATTTTTCATCTCTAAATCTATCAAAGCACTTAGCAATCCTTCTATAGCCCTGATATTATTTTCAGCTTCTTTGATCTCATTAGGAGTAGTGGGACCATTCTGAGGAATATTATATCTATTCTTTGTAATCTTCTAGAAGGGTTCACCAATGCACTTCAAATGACACTCCATTCTGACCTTCCATAGAGAGTAATTTGTACCATCAGATCTAGGACTATCCTTCTTGTATGATGCCATCTTGGATCACCTCAAGCTATTCAACTTCTTCAGAGGAACTAGCTCTGATGCCGATTGTTGGAAAAACAAGGATAGACAACTGAGGGGGGGTGAATCAGTTGTTATAGAATTTAAACTTATTCAACCTTAATCAACCTTTAATCTCAGATCTGATAATTAAAAGTGAAAGCATAAATCAACAACACATCAACACCAAGATTTTATATGTGGAAACCCTGTTAGGGAAAAAACCACGATGGATGTTAGTCCACAAGATTATACCCTGTTAGAAGTATAATGAAAAATGAATAAGGAATGTACATGCATTTAGGTACACTACCTAGAGCTCATTTCTCAAAGGGAAGGCTCACTACCTTACATAAAACAATCAAATTAAATCCATTTGATGAGGTTGAACTGAGAAATTAGCTTCTACAAAAGCCTGATAACAATTTTGGCTAGGCACAAAAACACTTCTTCACACTTCACTCAATCTTCTTCACACTCTGCTCTAAAATCAAATCATCTTATCTTTATTCGCACATTTCACATTCACACCACACACTCTCTCTTACACACTCCTCAAAATGAATAAACAATTGCTCTTATATATCCGCTACATGAATTTACATCAACAACTCTGTCGGCCACAAGTAAAAGAATAAATTTACAACTGTCGGCCCAATTCATGAACAAATCTCAATGTGCACCAAATTAGGTTAGTCACAACATAATGAGGACCTAAATCAACATCGTCGAACATGCCAAACAATAAAAGATTAATCCACAAGGATCCACAACACGCTACCACCATCATGTTGGCCAAGAACATGAAAACCTTGAACACAAAAAGGAAAATCTTTGATCACAAGCACATCAATCAATGCAGATGTACCACAAGGATAGAGCATGATCTAGAAACATCAGTGAACATCACAATAGCACACGCAACAACTCATTTTACCAGAATTGCATTCTCTTCTTCTAGAAACATCTGCTACAGTAACAAAATAACTGTAGGAACTCAGAAACTCATAACTCACTCCAATCTTGATGTGTACCACTAAAACTTCTGGACAACATACTAGATAGGATCAGTAAGAAACCCTTTAAAGCATGAACTTTGATTATCAAAGTACATAGATTTCCACCATTCAGATCATCATAGCTTCACAGACTACCTGCAATATATTTATTCTAATTTTCTTAATATCCTCGACATATATAGCCTTCAAAATTATCAATGCTAATAGTGTTGACATCAATGAAAACCACATATCAGCAACACAACCACAACATCCAAAAGGCTTAATATTTTCTGGATCTATCTCCAAGGTGAAAATTTCATACTGGTTCATCATCTTTAGGTATTCCTCGCCATCGGTCCGGTGCTCCATAACCCATTCATGATCGAGCTTTAATTCATGCAAAGCCTTCTCTAAGACCTTTTTTCTATAATCTAGGCTCATTTGCCAGGTCTCCACGAGCCAATGATCATCCTCTAGTAGCCCCAAATCATTTTCCCATACCTGCTTAGAGAGCTTTAGGATTCTCTCAAGCTTAGGGTAGGTGATTCTATATAGTGTTGTGAATTAGTGGTAGGTTATTAGGGAGTTCTCAAACTGTTTTTGCAAATCTTGGAACTTATTATATGTCTTGGTAGTGTGTGGAAGGCCCATATCACCATTATATAGTACATGGTTGAACCAATCTGTCATGGCCTTGGTCCAATTCCTCCTCTTCTCTAGCTTCCTTATATCTTCCTTACAGAGCAGCGAGGGAAGTGTTGATGATGTCATTGGAGCTTCCTCCTTTGTAGACGTCCATTGTTAAATGTAAGCGGTAAGATCTGCTACTTGTGTTTTTAGCTCTTCCTTAGTAGATTGGTCTTTATCCATTTGTTGCATGATGGAGGCTACACATCCATGGAACTCATCTATTCTTTGTTCATGGGTCTTTGGGCCTAGATTGATTATAGAAATGATATAGCTATGCCCTTGCACGATGCCTATTCCTTTGTCTGCTACAAGGGTAGAAATTTCTATTGTTCTGGATCCGGAGGCATCCACCATGATGTGGGAGTGAACCTTAGGCTTCTTCTCCTTTCTTGTTTTGGTATGTGCTCAAGCTAGGATTACCTATAGTCTTGCTTTGGGGTTGACAACCACAGAGGCCTTCTTTTCCAAATATTGTTCTAGCCACTTAGGCACATTGGCAGACTCTTTGGGTGATTCATGTTCACTTTCTTCTCTTTGTTCATCTTGAGGTTGTTCCTCTTCATTGCCAAGAGCTTCTTGATCACATGTTTTCTTTTCATCCAATTCCCTTTCAAGGGTGGCCTTTCCCTCATTGCCTAGCTCAGTGGTGGTAGTATCCTTTTCAACAACATTTTCCCCTTGGGGTGCCCTTTCTTCTTTGTGCATAGACTCATCATGGCTCTAAGGTTCAAATCTCTCTTTTCTTCCTTCGCTTGTTCTTTTTCTTTCTCTTCATCCTTTTCTAGAGGTACTTCTTCATCCTAGACTAGGCGCTTGTCTTGGCCGATTAGGGGAGGCTCATCTGATATCTCTAATCTGTGTCAGTGTCTGCCTTCTCCTCCTCTATGTGATGCACCTCTGGGCCACCTGTTTCACCTATGCTCTTGTGGTGTTGGGGCAACTCTTCATCCAGATCTTGATATGATATTTCTATGACATACCACTCATTGAGGGCCTCAGTTTCCTCTCTCTGAAGAATGTGACTTTTCCTCATCAGATGCCACCTTAGGGTAAAAACACAATAGTGTGTCACACTTTTGGCTAAACAAAGGGTTATGATTGAGCCATTTTCAGTCAAAAACTTTTCAGCTGAGCCACTTTTGGTCGAAACCACGTGGCAGCCCCCTTCCGATCGGAAGGGTTTCAACTGAAATGGATTTGATTAGAACCCTTTCAGCCAGAAGTATGGAAAATAAAACCAAAAAAAAAGAGGCCCATTCATTTTGGTGCTTGGGCAAAAGGATTTCTGGGTGAATGGGGTCGACTGAACACAGGGAAGGATAAATGAAGGCAAGCCGAACACCACCAATTTCTCTACTCAGCCTCCCAGGTTTTTGCATTCCTTTGCGAACGATATTTTATTTTGTCACTGTGAATTTTTTGGCAAATTCGGGGTTTTCAGTTTAGGTTTTCATGATAAATGTCGCAAATTTGGAGTTTTCAGTTTGGGGTTTCATGATAAATGTTTTCATTTGTTAAAAAATGAAAAAAAAAAGATCAACAGTGAACATAATATATCTTTTTCTGACTAATATCGAGCCATTGCTTAATTTTGATAGCTCTGTCTAAGTAAAATAGTATACAATGAACAAAAATATTCAGAAAAATATAGAAATCCAAGGGTAAAAGCTCATACATGAAAATTATTTGTAATGGAAAATTATGAACAAAACATGAACACAACAAAAACAAGATCGAGACCTCAACCCTCCATGCTAGAACTAATTCAAGATAGTTTGTTTATGTAAAACTCTTTTCTACACAAGTAACAGCTTAGAAAAAATCTTCCCTTTGAAATCCTCCAACTATATATGACACTATCCTTACAAAAAAGCTTCCCTTTGAAGCCAGTAGTGATTATATGACACTAGCCTAAAGCTAACATTTTCCTTCCAAATGGAAAACCAATGCCAATGCCAGTAATCCTCCATATATATGGGCAAACATATTCTCAGCATTGGACCAAGGCAATTGACAACAACAAAAAATTGCACTATTTCAACTAAAAATTCTCATAATCACAGGTAAAATATAACATAAAATGCTCAACCATAAATTTACAGAGCATTGAATTTGAGTTGTATTTTCAAAAATGTTCATGAGACTACCAAAAATAGGGGCCGATTTTTTATACTAATGCAACTTGCCCAGCAACAATAGAAGCGATAAACTCTAACAATGCCATTCTATTATTTCTCAAAAATGTTCATGAGATTACCAAAAATAGGGGCCGGTTTTTTTATACTAATGCAACTTGCCCAATAGCAATAGAAGCAATAAACTCTAACAACACTTTGTAACTTCCCTTGCAATTTTATTTTTAATGTGACGTTTCTTCTCTCATCGGAACAATTATTTTTTTGATATGATACTTTCATTT
Source organism: Sequoiadendron giganteum (assembly GCA_007115665.2). Classification (NCBI taxonomy): domain Eukaryota; kingdom Viridiplantae; phylum Streptophyta; class Pinopsida; order Cupressales; family Cupressaceae; genus Sequoiadendron; species Sequoiadendron giganteum. The sequence continues at coordinate 461,903,732 of CM021106.1, forward strand.
TTCCATAACAATTATGAAACCATCCAATTTTTTAGACTAGTGATTTCATTACATTTCAATGAAAAATAAAAATATGTGGTTTTTTCCTTCTTATTTGGTTTGCAATGACCAAGTCTACCTTCCCAATCTAGTAACATCCCATTTACAATCTACTACACCTCATCAATCCTTTTGTCCTTCATTTTTCATGGCCTCTTCATGAATTGAAGCATTTTTGTGTAACCTTAGAGCCCTCTAAAACTTACCTATTTTTCATTAAAAGTTATCCTAAACTACTTTGCTTCCGCTAGATTTTTAGGACATAACACTAGTTAGTTGGCACCTCTATCAGATTTTATCTACAATTAGCCCATATGAGCTCTAGATTGAATAGATATAGAACCATCTTAGATATCATAAGGACTCCATTCTATTATTTTGATAACAAATCAAGAATACAACTTCACCAAGTATTACAAGCATACAACTTGTAAGTTGGATAGATCAGATTATATGATTTCTTAGTTTAATTTATTATAACCAATTTTTTATAAAATAATTCTATTATTATTTTCTATAAATGAAATGTGGAGGCCACCTAAATTATATTAAAATATAAAAAGTATGATTTATAAAATAGGGTTAAAAAATGTTAGGCGACTAGAAAATTAGAGAAAATATAAGAACTAATTAAATATTTATGCTTTTTAGTCACAAAACTATGATGATTTCAATCTTCTCCTAAAATTAGACCTCTAAATGCCCAAAAAAAAAGTACATTGTACCTCCCTTGAGAGGGTAGGTTTTAGTATTTCATCTCTTTTCACATTTCAAGGACTAAGATCATACCCTCCCTTGATATATAATTTTAAATAATTGTTCATTTCTTGCAATCTAGACCTTTTAAGGTCTCCAAAATATATAAAATATCATTTTCATTCACATTAGAAAACCCCAATGCTTTATTGAAACTTCACTCTCTAGCTTCCAATATAGCTTCTAAACTCCCTACTAGCTAACTTACAAATAAGACAACTTTTAGAAAAAAATATCCAATTGTTTGAACTATTCATGTGATATTTACAGCTTCTCCTAAATTACCATCCTATTCTAGGACATGATATTCAAATTTATTTTAGAACCATAGCTATTAGGAAGGTGTTGTACACACCTTTCCTAAAATATTTAATATTTTATAAAGTTGCAATTCATTTTGAAATGGCATACCGCACTTTATTGAAGTATTTTGAAGTGTTGTACACATTCACAAATTAGATATGCCATTTCAAAATGGATTGCAGCTTTATAAAATATTAAATATTCTAGGAAAGGTGTACAACACCTTCCTAATAGCTACATGGTTCTAAAATAAATTTTAAATACATGTCCTAGAATAGGATGGTATACCACACTTTGGGTGGAGAAGCTGCAAGATTTTTATGACTACTGTCCTAATTGTGAATCCCTAGCAATATAGAACTGTCTTTATTTTGAATCCCTATCAATATAGAATTGTCTTTCAGTTATTGGCCTCTAATATTTAATGCATGGTTTTTCTATTCTTCATTGTATCTATAAACCCAAAATTGAAAACCCCAAATTTCTAGTTCACTGGATGCACACGTACATGTATGTATACATATACAGTGTATGTACATGTGTGTACATATATGTGTATGTGTATGTATGTACATATATGCACGTGCATGTACATGTATGTGTGTACACATATATGTGTGTGTACATGTACATATGTTTGTATTATATACATGTGTATGTGTGTATGCATGTATACATATGCATATATATGTGTATGTACATGTACATGCATATATGTATGTATATGTGTGTATGTATGTACATGTACATGTATGTATGTATATGCGTGTATGTATGTGTATGTGTATATGCATATATATATACATACATGTGTATGTTTGTATGTATGTACATGCATGTATATGTGTATGTGTGTATATATATGTATAATGCATATATGTGTATGTACATATATGTACATACATGTACATGCACATATGAATACATGTGTATGTATGTATGTACTTGAGTATGTATGTATAAATATATGTACATGTGCATGTACATATATATTTATGCATACATAAATTTTTATACACATATGTCATGTACATTGTGTACATGTATGTATATATATATATACATACATATGTATGTATGTACACATGTGTACATGTACACACATGCACATATATGCATGTACATATATACATGTATATGTACACACATACACATATATATATGTACATACACATGTATATATAGATATGTGATAGATTTTTAAGGGAATTTTTACATTAGTCACATTTTTTGGAAGAAAATTTTGATAAGTTTAAATTACAAATGAGCTTATTAAATTGTAATCTTTCACTACGAGTTTTGAGTTGTGAATTGAACTATGAAACCTAGCTTGAACAAAGAATTCATCATGAATCAAAACATGATAAGAATTGTGTTTCTTGCATTGAAACCACAATGCATGAATTTGTCTATAATTTAATGAGATTTTCTATAAACCACGAGCTTTGAATGCTAAATTTAGATTGGACTATGAGCTTGGCTCTAAAATGTGAGAATATTTTTAGAGATATAATGATAATTTATATATAGGAAAGATTTGACAAGACTAAATTATACAAGGAATTGAAACTTGATTTCTAAATTATTATGCATTGAAAATTTACTTGATTGCTATTGTGAGATTATTGAATATAATTAATGGTTTATTTTCTATTTTTTATCTAATGAATTGATGGTAGATAATTTTCTTTCCTAATCTATCTTTAATGGGATCACATATAATTTCTAAACAGTTTTAATTATAAAGGGTTCAAAGCCAGTTTCGCAACTTTTATAAAATTTCATTTTTCTTAAGTAAATCTATTATCATTTCCATTTGTGTTCCAAACATACGTTTAATGTTTTGATTACCTAGATATCTAGATATATTTAATGCATATATATATACATACACACATACACATAGATCTATTGAAAAGATTGTACTTTAAATTTATATATATTTGTTTTTGTTTTGAAATTTGATTTAAATTCAAGTTTAACATGTTGAATGTATTTTTTTTTTTAATGATATGAAAATCTCTAGATTTACATTTACATCTATATATATCATGGCCAATGAGGGATCTCACCATTCCCCTCGTTCTAATCAAGAGGCTCAAAATAGATCAAATTTATATCACTATAGTATTGCTAGATTAAACAATGCTCTAAAATGTTTAGAGATAATAATTCACAACTCCCCCAATTTGGCTAATCGAGATAGATTAGTCACTATTAGAGATGAGATTCATCGAATGATTGAGACAATTCAATCATTCAACCCTTATGATGAGATCAACATTGAGCAATTTTATTTGTCTCTTGCTAGGAGTGTTATTGGCACAATGAATTATAGAGAAGTTGTCAAATTAGTTTTAGCTAAAAATGTGTTAACCATGTTCCCTCATTATAGAGGAAAAATTAGAATTAGAGGATATGTGGTTATGAGGTGTGTAGATCCTCTTATTGCATCATTCATATACCCTATATGGTTGGCAGTGTATCATAGATGGCCTCACAATGATGAGTTGCCAGCATATTTTGTCAAATAGTTATATGTAGAATTTCATTTATAGATAGATGTGGACTACACATCTCATCCTGAGCATGTTGGCCAAGGTAAAGGTCATTTTTCTGACAAACCATAGTTTAGACGTCCAGTTTTTCCACCGCTTGTGGACAAGAGGGCATTAGTTGGCCCAAACCTTTTGGTTTTACCAAAACGTGTGGAATTGACAGCAACAAGGGAATCAACAACATGCTCCACCCAATCCCAGATTATTGATAACATTTCCTCTATTACAACATAGATTGATCAGATGTCATCTGATCGAGTTGGTAGATACTTATTATGCCCATGAATCAACCTTCCTCCCACAAAGGCTACATCAGCATCTTATGATCTATTTATTTGTGTCGATCTACCTACTCCTTCAGATATCAAGCATATGAACCACACGACTTTGCGTAATGTGTGTACAGTCTCAGTTTTGGATTTACTAGCAGCATATCAAGTCATCAGCGAGGACCATGGGATCTCTCTTGACCATGTATAGGAAGTTATTAGACAGCGACATCCTGGTACAAATTTGAGCCACGGGGTAGCAACTCCAGGGGATATTCTAGAGCAGCCTATAGGATCCCATGTGCATCATGTTTCTATCGATCCTTTAGCTTTTCCAGGTCGTCAGGATGTTACAGATCACGTTGCTCAAGTTACTGCAACACCTAATTTTGTCCATGGCACATTTACTCAACTTATTTTTGGCACTAATATTGTACATGCTACAAATCCCCCTGTGATGTCCTTGCATTCTCGTGATCTCAGTGACATTAGTAGAGCCATCGATCAGGCACAAAAGGTACTTGAATAATTTATATATATACATTTAATTATGTTCTAAAAAAATATGTATGATACATGTTTAACATGTTTAACTCCTGATTGAAATTGTGTACTTAAAAAATTTTAAGCAGTATGGTGATTTGTCAAAGTTTGGAAATTTGGCACATGATGGCGATCCCATGCAGCACACAACTGAGGTACATTTAAATAATTTTACATATATACATATTGTACACACACACACACACACACATATATATACATGTATTATTTAAATTAAATTTTAAAACTTCATGTGTGGACGTACTTGAACACATGCAGGTCTTAGGGCATAGATCCAAAGAGCTTGGATTGGGACATGGATCCACGCATTTGGTAAATTTGGCACATGATGGCGATCCCATGCAGCACACAGCTGAGGTACATTTAAATAATTTTATTTAAAATTTAATTACTCGATTTGTAAGTTTGAACACATTGAAAGTTTGTACACATACAATTTTAGATAATTTTACATATATGTACACACAAATATATATACATGTATTCAAAATTAAATTTAAGTTCATGTGTGTACTTGAACACAAGCAGGTTTGGGACGAGTCTCGGGACACGCATCTAGAGAGATTGGATCGGGACATGGATCCACACAATTTGGATCAGGAGAAGGATTGGTCCATGGATCGAGGGAGAGATCGGGCCAAAGATCTGATGATTCTATTCATAGTAGATATCCCTCTCTTTGAGATCAAATTATTATGTTTTCTAGACACATTTTATGATTTATGTACATCACATTACATACATGTTTATGTTTTATGGTATATATATACACTTGTTATGATTTACATCACATTCACACATGTACATGTTTATGTTTTATGGTTTGAATAAATTTTTTATCACATTATTATGGTTTTCAAACACTTGGTATATATCTATTTACATCGTGCAAATTATTATGGTTTTATTTATTTAGAAAATTTGTACAGGTTTCAATTTAAATTTAAATTATGGTGTGTTCACACTTGTTACATACATCTATATTGACCCTACCTACTTAATCTTGACTAAGTTATCATGTATAACTATGACACACAATTTGTATTCAATTATCATGATATAGTTGTATGGTAATCTCTAGCTAATCATATCAAACAACCATGCATAATCAACTTCCATTGCACTTTCCTTGAATTAACTTATAAACACCTTTATATTGGTTATAATACAAAAATAGACATTATCATACCACACTCTATTAAACTAATCATATTTTAAAGACATAAGAAAATCTTGGCAAAAAATTTAATATGATTAATCATAAAAATCTCTTCATTCTAATTATCCATCATAATAGTCTATTAACTAAATACAAATAAATTATGTTATAAAAGGGTTAAGATCGTTGTCTAGTACATAAGATTTCCTTGTAAATTTTTATCATCATCTTCTAAAAGTTGTACATGAAAAGGTAATTAATTGACACATTCCTACCATGGCCTTGAGTATGAAAGGTAGTTGATGACTTATTTATATTCAAATCAAATCTTTGTTGTTTAGAGTGGTATAATAGTTTAAGAGTAAACAACAAGCCTCCTCTACGGTTCAATCTTATAGGAAACCCTAGTCCTAGTATACATATTCTATAGTTATTTTAAATGTTAGAAACCATAAAATCAAAAGGGTTATTATAGGATCATGATTGGCCAAAGAGTGTCAATATGGAAAAACACAAATGTTTACTTAGCCAAGATCTCAAAATGGATATTTGAATTTTTGTATGGGTCACATTGAAAGTTAGTTTTGGTTTGATAAAACCAATCTAGAATGGATATCTATATCAGTTATAATAGAATGCATATCAGGTATAATCATTTGAAATTAATGCATAATTTGTGAAACTTCAAATGGTCACAAATTTTGTAGACAAAGTCCTTTGTCAGTACATTGATTACTCCTTTAATATTATAGAATGAGAGAGATCATCTCAATTGGAAAATTTATTTGAAATTTTACATTTAGAAGGTTATGAATCATTTTTACTTGAAGATCTATATTTCAAAGTATTGTGTCCTATACATTTAGATTGTAATTTTTTCACATGTACACACAAATCCATCAAAGAAGAAAATTTATTTAAGTATACATTATCATGGATTGGTTTATATATCATATTAAGATAACTAATCAATATCACAACCTTTAAGAGTGTGTAAAAATATGCCCTTGAGGAAGGGGAAATAACCAATCAATATCACAAACTTTAAGAGTGTGTAAAAATGGATTTATTTTGATTAAGGTAAGTGATTTTAACAAGAGCTATGAACTAGAATACATGGGAAGGACCTAGACCCCAATACAACTTAGCCACAAGGGTGAAAAAACTATCTCACAAGAAGAGGGTTATAAAAAATTGGTAGTAGGGACTAGTAGAAATAAAGGCCCTAAGAAATCCAACAACTGAATAATCAACACAAGAATTACCAAAATATTCAAGGATGATTTAAGATAAACCTTTAACCAAGGAGCCTTATCTATTGTCTAGAAAATATTTCTTAAGGATATTATATTGTTGTTTTTTAGCTATAAGGTTGTAAGGTCTATCGACCTATCACATTTAGAGAAAATTGTTTTGAGGATATTAAATTTTTCCCTTGTTAATTGTAACTTTTTATTTGTGTATTATATGTTCTCTTTCCAAAGGAACTTTTTATGTGATAGTTAGGGTTATTATGGATGATAATGATAGTGATTAAATAGATGAATTAGATGTGACGTGATTAGAATGAGATAGGATGGATTAGAGACATGTGATATGGATTAAATTATTTGGGTACATGATTAAGATAAGGTGGATAATTAAAGAATGATTAGGGCACAAAAATGATAAAGAAGGATGATTATATGAACATAATTAGGATTATAATGATGATTATTAGAACATGTGATCTAATGAATTATTAGGAAGGGATGATTACATGGTTAAATTGGCTATTAGGATACTTGGCTCAATTAAAGATGATTAGGATGAGGGGGGATGCTTAGGATGAATATAATAATTTTCTAGGATGTGACATATTAGGATATGAAAATGGATGATCAAAAATTTGAAGGTGAACAAGTAACGTCATATTAGTTCAAAAATTTGAAGGTGAACAAGTAAGGTCATTCCATATCAAACATAAATTTATACAATCAAGGAATAGACATGATTTAAAGGAATTTCTAGGCAAAATGTGAACTTTTTAATTTAGAAATTGCATATTATACATGTGTACATGATCTAAGATTCAACAAATGAAATCGAAGATTCAAGTGAACTTAAAAAATAATTTATGTGTCCAACATATATAATTTTTAATGCAAAATTAGAAATAGATGAATTAAAGGAATTTAGGCAAAATGTTTAAAAACATTTTTAAAGTCACTAGGTTTTGTATCAAGCATATATATGACCTAACATACATATTTAAGTGGAGTTTCAAGTTCAATTAAATTATGAAATCAAATATTCTTGAACTAAATTAAGAATACCACATGGAACAAATTTATTTATATACAATTCCAAAAATAAATGACCAAGCCTTTGAAAAAACCCATTCTAAATCATGCCACATGTCCAATCAATATAAATATATAGATCTAGAGATCTATAAAAAGTTTGAGTACACACACACACACACACACACACACATATATATATATATATCCATCCAATGTACATGTACACATATATCCAAAAAACAACTTAAAGCTCCTGGTACATAAAATATGGATCCTCTCTATCTTTAATTATCTATAAAAAAATTCATGATCTTCAATAGGCAACCTCCACTTTTGTTTGGCACGTCCTTTTTTAGGTAAAGTTTCTAAATTTATTTTTGTTGCTATAACTAAGTGACTATAATGTAGAACCTTTTGTCCTAGCATATAATCAACAAAATGAATAGCATTTTTATCTATCTTTATTTGTTGATAATATATGCCTTCAATAACGATTGATCCAATGGGATACTATTGTCCATCACCATCTGTCATCGATTCCACCAATTTTCTTTGTGGTTGTGTACATCTTAGTAGATAGTAATCTACACCTTCTGCATTGTCACGATCTACAACAATAGCGAAAATATCTCCTGTACACACACCACATGTAAAGTAAATACAAAAGTTAAAAATATATTTTTAATCAATTTTAACTAAATTAAACACATGCTTGAAACTTACTTAAGCATATAATATATTTAAATCAAATTTAACTAAATTAATGAATTTCCATACCTATAACAACTAAATCAGATACACATTCATAATCAGCTGAATATAGAGGATCGTAGACATCGACATTGTCATCTTCAGCAAAAGGAGGCATTGATATTAATTGTTTCATTTCCCATTGTGAAACATACCCATCTCTAATATTCTCACATTGAACAATATTTGCATTGTTCTCAATGCAATCAACACAAAAACATGATTTTTCTCTCACATTAATTGCATAAGGCTTACTACTTCCCATTGTCATGATTTGATGCAGACTTCTAATACCATGAATTGCTTGACAATTATAAGGATTTGATCGATCAATATCTGTAAATTCAAATTTGAAAATTCAATTAAAAATCATGTACACTTGAAATTTGAAATTCATTTTTTTAACAAATTTTGACTAGATGTACTTGTAACTTCCCAAAAATATCATGTGTTGTATGTTGATTCGCGAGTGGAAAAATGACTTTTACACCATTCAACAATTTCATTTGCATTTTGTATGGCATTACCTGCAAGTACAGATGTTGGCACAATTTTTCACCTATTACTTTCAAGGAACTTAAAATAATTTTTAATTTAATTTAAATATATATCTAATCTTTTCAAAAATATATCTACATTCCATATATATATATGGTGAAAATTACCAGAAAGTTCATATTGATGAAGTGCGCGCTTCACACAAGCTCCTGCTCCATCATGCTCTCCTTTTCCATGTCCAATCTCATAAAAATTCCACAAAAATTTGGTGTTGTGTCTAGAATGTTGATGGCTTAACCAAACAAAAGGTTTTGAAGACTTAAACTGTCCTGCACGAAGTTACAAATAATTACACTAAAACCAAATTAGCTCTTCAAAAAGGTAATTATATATATATATATAAGCACAATTAGACTTGATTTAAGTCTCAAAATTAAAGTAAATATAAATAAATAAAATTTAAAAAAACAATGTACTTACCAACACATCCATTAGACCATATCCAGTGTGTTGTTCTTGATTTATGCCACGTCGTCTCAGGTCTTCAAAGAACATTTTGAAATAATCAGCTACATAGCTTCAATCATGATTCGTATCATCACTGATATAAAAGTGAGCCTCTTTGATGATAATTCGATCATCTTTTCTACTTTGTATTCCATCGACCTCTAATTCGGCACGCCTATAGAAAACTTTCACAAAGATTGCAACTTGCTCTAAATAATAATATTGACTTTGAATCTCAATTTGAGGACTGAATGTATAGTTCTCAAAGAAATCTACAATAGAGAGAATACAACTTGGTGGAAAGCAATTCTATGAATCGTGAAATTCTTTAGCTTGCCATATTGCACCATTACAATGTTGGATATGTGGATATATTATATTGCAGAATTTACTTATGAATTCATTGTAAGGCAATCCACTCTCTTTGAGAAAAAAAATTTTGGCCTCAACTCCTGACTTTGTTAAGTATGTCTCATATTCAAATCTCTTCCAAACAACTTGCATTTCATTATTGTCAACATGTAACAGATTCTTCAAATGTCCAAAATCATTACATATATTTTTTATACACTAAACATTGAATTATTTTGAATCTTCTTTTTTTGAGCATACAAGGGACTTCACAAATTGTGTTGTACTTCTAGGGGTGGCTAAATTTTGATCAATTATTGATATAGATTTTCTATATGATTGTAGGTGTAGATGAAATTCAACATGATTTCGACAAAAACAAGTTTTGCATACTTTATTTATACATACAAATGATGGTCGTAGTGTCTCAAACATCCTTTGACAAATCTTCAAATTTGAATAATCTTTCTTGAATTCTTCAAAAAGTTCACTTTGTAATGTATCTATAAAAAAATTTGGATGAGAAATTTTTGTACCATCTTCACTTATTATTTGTATAGTATCCCTTCTATTGGATGAAACATGAGAGTTAGTAGTCCAATATTCAACCACCCGTTTCATTACATCTTCTAAAATTATATCTTTTCAAGGAACCCTACAAATATTTACCCTCAATTTTTTCATCTATTTCATTTCTCTTTTCAATAGACCTTTGAATAGTTCTCCTAGAAACATTTAGTAATTCATAAATTGCTTGAACTTGTCTTCTATGTGATAATTTTTTACTAGAAATTGCAATCATCAATGCTCTACGTGCAGCACTTAGATCACTAGATCAACTCTTATTTTCAATACATTCTAATGCTTCTTGAAAGTTTTCAACAATTGTTTGTTTTAAATTTGTTGAATTTTTCCTATTATCAAACCCTAACAACTCCAAAACAGGGATCATTTTTTTTCGTCTAAATAACTTTGCAACTAACCGTGCTCTTCCAATTAGAGATTTTTCTTCAAAAAAATCATCCCATATTCTTTTTTAGTGTAATTTTAATGTTCTTTTAGATAAAATATCTTCAGATGAAATTTTATTGAAAAGAGAATCCTCATCCATCTCCATCAGATTTTCCATACCATAGTTCAAACAATTTCTATTATTAGGTTCAGTTTGTTCTTGTACCTGTATGTCACCTTGGTCATTGATATTTTCCATGGGTTGTTCTTCATGAGATGTTCCTTCACCCACTCTTCTCTTCCTCTATCTTATTCATGTTCAATCATACTTCCTTGATCTATTCCTTTTACACGCCATCACAAATTGCACTCAAATTTGAATTCACCAGCATACAAATTTGTACACACGTGAGCTTTCAATAAAACATGTACAATTAATATTGCATAAATATATAACACTTGAAAAAAAATGGAATAACATAGAATCGGTGATCAATAATAATGAAATCTAAGAATATAAATAGTGAAAACAAATTTCACATTCATTAATGAGAATAAACAAACAATTAATTAAATAAGTTCAAGATCAATTTACCTTTAAATATAGCTCTCCTATTGTTTAAATACATTTTCTTTTGTCGAGATAAGTCTTCTAAATTGTCGAAATAAACCTTTTGTTGAAATAAACCTTCTTTTGTCGAAATAAACCTTCTTTTGTCAGAATAAATCTTCTAACTTGTTGAAATAAACTTTGTTTTGTCGAAATAAGCTTTCCTTAGTCGAAATCAGTCTTCCTTGGTCAAAATATATTTTATTGAATTTACTTGAGTTGAAAAATCTAAACAAAAATAATAATTATTTTATATCGACCATTTTCGGTTGAGTCACTTTAGATTGAGCCTGTTTTGACCAAGAATGTCTCGGTTGAGTAGGTTTCGGCCGAAACCCACTCGGCCGAAACAAGCTCAGGCGAACATGTCTAGGTGGCATCCTACATGGCAACCAGCTCACCCTTTTTTAGAATTTTCTAAAACATTCAACTTTGGGAGAGTGTTTCTCCTGTCAGAATTATTTTTTTGCAAAAAACAAAAATTCCTTTTTGTAGAGCTCGGAGTGGTGAATCCAAATATATATTTTTTTTAATATTTTGATTAGTTTTAATGTATGTTATTTTTAAAATAATGAAAGTAGGTTGTTAAAATGAAAAAAGAGGTTGATTAGAAATTTTAAAAAATATAGTAAAACATATTAAAAAAAATTAAAACTTATATAGTGTAGTAGAGGAGAGAGTCTTCTTCAAAAGGGTATAATTTGTTTTTTGAAAATGATTAAAAAAATTGAAAATAGTTGATGGATCGTGAAAACTGTCAAATTCTAACATATTTGACTTTAAAACATTATTACGAGAAAAATATACATCAAAATTTGAAAAAAAAATCTCTGCGGTAGATATTGAAGTTACCTATTTGGAGAAAAAAAAATTAGAGAAAAATGAAGTTTTTTCAATTTGTTTCTTGACAGCCCATGAAGTCACTCTTTTTTGAAATTTTCAGCATTCCAAAATTTGTCCTTAAATTGAAAAAAACATAATGAAAACAATTTTTAAATTTTTTTAAAAAATTTACAGGAATAATCTTCATCAAAAGTTCTACATTTCATTAGTTTACACCATTTTGAAATTCAAAACTTAAAGAATTTTTTTTGTTGTTGGTTGATTCCTTTATAAAGTGTGACACAGATTTGTGCTTTTACCCATAATCCAAATTTACGTTTAACCTGACCTTTGGGTGCTCAAAATAATCATCTTGATCAAAGTCCTCAAGCTCCTCAACTATATCCTTTACAACCTCCCTTTGTTGCTTTGCATGGTGCCTCTCCATTTCTTCTAAAATCTGCATCGTGGCTTCCATCTTGGGAGGCTTGGTGGGTGGCGGTGGAAGAGGCAGGGCAGCAACAACCTGGGCCATGAAAGCTTGGACTTTGGGGTCAAGGATTATCCCAAAAAGCTCGGGATGTGTGTTCTACATATATGTTGTGAAAGCATGTGATAGAGTAAGAGGCGGCATGGTGACAGTGGTTATTGCAGGCACTAGAGTAGAGAGAGTGGGAAATGGAGGAGGAATCGAGGAAGACAACAACATAGACATGGTGGAGGAGGAGGATTCAAGAACCATGATTAGATCCACTGGTGAGGTAGAGGCGAGCTGGACCGAGATATTCACAATGGGTGGAGATAAGATAGGCATTGCCTGGGAAGCAAAAAGTGGAGGGGTGGGAATGGTGGCAGTAGCAGCGGGACTGGAAGTGTTGGGTGGTGAGCACAGCTACTCAGTGTCTTCTTCTCCTTCATTTTGGGGGTCTTCCTCTATGGTGGGCATTTCACTCATGAATCTCCCTATTCTCTTTGCCCTTTTGGATGACTCTCCCTCTGTAGTCTTCCTGGAGTATACCTTATGTTTAGGATCATGCTCAAGCACATCCTTTCTTTTCTTTGACCTCATCATCAGAGGGGATTTGGGTGTTTCCTCTAATGGGGTAGCAACCACTCCATTGTCTTTTTCGCTATCAAGCTCGTCCTCAAGCTCAACATAAGTCAATTATGCTACCTATATTTTGGGTTGAGAAATCTGGACATCTATCCACTGCATTGTCCTATTCTCAATGGGTTGTGTTAATATATCAAGGTCGGCAATCTTTTCTTCACTCCAATCTATCACTGGTAGAGGCAAGTCAGCCACAACATTGAACCTATCATCAATAATATTATTGTCTTCTTCTAATATCTGGTTAGGCATAGGGAATAGATTCAACGACTCCACGAATTGGGTTATCATTCTCATCTAGTGCCTCATTTACACTTCTTTGTCATCTGCACAGTTATCCCAAAAGTCTTCAACTTGAGGTCTGTGGGCATATTGTTTTCCGACCCATTTCTTTGGTTTTCTACATGGGTCCATTCTTCCTTGGTCTATGTGGAGATCAAAGGTATACTCCACCAGTTCCCTTTTTGAATATTCTACACATTGGAAGGTGGGACAAGAGTACATGCCCTACCCAAAGGTAAGGGGATAAGGAATACCCTACCTATGTTTTTCATTGAGCAATGCATAGGCATTTTGTAGTTGTCGGGAGACCTCAAGTAGGATCAAGCAGTTGTTGGGATAATGAGGCAACTGCTAGGGCTTCCCTGAGAAACCCTCCATCTTGACATAGGTGAACTTTGGGAACTATATGAATAGGTACCCAAACTAGAGGATGAAGTCCCTTGTGTTGTGTGTAACTATTCTCTCAAAGTCTTCCCCAAGCAACTTGATGATGTGCCAGATGAAGGCATCATTCACCCTCTTGTATTCTATTTTATAGTTTCAGTAATGTAACTGAGGGTAGAGATCATATACCTTGAGGTCTCCATTCTTTGCTTCTAGGTTTCTTGCAACAAAGAGTCCTTTGTACAAAAAAAAATTCATTAGAAGGTACACTAGATATGAGGTCATATAGAATTTAGAATTTTTCTTTACAACCATGAGCTGGTTATGCATGTTATCACTAATTATTTTTTCCCAGTGGAACTTTGTCTTGCCTTGGATGATTTCCTCAATAATGTATACCATCCAGTCTTCAAAGAAAGCAACATTAGGTAGACCCATTACCCTGCATAGTAGGGTTACCAAGTCATGGTATTCTTCATGAAAGTCGCTTCTGAATAGTTCTTGAGGCACCTTGGAAGCACTGCCCCTCTTATCCTTCAACCAATGCTAGTTGATTAACCTTTTGCATCCAATGGGGTCTGCTTTCCACATGTTTTCAGAATATTCCTTCTCTATTTCCTCCATGACATCAAATGTGGGGATGCAAAATATTTTTTTGATACATTTAGCAAATGGGTCTACTTACACCCTACCATCAAGGTCAATAATCTTCCTATTTTTTTGATAGAATTCCCTACAGACCATAACCAGCTCTGGGAAAATGAGTGTGGGAGGGAAGCTGACTGCCTTAGTGAGACCACTCACTCTAATCTTTGGTGCATTTTTTGTTGTGGGGTAGATGATTACCCTTTTCCTGAACTCATTGATGTCCACATGTCCAAGGTTTGTATCTGACATGGAATCCCATGTAGAGGTGAGCTTGGAGGTGTACTCCACCCCATGAAACTGGTATTTCATTTGGTCTTTCTCCTCTTTTCCTCTTGGTACACGTGCAGGTTTCTCCCCTTTATCAGCTTTCTCAGTGGACTTCCCTGATGGACCCGCAACAAGTTCGATAAAATTTTCATGCAAAGATGCAGTAAGTACATTCATATAGAAATCAGGGCAAGCATTAGTTAAACCCTGCAAAACGGTGTTAGATCCAATAATATATCATCAAGAGATTATAAAATTTATCAATATTCATCAATTAAGGCCTTTTTGGATCATACATAGAAATGTGGGTCCAGGGATGCAGGTTTCCCTAGGTTGGAAGTTGTCGAGAAGGACTGATAGCAAGACAGCGTTGGGGTCATGGAAACCTACAGATAGCCACTCGCAGCAGAAGTTTTGCAATACAATCTTCACAATCAAAATCTTTAGAAGGTAGTTTGGCATGTGTGGGAATCAACTATAAGGATCTTGGAGTCATCTGATTGGTCATTATGCTTTTACAGGCTTGGGGCATGCAGACACCGAAGGCTCAAATGACATTCAGGACCTTGCTATTATGTAACAACAATCATAGCATGGTGTCTCGCAGAAGGAATCTCGCACTGCAGGACCCATAGACTCCTTGGACATTAGGCTTGATGTTGCAAAGTTTGATCTTCATGGGAGATGCAGATAGGAGTTATCGGGTGGCCATTAGAGATTTTCCGTTATTGAACGACCAAGAGTGAGCGACGGTCTGCATGCAGTGATCCGCATTGATAGGCCCGCATGGTATTAATAACTTAGATTTTTTGTTGAAGTTCTTAGGAGCAATGAAGGAGGAGGGGCGGTCCATAAAATGAGCACCGCAGAAATTGGCTTGCATGCCAGTAGGACTTAGTCATTCTTATGGAAAACTAAAAATGATGACAGGGATGGTGGGATTCGCCCTGCGGGTAGAAGGAATGGTATTGCTGCCAACAAACAACATTCGGGTAACGGCGGGCCATAGACGACATTCCGCAAGGAATGACCCATAAGTCCTTCTTGGAATTAACCATTTTAACACCCGACGGAGGAAATTTTGGCAAGGTCTACAATGCAGAAGGGAGATGGAGTTAGGTCATTCACCAATGACAACATAGGGGCATCTGCCCACAAGCGGTAGTCTACATTAACTGACTTGAAGGGGTTCAAGAACTTAGGTTTTTCGTTTAATGATTCAACATTTTGTGTTTTAACTAGGGTGGTGATGGCATCGTTTCAGGCCGCAAAGGAGTTTATATCATGTGAAGAACGACGTTGAAAATACTAGGTCCCGCATTGAAGTGAGGGCACCATATAAACAATTTTTAGGGATTTTGGAGTGCCTATGGGTGAATTCTTTGTGCGGAGCTGACTGTTGGGATAGTCGTCGGGTGTTTAATCACTTTCCTTGAAGATTTAATCATCATTTTACAAGCCCTGGCTATGGAAAAAGATGCATTTTAAGATTATGAGGGCGGACTTACCTGGAAATGACATGGGAATTCAACAAAGATCTCATCCTTGATCATTAAGGAGCTAATAAAGGTGCAGGAGCTTCGATCACCATTTCTATTCAAATTGATAGGTGTGAAAATGATAGGTGGAGACTTCTATTTATAGGCAAAGGGTCATTTATGACCAGCATTAAATGCAAATCTTGACAATTGATGAGGTAGGGAGGGCATGGGAAGTCGATGGATCAGTGGAGAGCGATGCGGGACTCGCAATGCAGGATGACCCTTGGGTCTCGCCGCTAACTAGTGGTCAAGAGGTGACAACAAAGTAGGGTGTGGGACCTGCCATGCAAACGAATGCCCCAAGTTGGCCGTTAGTGAAATGATGGAGATAATGGTGTCGCGCAAACGGATACACACAATTGCGGACCTGCGGGGCTCAGAGGATGCCAAGGCAATAGACTAATGGAATTCTGCATGGAATGGCCCATAAAATCCAAAAGCTTAGGTAATTTTGGGGGAAATGAATTTGGTCAACTAGGGAATGAAGACTTTAGTGTTCTTGACCACTTTAAACTCAAAATTAGGGGCACACAAAATGAGGCAAAGGCAAAAAAATCGACTCAACAAATGTGAAAGAAAAGGGGGGGTCCTCATTCTGAATGAGGTGTGTGCTATAGGCACAACAATTGGTGAATCTATTGGGAGAACACTCCCAAGCATTCTAAGGGTAAGGATTCATCTGAAACCCAAAACCTTTGGTTTTGCAGACCAAAAGTTGGTTTCCATAAATGAACTAGTGACTTAAAGGAGGGTGAGATCCTTATTTGAATCTGATCACATAAATACCTCAAAAGTGTGTATAGAGTGTATTCATTTCCTTCCTCTAGAGGCCATAATAGATAGCAGTCAATCAGTCAAGGAAAGCTATGTGAGTCGTCTGGCCCCAAAAGTAACCTGGACATCGCTCTATTTCTAGTTAGGTGTCCATAGCCTTGATAGAATTGTCATTGTGACCCCATGAACATTTCTCTATTACCAGTCAAGCATCCATAACCACACACCCACACAATTTCTTGTTTTGAGACTTTCTTTCTTTTCTCCCTTAATATTTTTCTTTTGATATTCCTTTTCTTTTTGCTCAACTATGTAAGCACCGAAGCTTACAGTGGGTTTGGAATCATAGTGGTCACTAGAGTAGACTTAGGATTTTCACTTGTCGAAACTTCATAATGATTATTGCATAGCTCATTAGAAATATTTAAAGTGTGTTTTTATGTGCAATCTAAGATAAGTGTGAGGGTATTCAAAGAAGGTTCCTATCCTAAATCAAGTCAGAGTTCAAGTAAGGAAACCCACTCCATGGGAGTGGTCAGAAATCCATAGTAATGAATGAAGACTTATCCAAAGAATAAATGGGGGGGCATGTAGCAAATTATGCCTCCTGATGAGCCACACATGGCCACTGTATCAAAACAAAAGACACCCTCAACAAAATAGAAGTCGGGGAAGTGAGCAAAAGAAAAGCGAAAGTGAAGTAGCAAAATGAAAGAGCCTACCCTAACCTATGTACATCTATATACAAAAAAAGGAGCTTGAGTAGCTCAAGCAAGGAAATAATGCTTGAGGTACTACCCATTCACAGGCAATGAGACGTCCTCTCCAGTTAGTGTTTTGAGATGAAAGGTATTATCTCCTAGAATCTTAGAAATCTGAAAGGGGCCAAGCCAGAGCTAGTCAAATTTGTCATGTTCCCCTTTCTTCCCATGGGCCTTGTCTCAACAAAGAACTAAATCAACAATCCCAAAGGCCTTTAATTTGGCTCGACGATCGAACCATATTTTGACTACACCAGCGAAAAATGTAGTGGTGAATCTTCACCAATTGGTGAATAGTACAAGCTAAAAACGATGTTGAATCACCAGGTTTTTACAAAAAAAAAAAAAATGGTCTCGATTAATTCGCCTATGTATTATATTTTAAACAATACATCATTGGATATGATTCGCCAGCAATTTATACTATAATCACAAATATCGATTATATTCGTCAGTAATATTATATTCCTATCATTAATTTTGGGGAAATATCACCACATTAATAAATTACCATTTAATTTCAAGGACATTTTAGCTTTGAATAAGGCTTTTATTTATTGCCATCAAATCATCACTTAGCTTTTTAATCAGACGATTGCAGGTTGATTCTATGGCCTAATATGCACATGCCTTTTAAAAGGCTTGTTGAGGCCCAAAATTTGTTTTGGGCCACACGATTAGATTTAATTGTGTGGCCCAAAACAAATTTCGGGCCTCAACAAGCCTTTTAAAAGGCATGTGCATATTAGGCCCCAGAATCAACCTACAGCTGTCCGATTAAAAAGCTAAATTGCTAATCAATGGCAACATTTACACTTTTCATTTATTCCTACTTTTAAAGTGATATTTTTTTTAAAAACATTAATCTGTGTGTTATCTAATGCATTTTTTATAGTGAATTTATGCTTGGTGGTGAGGGGCTTTGCCCCTTGACCCCGCCTATATCGTGACAGGAGTGCGTCAGGGCCGTTGTCCCCGGACCTCGCGAGGGGGCATTGCCCCCTCGACCCCCACAAGGGGATTTTCCCCCTTGACCCCCACAAGGGGCATTGCCCCTTGACCCCGCCGATGGCTGCCGCCCCCGGGCCCCTACTTCAATTTTACAAAAAATAAAAAAAATATGGGGGAATTGTGCCGACCAACTATGAAAAATTTTTAAGGAGAGATTCGCCATTGTAATTAATCTTTTTAGTGAATATTCATTAGGATTCGCCACTATGATTATTATTTTTACAAATTATTCATTAATATTCGCTAGGATTTTACAAACTTTTTTAATAATGTGCATAGATTCGTCAAAAAAATTAATAATTTTTTTCAAATATAAGGAAAGATTCGCCAGGATTTTACACCTTGTCCAAGGGGGGGTTTCTTAAAGTTATCCCTGGACTACACCTTGGTGTTTGATAAAAATTCTCTTGCTTGGTCATGAACTTCTTCTAAATGCAATAACTCGGTAAGGCGGGCTTCTTGAAGTTCTCCCTCATAGAACGTGTTAAAAAATTGGAGCGTGGGAATCTTGAGGTGGACTAGGAAAGTAAGATCCAAGTTGTAGACTAGGTGAAATGAGGAATTTCCTAAGGCAGCCTTATGGCAAGTGTGATCTTCCCATAAGGAAAAATGTAGTTGGGTGTGCCAATCTTTTGGGTTGTTGTCGAGCACCTTCTTGATCATAGTTAGCAATTTTTTGTTCATGGATTTAGATAGACCATTCCCCTGAGGGTATTAGTTCGATGAGAATTTGAGTGTGATCTCATAATCGAAGGCCCAGCTAGCAAACTTAAGGGATGAAAAGGTAGGGCCATTATCACACACAAGGGAAAACAGGCAACCAAAGTGATTTAAGATAAGACTTTCTAGAAAATTAGTAACAACTTCAGTGGTGCATTGCCTACATCCTATTGCTTTTTTCCATCTAGTGTAGTAATTAGAAGTGGTCAGAATGTACATGTGCCCTACAGAGGATGGTGGGCTTACCGGACCAATGAAGTTGAGTTCCTACTGAGTGAAAGGCCTTACGTCTACAACTAGGTGTAATAGGACAACAACATTCCTCTCCCTGGTGGCAAAAATTTGGCAGACGTGATAGGTTCTGATGTGGTTGTGTGTGTCTTTGAATAATTTTGGCCAATAGTACCTAACTCGCAAAAACATTTGAGTGATTGAGGGGCCAGATCCATGCCTAGTCCTGAACTTTTCGTGAAACTATTTCAACACTTCAACTGCTTCTTCCTTTCCAAGGCATCTAAGATAGATCCCTTCATGGTTTCTCTTGTATAGTATAGATCCCTACAACATATAGTTGTTTCTCTTTAATCTGAGAGCACGTTTCTGGACTCCCTATAGCCACGATGGGAACTTATTGTTCAACAAATAATAAAAATGTCGTCATACCTCTCTCCTGGAGAGATGTCCTCCAGTTGGTACTGTTGCACTATGAGTTTGGGTCCAATTTTTGCAATGGTACGGGTGAGGGCTTGTCCTTGGACTAGCTTCATGGGTTGGATCTCCATGTCGTATTCTTATAGTAGCATGACCCATTTTTCTCTCCATTCTCCCAACTCATTTTGCATCAACAGGGTCTTGATAGCGGGATTCAACACAATCACAAATACCTTGTTCCTCGAGATGTAATGCTGAAACTTCTTGACTCCTCTGACCAAAGCATATGCCTATTTTTCAATATTTTGGTACTACAATTCTACTTCTTTCAATAGAGCACTCATGAATTCGATGGGGTGCTCATTCCCTTCGTCATCTTTTTGGGTCAACATGTTGGCACAAGAATGATCTGAAGCAAATGAGTAAATATAAAATGGCTTCAAATAGTCTGGACTGACTAGCACTGGTGCATCAACAATAGCTATCTTAATTTCTTCAAAATCTTGTTGGGCTTCTGGTGTCCACTCCACCTTAGGATCAAGGTGATCCCATTATACTGGTTTACAATTTTTGGCCAAAGTGGACACTGAAATATTTTTTTCTAAGTAAATCTTCACTTTCGGGCACCTATAGCGGCTAAACCATGAGGAATTTGAAGATGATGCAAACTAGTTATTTTTGACATTTTTTTCGTAGATTCTAAATATACTTTTTTCATTTTTTTTGGAATTAGATTGCATTTCTTTTTCCATTTCTGTAGAAAACTAGTTTTTTTTTCAGTAAACAACATTTTTACGGAGTGACACTCACCATATACAACATAAAAAAAATTCCATGAAGGATAAAATTCTATTTTTTTCAAATTTATATTTGTAACTACAATATCTAGTGCTTCCAATTGGTCTCATAGTGTTTTATTGAATATTTTTTCCTCAATCAAGTTTCGAAGTCAAACCAATTACAATTCAGACATAGGCAAACCGTATACAATGTAACTTTTTTTGTATGTATCAAAATTAAAAAAATTTGTTGAATCAAGGACTTCAATATCTAGTGCACTCATATTTTTCAAAAAAAAAAAATTGATAATCTACTATTTTTCCACATGTGCAGAATAGAGAGCTTGATTTTTGGTTAAAAACCTACGTTTAATAAAACTAAAAAATAAATACATAATAAAACCAAAACATATTAAAATTATATTCATTGGAAAGCTCATTCTGAGGACTACCATCACCCATTTGGGTCTATGAAGTCTCCTCCATTTTCATCCTCAACTCGAGCTTTGAAGTGCAAAATTCTGGACTTTTTTGGTGCCTGAGGGAGAGAAGGGGGGTTTGCTCGAACTAGGGTTCGCTCAAACCAAGGTTTGAGAAAACCCCCTTTCCACAAGCCTTTTCTTTTGGATTTTTACCGAGAATGGTGGGCCCCATCATTAAATGGGTTCACTCAAACCAAGGTTCTAGCAAACCCTCTTTTGGTTCGCTCGAACCAATAATTTCGTTCGAACCCCAAAAACCAATTTTTTTTGCATGGGGTCATTTTTTGCAAATTTTCCTTCATCACTCCAATTGTAAACCACTATTGTGGGTTTTCCCATCATGTTTAAGAATAGAATTTAATGACTTGACAATTTTGACAAAGCCAGTGATGAACTTCCTCATAGAGTTGATCTTTCCAAAGAAAGATTTTAGTTCTTTTATGTTTCCTAGGAGTTGAATCTTTAATATGGCTTGAATTCATTCAGGTTCAATGGAGATTCCCTTCTCCGAAATCACATGTCCTAGCAGCTTTCCTTCAGTTACTCCGAAGAGACACTTCTTTGGGTTCAATAAGATGTCAAACTCTCTACATTTCTGGAAAATTTTGCACAAATCGGCGACATGATCTTCTCTTCTCTTTGAGAACATAGTGAGATGATCCATATATATGATGATACATTTTTTGATGAGGTCCTTGAATGTGATTTCCATGGCATGCTAAAATGTGGCGCCTGCATTGATCAACCCGAACGACATTCTTTTGTATGCGAAGGTCTCCCATTTTGTAGTAAATGTTGTTTTATGCCTATCCTCATATTGTACCTTAACCTAGTTATATCCTAAGTATCCATCTAGAAATGACATCATTTGGGACCCATTCACAATTTGTAGTACTTCATCTAGCGAAGGCATTAGATAGTTGTCTCTTTTAGAAGCCCTGTTTAAATTTTGAAAATCCACACACAACCTGATTTCTCTGTTCTTTTTCCTAACTAGAACTAGGTTTTCCACCCATGTGGAATGCATGTCAGGAAAAATAATTTAGGCAGAAAACAACTTCTAGACTTCTTTGTAAATGATTGGCTCAAGCAATGCATTGATTAGGCGCTAACATTGCCTAAAAGGCCGCACATCTGGCTTGAGAGGAATGGTGTGGGTAATAATTGAAATATCATGTCTTCAAGTCCTCATAGCTCCAGTAAATCACATCATGATAGGTGTGCATTGCATCAATGATCCATTTCCTTTCTTCTGGTGTGCACACCTTGCCTATGGACACATTTTTAACTTCTTCAATTGTACCCATGTTGTGAGCATCACACTGGTTATTGATTGAATCCTTCTTGGCTTGTCGATCCTGATCCCTTATCTAATCCAATCAAATATTTTCTCTAGCTGAACCATTACTCATAGTATTGTGTTTTTTTTGAGGTTGATAACCCCCTCTATGTCTAATTCAGCTTCCTCAGGCTCTGCTTCATCAATGATTTGAGTTGCAAACACATCAAAGCTTGTGATGAAATCAAGGATGTGTTTGTCATCGTTGAACACTTGAAATTTGGTGGCATTATCTAGCACAAATGAGGTAGAGGTAAGCTCTACAATGAATTTATTCAAGCTTGACAAGGACAATGGTTGAAGGGTGGTGGTTGCCTGGGCTAATGCATCGACAGTGTGATTTTTAGCACATGGGATCAGCTGAATATTAAATGCATCTAACCCTTCTATGAGATCCCATAAAATATGTATATAGTTTGATAATATTCTATCATGACAGGAATATAACTTCCTAACTCGTTTCACCACTAATTCAGAATAATCAAACACTTGTATCATTTTAACTTTATTCCTTAACACCATCAAAAGCCCATGAACTAATGCTTCATATTCTACAACGTTATTTTGCAATAAAATTTAAGTCTTTGAGAAGCAAAATATATCTTACCTATGGGACTGATGATTTCAAAGCCAGCTTCTACTCCCTACATAGATTTGGATCCATTGAAGTGTAACATCCAAAACTTAGAAGAATCTCTAACTTTGGATCCGGTTGAATGTGCCTCCTTCCTTGGTTTCCCATCTACTTTTGCATCTCCGAGTGGTGGTTGGGATTCAAACTGACCTTGATCTGGTAGTTCTTCACTTGTGGCCCCCTTAGGAGTGACCCATCCCATGATATGTTCAAATTTTGTTTAGCATAAGCAACATTCAAATTCACAGTGGGAATCATTATGTACCCTACACCAACCTAGCAGTAACAGTTCCTAAAAAATCCATTCTAGCTCCTAGGCTGAGTTGATCCTACACACATTTCTGCATAAATTCTTGGAATCCATCCAGCAATCCAAGGTTACCATCCTCATAGGATTTTTCATTGTTGAATTCAATCAACGCCTTTGTACTCTCAGGTGCATAAGTTAGGTTGTTAGGAACATTGCACAACACAAGAAGGACCTCTTCAGCCACCTCCTCTTCTTGGAATTCTTGCTCATCCTGATAAACCACTGGATAGTAATTCCCCAATTCTATTTCTATATATATCACCTCATTTGTATTGTTGTACTCCATGATCATGAACTTCATGTGAGGCTCTTGATCGATACGGTTCTAGTTCGAAAATCCCTTCCATAGTAGCCACAGGTGAGAATTATTTTTTGTGGTGTACCTGTTCAAGGCCCGAGTTAAATCTCGCCCTAGTATGATGTCGTATGTGTCAAGGATATCAACAACTTGAATTTTAATTACCTATTACACCCTTGGATCAACAGTAATCTACACGGATATCCTATTGATTTCTCCAACTATGTTGATCTTTGTCTTGTCTAGCCGAGTCACTTTCCATCGGGAGGGGGTTGGAATTATTCCCAAAGCTTTGCATACTACCAATGGCATGACATTGGCTGAAGCTCCCGAATCAAGCAAGAAATTATGTAGATTCTTTAAAAATATTCTTTTTGTAGTCAAGAAGGTAGGGGTCTCCAGCTTCCCTTGGAACATCCCAGCTGAGACATCAGCCTAAGCTACTTGAGCCTTGTCTTTATCATTGGTTTTATCCCAAGTCTTTACCTAATTTTTTTGTTTAGCTAGTTCCTTGTTTACTTGCTAATTTGGGGGTTGGCCATGCTTCTATCCTAATATTTACCTGATCACAGGTTCACTTTGGGTGGTATCAAATGAAACCACCTTGGTAGGCACTTCTTGAGTTAACTTGGATGAGGTGATCCCAGTAATCATCCTAAAGAAGGAATTTCTGATGGTTGGGACTTTGAGTAATTCAAAAGCTGATAGATTCAACTTAACCTTATTAAATTCCTACACCACATATTCCCCCATTTGTTCAACCTCTACTTCAAAATATTTGTCTTGAGAAGAACTAGTGGGTTGACTCTAGGTTTGGTTTGGCTGCCTATTCTTATTGAAGTATTGGGTGGGCACATGAGGGTAGCTCAGATTGTTGCTAGAATTGGGGTCAAGTGGAGTACTAAATTTATTGGGAGGAGTGTAAGTCGTAACAGGACCACCTACTTGTCTATTCCTCAAGTTATAATGGGTTTCCCTTTGATGGAACATTTGAACCTCATCCTCCCGAGACTCTTTGTTGGATGTTGTGGTTGTGTTGCTGATACATTGTTGTCATTGATGTCAACACTATTAGCATTTTAATCTACTTAAGGCTATATATGTCGAGGAGATTAAGAAAATTATAAAAATTATAGTACAAGCAGCCAGTGGAGTTGAAGAGGTCAGAATGTTGGAAAGCTCTATGTGTTCAAGATCTAAAGGTGCACTTCAAATAGTTTGGTGTTGAACCTTTCTTAAATTTTGTCCAAAAATTTTAGTGGTGCACATGAAGTTTTGTGGAAGTTATGATGATTTGTGTGCCTACAACTATTCAATCTATGTAGATGGTGTTCTTGGCCAGCATTGTGGTGTTAGTGTGTTGTGGATCCATGAGGATTAATATTTTATTTTTTGGCATGTTTGGAGATGTTTGTTTGGGTCCTCACTATGTTATGGCCGACTTGTGTTGGTACGCATTGAAATTTATTCATGTATCAAGGTTGACAATTGTAATTTATTCTTTATTTGTGGCTGATTGAATAATGGATGCAAATTCGTGTAGCGGATATATATACAAGATTTTTTTCCTCATTTAAAGGTGTGCTCAAGTATACAAGTGATGTACAAGTGCGAATAAAGGTCAAATCATTCAGAGTAGAGTGTGGAAGAATTTGAAGATTTTTTAGTGAGCCTAACTAGAATTGTAATCAAGATTTTACAGAAGCTATATTCTTAGTTTAAATTCAGTAGATGGATTTAATCTGATTACTGTATGTAAGACAGTGAGCCTTCCTTTTGAGCAGTGTGCTCTAGGTAGTGTGCCTGAATGCAAGTGCACTCTATTTTATTCTTCATTATACTTCTAACAGGGTATAATCTTGTGGACTAACATCCACCATGGTTTTTCCCCTAATAGGGTTTCCATGTATAAAATCTTGGTGTTCATGTGTCTTTGATGTGTTGTTCTTATTCTTGCACTGTTGATTATTAGATCTGTAATATAAGGATTGGTTAATGTTGTATAAAATTGATTTCGGTAACAACTGATTCACCCCCTCTTAGTTGTCTATCCTTGTTTTTCCAATAATTGGTATCAGAGCTAGTTCCTTTTAAGAAAGCCTAACAGCTTAAGGTGATCCGAGATGGCATCATTTAAGAAGGATATTCCTAGATTCGATGGTACAAACTACTCTCTATGGAAAGTCAAGATGGAATGTCATTTGAGGTGCATTGGTGAACCTTTCTGGCAGATGACACAAATTGCATATAATATTCCTCAAAATGGTCCCTCCTCTGAAGATGAGATCATACAAGCAGAAATTAATACTGGGTCAGTAGAAACACTGGTGAGTGCTTTGATAGATTTGGAAATGACAAAAATGATGGGATTGAAGACTGCATATCAGATTTGGAAAAGGCTGGAAACACTGTATGAAGGAGATGCACTAGTGAAAAGTGCTAAGCTACAAAGTCTAAAAGGAAAATGGGAGAGCTTGAAGATGAGTGAAGATGAGAACATCTTTTCCTTCTCATATAAGATAAATGAATTGGTGATGGACATTAGATGTGTCAGTGGAACTATGAATGATGATGAAATTGTGGCTAAGATACTTAGATTTGTGTCCCCTTCCTACAAGACAAAATCGCATGCTATTGATGAACTCAGAACAGTGACAAATATTACAAAAGACATGTTGATTGGAAAACTTGCTGCATTTGAATTAAGTGAATTTGGTGAGTCTTCTCCTAAGAATTAATTTGCTTTCAATACAACTGTATCTGAGAAAAAGAGATATGATTCAGGAGAGAGTTCCCAGAGAACATTCAGATATGAAGATGAGATGAAGCGGATTGAAAATGAAGAAAGGGAATTGGAAGAACTGGAAGCATTGATTGTGAAAAGAGAATCAAGAGGTCATGGTAAGTACAAAGGAAAGTTACCTATTAAATTATTTTCTTGCAGTAAGATAGGTCATTTTTCTTCTAGATGTCTTGAAAGAGTTTCAAAATATAAGCCTGAGAATACTAGATTTCAAAGAAAGTGCTATTATGCTGAAGAAGGTGTAACTAATGAAGAATATGATAAAGAAACTGGAAATGAAGATGAATGGGTATTTATTTCTATCAAAGAAAATGGTCAGGTGTCCACTGAATCTGCTAGTAATGTGAATGTTGAAAAAGCTCTTACAACCAAAGTTGAAGAGAAAGATGAGTAGGTAATTGACAGTGGATGATCACATCATATGACTGGTGACAAAAGAAAATTTCTAAGCTTGGAAAACTATGATGGTGGTGTAGTGAGGTTCAGTGACAACATTTATGGTGTGATTCATGGTAGAGGTACTATTTCTTTTGGTGGTAAGCACAATATTGATGATGTTCTTTATGTAGAAGGCCTAAAGCATAACTTGTTGAGTGTTGGACAAATGGTAGAAAAAGGCTACAATCTGTAGTTCAAGAATGGTAAGTGCAGAATAATAGGAAGTTCAGGAAATATAATTGCTTCAGGAAAAAAGACAAAAGGTAATATCTTTCATTTAAGTACTCCTAGTCAAAGTTGTTTGATTGCTCAAATTGATGTAAGTTGGTTATGGCATAGGAGATTATGTCATGTGAACTTTTATAACATTGTCAAGATAAGTTCTACTCAAGCAGTCAAAGATTTACCTAAGTTAGTGAAGCCTACTAACACTATATGCAAGGAATGTTAGATGGGAAAGCAAACAAGAAATTCCTTCCGGAGAAACCAGTACAGCTCTAATGGAGTACTGGATTTGATACATACTGATCTATGTGGTCTTTCCAAAATCAGAAGCCTACAAGGTGAAAGGTACTTTATGTTACTCATTGATGATTATTCTAGAATGATATGGGTCACTTTCTTGAGAGAAAAACATGAAGCACTAGAAAAGTTCAAAAGTTTTAAAGCTATGGCAGAGAATGAGATAGGTCAAAAGATCAAATTTCTAAGGTCAAACAAAGGTGGTGAATTTACTTCATGGGAATTCAATTCTTTCTTTGAAGAGCATGGAATTCAAAGACAGTTATCTACTCCCCGCACCCCTCAACAAAATGGAGTTGTTGAAAGAAAGAACAAAACCGTTCTAGACACTGCTAGAACCATGATGCTGGAAGCAAATGTTCCTCATTTCTACTGGAGAGAAGTTGTAAGTACTATTGTGTATACTATTAATAGGGTGAATGTCAACAATAATTCTAGTAAGACACCTTTTGATCTATAGTTTGGTTATAAGCCTACTGTCAAATACTTCAAAAAAAATGGAAGTGAATGCTAAATCAAGAGAGATGATGATATAAGTAAGTTTGATGCTAGAAGTGATGAAGGAATATTCCTAGGATACTCTACTAAAAGCAAAGATTACCATTGCTTTAATAAAAGGTTGAGGAAAATGGTTGAAAGTACAAATGTTAAGGCTGATGAAGACAATGGTAAATCATCCAAAGTTAGTTATTATGATTCATATGATCAACATGATGATGTTGAAAATGATTCTCAGACATAGAATCAACTTCAAATTGTTCCATGAATCAAGAAAATCAAGAAGCAGAAACAAGAAAAAGTGAAAAAGAAAGATCACAAGAACCAGAGGTAAGAGAAAACTTCAAAACTCCTAAGTATGTGAGAAGAAATCATTCTAATAGCTAGATCGTAGGAGACAAAACCAAATATGTGCAAACTAGAAGAATATTTTCTAATTTCTAAAGTTGAACCTAGAAATATAAGTGAAGCATGTGAAGATGAACATTGGATGAAAGCCATGAAAGAAGAACTATTGCAGATAAAGAAGAATAATACATGGGATGTTGTCCCTAGACCTCAGAACAAAAATTTGATTGGAACCAAGTGGGTGTTCTGAAATAAGCTGAATGAACAAGGTGATGTGGTTAGAAACAAAGCAAGATCGGTTTGCAAAGTTTACTCACAGATGGAAGGTACTAAATTTGAAGAAAATTTTGCTCCTATTGCTAGAATTGAGGCCATTAGACTACTTCTTGCTTATGCTACTTTCAAGAACCACAAATTTTATCAGATGGATGTGAAGTCAGCATTTCTAAATGGTGAACTACAAGAAGAAGTTTATGTTGAACACCTAGATGGATTTCAGTTGACTGATGAAAAGGACATGGTATGTCGATTGAACAAAGCTCTATATGGACTAAAAAAAGCTCCTAGAGATTGGTATGCTAGATTGTACAAATATTTATTGAAGCTTGGATTTAGTAAAGGTACTACTAACAACAATTTGTATTGCAAGTTGGATGAGAACAAAGAATTGATCATTGAAGTCTTTGTTGATGATATTATCTTTGAAGGAGATGATGATTTGTGTATGAAGTATGTTGATGAAATGAAAAGTGAATTTGAAATGTCAAATGATAGGAGAACTAAAATTATTGTTGGGATTTCAAATCACTCAGTTAGAAGATGGGATATTATATCCCAGTCCAAATATGTAAAAGAGTTACTGAAAATTTTTGTCATGGAAGAAGCAAAGCCTGTTGGTACACCTATGGTGACCAGATATAAACTCACATGGAATGATGAATCCCCTAAAGCAAATCAAACAAGGTATAGATCTATGATTGGTGGATTACTCTACTTGACTCAGACAAGGCCAGATATAATAAATGTTGTGTGCATGGTTGCTAGATTTCAAGTTGATCCTAAAGAGTCCCATGTGACTTCTGTGAAAATAATATTCAGATATCTGAAAGGGACAGTTGATCTTGGTCTTTGGTATCCAAAGAATGATGATCTTACTCTAAGTTCTTTTACTAATGCTAATTGGGTAGGAGATATAGATGACAGGAAGAGTACTAGTGGTGGTACATTCTTCTTAGGTAAGAAGTTGGTATCTTGATTAAGCAAAAAGCAAAACTCAATTTCATTATCTACTACTGAGGCAGAGTACATTGTTGTTGCAAACAGTTGTACCCAAGTACTATGGATGAAGAAAATGTCAAGAGATGTTAGAATTGAGTATGAAGAGCCCATTACAATATTCTATGACAATTCAAGTGCCATTAACATTTCTAAGAATCAAGTATTGCATTCAAAGACAACATATATCCATCAATTATCACTTCTTGAGAGACAAAGTAAGTGGCAAAGAAGTCAGACTAGAGTATTACCTACCAAAGAGCAAATTGTAGATATCTTTACAAATTCGTTGCCTAAGGATACTTTTGAGTACCTCAGAGGAAGGTTAGGGGTAATTTCCCCTCCTAATCAGAACTAAGATGCAGGTATTTGCATCAGTCTGTGAATTCATTGCTATCTCATATTCCAGATTGATGTTGTGGTGATTGCTACTTAGGTGGAGTAGTCAAATGTTTTCAAGATTGAAATCAGAGCATACGTACCCTTACCATTGATTCCAAAGGGGGAGAGAAGCAATGTGAAAAAATGAGAAAGAAGAAGGAAACAAAAAGTGCACAATCTCAAGGGGAGATTGTTGAAGAAGAGTTAGTCGGGTTGATGGTATTATTTTTTACATCATGTGTTGCCATGAATGCCAAAGGGGGAGACTATTGTATGTTGTGGTTGTGTTGCTAATATATTGTTGTCATTAATGTCAACACTATTAGCATTTTAATTTGCTCAAGGTTGTATATGTCAAGGAGATTGAGAAAATTGTAAAAATTATAGTACAGGCAACCAATGGAGCTAAAGAGGTAAGAATGCTGGAAAGCTCTGTGTGTTCAAGATCTAAAAGTGTGCTTCAAAGGGTTTTGTGTTGAACCTTTCTTGAATGTTGTTTGAAAGTTTCAGTGGTGTGCATGAGGATTAATATTTTATTGTTTGGCATGTTTGGAGATGTTTGTTTGGGTCCTCACTATTTTATGGCCGACTTGTGTTGGTACGCATTGAAATTTATTCATGTATCAAGGCCGAAAGTTGTAATTTATTCTTTATTTGTTGCTGACTGAATAGTGGATGCAAATCCATGTAGTGGATATATATATAAGATTGTTTTCCTCATTTAAATGTGTGCTCAAGTGTACAAGCGATGTACAAGTATGAATAAAGGTCAGATCATTCAGAGTAGAGTGTGGAAGAGTTTGAAGAGGTTTTAGTGAGCCTAATTGAAACTATAATCAGGATTTTGCAGAAGCTATTTTCTTAGTTCAAATTCATCAGATGGATTTAATCTAATTACTGTATGTAAGGCAGTGAGCCTTCCCTTTGAGCAGTTTGCCTGAATACAAGTGCATTCTCTTTTATTCTTCATTATACTTCTAACAGGGTATAATCTTATGGACTAACATCCACCATGGTTTTTCCCCTAACAAGGTTTCCACATATAAAATCTTGGTGTTCATGTGTCTTTGATGTGTTGTTCTTATGCTTGCATTGTTGATTATCATATCTGTAATATAAGGATTGGTTAATGTTGTATAAAATTGATTTCGGTAACAAATGATTCACCCCCCCTCTTAGTTGTTTATCCTTTTTTTTCCAACATCTTCTTCATCTACTGAACCATTATCTATTGAATCAAAGAGCAGGGATAATGGACTTTCGTTGCTTACCTCTTTTACTTCTTCATTCTTTAGGGAAACAGTCTCCTTCTTGGGTACGTTTCTTTCATCTCATGAGAAAGGAGCTTGACTAACCACCAGCACTAAGGAATCATATGGTTCAGACGGAACTAGGTCCCTGCATCTAGCACCATCGACTAAATTTTGAACTTCTACTTGAAATATTTTTGTTGCAGTGTGAAATTTTGGACTATCCAATTTGGAATGCAAGTTTGTCTTATGGATCTGACACCATCGGGATAGGGAAGCCTTAGATAGGTAGACTCCACTAGTAGTCTTGTTCATTCCAATGGATTGATCAAGAGGGGTAGGAAAACCTCCATTTTTTGGTCTTGTGTTCCATGTTTTATTTTTCCTTTACGAAGGCCTTCGTTCAAAGTTATGTCCTAAATTCTTCCCTCTTTCATAATTCAGTCTGTAGGATGCACCTGCATCATGGTTGTCACGGTTTTCCCAATTGGGATTAGCTTGAATACTCCTTTGAGAGGCTTGCAATTGGTTATTCTAGTCCCTCAAGTATGTCATCTTCATAGATAGTTTCTTGACTAGCTCGGTCAGCTTGTCAATCTGATCCTTCTCTATGTTATTATGTTGCAGTGTTGAATTCTAAAGGAAGAATGATTGCATCATGGGTTGGTTATGCTAAGCGGGTGGGAATTCAGATCCTTGCAGGTACGTAGGCACTTGGGGTTGTTGAGGTTTTAAGTAATGAGGCACTGGAGGCACTTGATTAAGTGGCTTCCCTGGATGTAGTACTATTAGTAGCTGTAGAACTTGATTCAACATCAGTGTATGATGGGCTAGGGCATGGGTAAGTCCCTAGATTTAATTTGGATGAGCAATTGGCCCTAGGGAGGGAAATGGACCAGTGATATGCTACCCCAAGTCAGTGATTTTTTTGATTGCTTATGCATATGCATCCACCAACCTTACAGGTAGTGGGAACATTCTCTTCACTAATGTGGATGTAAGGTTATCCAAGGCATCATAGTACACCAATTGAGCGGAGGAATCATCAACCACGTAGGGTGGATACAACTTCATGTAAGCTTTGTGGAACCAGTAATTAAAGGAACTAATAGGCTCATTGACTTCCCTCTGAATGGACATGAACTGTTGGTATAATTTGAAGGGGCTAACCAGGATCTTGAACTTTTGCAAGAGCATGTCCTTCAATTGGTCTCGAGTAGTAATGGATCTCGTCGGCAGATGGATATACCAATAAAAGGACTCTTCACCCAATGAGTAGGGAAACAGCCACATCTTCATATTCTATTTGCATATCCTTCAGGGCTATTTGGAAGATCTTGATGTGCTCATATGTTGTCTTTTGTGGATCACATGGGTGAAATTTAATGCAAAATCCTTCTGGATTATTTGGCATGTCATGATAATTGTTGAAGGACAAAGGGTATGGGTTATTGCCCAGCCAAGCCATTGTGGGAAGTGGAGGTTGTGTTTTCTATGTTAAAGTTACTTGTGGCTACAAAGGAGTAGCAATAATTGAAACAATGCCTTGGAAGTGAAGTGTTGGGATAGGGGTAGTGCCTTGCCTGTGGGAGGTGAAGGGTGGAATGGAAGTTTCAAATGAATGGGGAGAAGGGGTTTCCAGAAGTAAAGGGGAAGAGTGGGATGGATGGAGGGAGGGAGATGGAGGGGATGGAGGTCGACTGGATGGGGCCAAAGCAGATGCTTCCCCTTTCTTGGCTCTCTTAGTCTTGGTAGGGGTCTTAAGCTCTTGGAATTCCGCTTTTTCTAGTGTGGATCTTAACACTCTTTGAAACCTTTGAGGGGAGGAAAAACCAATTTGATCTAGCTTAGCAAGGCCTTCCTTCTAGTGCTAGTTTTGTTGATGGGTTTTTTTACACCTTCTCAACATAGACATTGCACAAGTGCAATGCCTCTTGAAAGGTAATTTCTGCAACTGAGTTTTAGAAATCACCCCAAGGTCTCTCGAGTGTTAGGTCATAACAATTCTTGGAAGAGTTTAGTTGGTTGATGTAATTTGTTGGCAATCACAAAGGGCATTTATAGTTGACTAGGCTTGAGGGAATTGGGTCTACAAAAGGAGTTTGATGAAATTTTTAAAATGAGATGTAGCTGCTACAACTTCAAGATAGTAGTCTAAAACTCCTCTTAATTCATCAAATTTGACTTGATTGTGATGCTAGAACTTGGTTTTGATTTCAGTTTTCAAAGAAAAGTCAAAAGGGAAAAGGGATGATAAGTTTCCTAAACCTACAACTAATATTGAACAATAACAATGGAGGATGCTAGAGTGGAAAACCTTCCTAAGACTAAGTTCCACTTAACCAATGTAGCCTACAGTCTCATGAA
This sequence comes from Sequoiadendron giganteum, assembly GCA_007115665.2. Lineage (NCBI taxonomy): Eukaryota > Viridiplantae > Streptophyta > Pinopsida > Cupressales > Cupressaceae > Sequoiadendron > Sequoiadendron giganteum. The sequence goes on from CM021106.1 coordinate 461,938,028, forward strand.
ACTAGTGCAATATTCTAAGGTCTGCAGATTTTCAACTATTCATTCACTATTAAACATGAAAAATAGATGAACTTAAGTGCAAAAATATAAATAATGTTCAGTTAAACTTAACACTACTGGTCATCATCAACAAACAACAAAAGTATGACCAAAGAAGGCATCAACACCATAACATTCTTCACCATTAAAGTGCAGCATATACTACCAACTAAAGCAACTTGGAAATAAAACAACAAAGCTAAAATCTAATATTGAGAATATGAATCATGCATACATGTGAAGAAACACAAGAATCCATAAAAACAATGCAATTCTCATTAAATTTTTGTGGCATGTCTTTACACAACAACTCAACTTTCTCTTTGAAAATGAGAGGAGACCCCTATTTATAGCTTTCCAAAAGTGAAATGAATGGCCAAGATTTACTTTCATTGTGTGGCCCAAATTTATTTTGCATTAGGGTTTCACCTATCCCCAAAATATAACAATATAAAATACATCTTTATCTTTTTCCCCGTTTTGTCTTCTAGTGGCCTTGGCACTGTAGTAGTTTTGTCCCACAATGGAAACCATCCTTCACAGCTATACTATCAAATACTCATCATTTATGAAAGGCCTTCCATCATTCTTTTGGATGGTAGCATACACCATGACTTTCCCGATCAAAGCTCAAAGCTTATCCCATTCCAAGATATCTGATTGGAGGATATGAAAGTTGATCTTCTTGAATCTCTCAGTGATCTGTTCCTAATGCTTGGTGCACCTAGAGGTGGCTTTGATAACCTGCTCATATTGGACAAAATCCCTCACAGCAAAATCCATGAAGTTTGGTGACAACACATATGCAGCCCCTTTTTCCATCTTCTTATGGAAGAATGGATTAATATTTTCTGGATCTATCTCCAGGGTGGGCATTTCATAGTCTTTCATCATCTTTAGGTATTCCTCACTATCGGTTCAGTGTTCCACAACCCATTCATGATCGATCTTCAATTCATGAAAAGCCTTCTCCAAGACCTCCCTTTTGTAACCTAGGCTCATCTTCCATGTCTCCACGAGACAAGGATCATCCTCTAGTAGCCCCAACTCCTTTTCACATACCCCCATAGAGAGCTTGAGGATGCTCTCGAGCTTAAAGTAGGTGATTCTATATAGTTTCGTGAATCGGTGGCATGTTCTGATGGAGTTCTCAAACTGTTTTTGTAAATCCTAGAACTTATTATATGTCTTGGAAGCATGTCGAAGGCCCATATCACCATTGTACAGTACACGGATGAACCAATCCATCATAGCCTTGGTCCAATTCCTCCTCTTCTCCAGCTTACTTATGTCTTCCTTCAAGAGTAGTGAGGATGGTGTCGATGATGTCATTGGAGCTTCCTCCTCTGTAGAAATCCATTATTGGATGTAAGCAGTAAGATCCGCTACTTGTGCTTTTAGTTCTTCCTTAATAGATTCATCTTTATCTATTTGTTGCATGAAGGAGGCTATAGATCTGTGGAACTCGTCTATTCTTTGTTCATAGGTCGCTAGGCCCAGATTGATTGTTGAAATGCTATAGCTTTTCCCTTGCATGACTAATGTTCCTTTGTCTGCTACAGGGGTAGCAATTTCTATTGTTCTGGATCTGGAGGCATCCGTCATGATCTGGGAGTGAACCTTAGGCTTCTTCTCCTTTCTTGTTTTTCTCTACACTCGAGCTAGGATTTCCTCTAGTCTTTCTTTGGGTTCGGCAACCACAGAGGCCTTCTTCTTTTCCAACTATTGTTCTAGCCACTCAGGCACCTTTGCATACTCTTTGGTTGATTCATTCTCACTTTCTTCTCTTTGTTCATCTTGAGGTTTTTCCTCTTCATCACCAAAATCTTTTTAATCATGTCTTTCCTTTTCATCCAATTCGCTTTCAGGGGTGGCCTTTCCCTCATTGCATGGCTCAATGGTGGTAGCATCATTTTCAACAAAATTTTCCCCTTGGGGTGCCCTTTCTTCTTCACGCATAGCCTCATCATATCTCTAAGGTTCAGAGCTCTCTTCTTGGGCATCCCTCTTTTCTTCCTTGTTTTGTTCTTTTTCTTTCTCTTCATCCTTTTCTAGAGGTACTTCTTCATCCTGGACTAGGCCCTTATCTTGGTTGATTAGGGGAGGCTCATCCAATATCTCTAATTAGTGTCAGTGTCCATCTTCTCCTCCTCTATGTGATGCCCCTCTAGGTCACCTGTTTCACCTATGCTCTTGTGGTGCTAGGGTATCTCTTCATCTAGCTCTTGATCTAATGTTTTTATGATATACCGCTCATTGAGGACCTTGGTGTCCTCATCTGAAGAATGTAACTTCTCCTCATCGAATGCCACCTTATCCAAATTTATGTTTAGCCTGACCTCTAGGTTCTCAAAATAATCATCTTGATCAAAGTCCTTGAGCTCCTCAACTATATCATTTGCAACATCCCTCTATTTCTCTATGTGGCACCTCTCCATTTCTTCTAAAATTTGCATCGTGTCATCCATCTTGGGAGGATCGATGGGCGGCGATGGAAGAGGCAAGGCAGCAACAACCTAGGCCATGAAAGCTTGGACTTTTAGGTAAAGCATTATCCTAGAAATCTTTGGAGGTGCATTTTGCATGTATGCCGCAAAAGCATGTGATAGAGTAAGAGGCGGCATGGTGATATTGATTATTGTAGGTGATGGATTAGAGAGAGTGGGCATTGGAGGAGGAAGTGAGGAAGATGATAGTGGGGACGTGGTTGAGGAGGAGGAGTCAAGAACCATGACCGGAGCCACTAGTGAGGTGGAGGTGAGGTGGACCAAGATATTCACGGCGAGTTGAGATGAGACAAGCATTGCCTTGGAGGCAGAAAGTGGAGGAGTGGTAACGGTGGCAGAAGTAACGGGAGTGGAAGTGGTGGGTGGTGAGAACAACTACTCAGCGTCTTCTTATCCTTCATGTTAGGGGTCCTCCTCTATGGTGGGAATTTCACTCATGAATCCCCTTGTTCTCTTTTCCCTTTTCGATGACTCTCCCTCCGTAGTCTTCCTATAGTATACCTTATGTTTAGGATTACACTGAGGTGCATCCTTTCTTTTCTTTGAAATTTTTTCAGAGGGGATTTGGGTGCTTCCTCTGATGGGGCAGCAACCGCTCCATTATCCATTTCATTGTCAAGTTCATCCTCGAGCTCACCACAATTTAATTTTTTGCCCTGTATTTTGAGCTAAGCAATATGGGAATCTATCCACTGCCTTGTCCTATTCTCAATGGGTTGTGTTAATATATCAAGGTCAGTGACCTCTTCTTCAATTTAATCTATCACTACTAGAGGCAAGTCAGATAGACCATTGAACCTGTCATCAATAATATTATTCTCTTCTTCTATTATCTAGTCAAGCATAGGGAACATATTCACCAACTTCATGAATTGGTTCATCATTCTCATGTAGTGCCACATTCACACTTCTTTGTCATCTTCACAGTTGGCCCAAAATTCTTCAACTTGAGGTATGTGGGCATATTGTTTTTCAACCCATTTCTTCAATTTTCCATGAGGGTCTATTCTTCCTCGATCGATGTGGAGATCTAAGGTGTACTCCACCAATTCCTTTTCTGAATATTTTGTGCATTGGGATGTGGGACAAGAGTACATCCCCTACTCAAAGGTCAGGGGATAAGGAATCCCCTGCCTATGTTTCTTATTGAGCAATGTGTGGGAATTTTCTAGCTGTCAAGAGACCTCGAGTAGGATCAATCGATCATTGGGGTAATGAGGCAACCAATAGGGCTTCCCTAGGAAACTCTCCATCCTGACATAGGTAAAATTTGGGAACTATATCAACAGGTACCCAAACTAGAGGATAAAGATCTTGGCACTATGTGACACTCATCTTTCAAAGTCTCCCCCAAGCAACCTGATGATGTGCCTGATGAAGGCATCATTCACCCTCGTGTATTCTCTTTTCTAGTTCTGGTAATGTAATTGAGGGTAGTGATCATATACCTTGAGGTCTCCTTTCTTTGTTTTTGGCTTGCTTGTGATGAAGAGTCCTTTGTATGGAAAATTTTCCACTAGAAGGTACACCAACTATGAGATCATATAGAATTTAGAATTTACAACCACGAGTTGGTCATGCATGTTATCACAAATTACTTTCGCCCGGTGGAATTTTTTCTTGCCTCGGATGATTTCCTTGATTAAGTAGAACATCCAGTCTTCAAAGAAAGCAATAGTAGGTAGACCCATTACCCTTCTTAGTAGGGTGACCAAGTCATTGTATTCTTCATGAAATTCTCTTTTGAATAGTTCTTGACGCACCTTGGAAGCATTGCCCCTCTTATCCTTCAACCAATGCTATTTGATTAACCTTTTGCATCCAATGGGGTCTACTTTCCACATGTTTTCAGCATATTCCTTCTTTGTTTCCTCCATGACGTAAAATGTGGGGATGCAAAACATTTTTTTGATAGATTTAGTAGATAGTTCTACTAACACCCTACCATCATGGTCTATAATCTTCCTATTATTGTGATAGCATTCCCTACAAACCACAACCAGATATGGTACAATGACTGCAGGAGGGAAGTCACCTGCCTTAGTGAGACCACTCGCGTTGACCTTTCGTGCATTCTTCATTGTGGGGTGGATCATTTCCTTTTTCCTGAACTCATCGATGTCCACATGTCCAAGTTTTGTATCTCACATAGAATCCCAGGTGGAGGTGATCTTGGAAGTGCACTCCACCCCATGAAACTGGTATTTCATCTTGTCTCACTCCTCTTTTCCTCTTGTTACATGTGCATGTTTCTTCCCTTTATCAAATTTCTCAGTGGACTTCCCTGATGGACCCACAATAGGTTCCATAAATTCTGCATGCAAAGATGTAGTAAGTAAATTCATATAGAAATCAAGGCAAGAGTTAGTTAGACCCTACAAAACAGGGCTAGATCCAATAATATATCATCAAGAGATCATAAAATTTATCAATATTCATCAATTAAGGCCTTTCCTAGATCATACACAGTAATGTGGGTCTAGGGATGCGAGTTTCCCTGGGTTTGAGGTTTTCAAGAAGGATTGATAGCAGGACGGCAATGGGGTCATGGAAACCTACAAACATCCACTTGGAGAAAAAGTTTTGCAATACAATCCTGGTAGTCAAAATCTTCAGAAAGCAATTTGGAATGTGTGGGAATCGTCTATAAGGCTCCTGGAATCATCTGATTGGTCACTATTCTTATATAGGCTAGGGGCATGCGGATGTCGAAGGCTCAAAGGACTAGGACCTTGTCATTAAGTAACAACAATCTTAGCATGACATTCTATAGAAGGAATCCCACAATGCAGGACCCGCCGGCTCCTTGGACGTTGGGCTTCATGTTGCAAAGTTTGATCTTTTTGGGAGATGCAGAAAAGAGTTATTGGGTGGTCATTAGATATTTTTTGTTATTGAATGACCAAGAGTGAGTGGCGGTCCACATGTAGCGATACGTGTTGACGGGCCCGCATGACATTGATAAATTAGATTTTTTGTTGAATTTCTTAGAAGGAATTGACTTAGGTGGAGTCTACAGTGTGGACAAACAAGGCTACTCAAAATGCTAAGGAGTGGCAAAAGAGGAGGGACGGTCCATAAGTCGACCCTGCAGAAACTGACCCGCATGTCAGTAGGAATTAGTCATTATTTATGGAAAGTTGGAAATGGTCAGAGAGATGGAAGGCTCTCCATCACGGGTGGAAGGAATGGTATTGCCGCAAACAAACAACATTCGGGTAACAACAGGCCACGGACGACAGTCCGCAAGGAACGGCCCAAAATTCCTTCCTAGACTTAGCCATTTTAACACCTGGTGGAGGTGATTTTGGCGGGGTCTACAATGCAGAAGGGAGATAGAATTAGGCCATTTTCCAACGGCGGCATGTGGGCGACTGCCCACAAGCATAAATCCACATGAACGGACCTGCAGGGGTTCAAGAACTTGGGTTTTTTGTTTAATGGTTCAACACTTTGTGTTTTAACCAGGGTGGTGATGGCATCGTTGTGGGTTGCAAAGGAGTTTATGTAGTGTGAAGATGACATTGAAAATACCGGGTCCCGCATTGATGTGAGAACACCGTTTAAACAATTTTTAAGGATTTTGGAGTGCCTACCGATGAATTCTTTGTGCAGAGCCGACTATTGGGATAGTATTTGGGTGTTTAATCATTTTTCTTGAAGATTTAATCATCGTTTCACAAGCCCTAGCTATGAAAAAGATGCATTTTAAAATTCTAAGGGTGGAATTACTTGGAAATGACACGGGAATTCGCCAAAGATATCATCCTTGATCCTTCAAGAGCTAATGCGGGTGCGGGGGCTTCGATCGCTATTTCTTCTCCTTGAAAATTTAAATTGGTAGGTGTGAAAATGACAAGTGGAGAATTTTGTATATATGCAAAGGGTCATTTATGACTTGCATTAAATGTGAAGTATGATAGCTGACAAGGTAGGTAGGGCATGAGAAATCGATGGATCGGCGGAGAGTGATGCGGGACCCACAATGTGGGATGACCCTTGAGTCTCGTCGCTAACTAGCAGTCAAGAGGTGATAGAAAATTAGGGTGTGGGACTTTCCATGTGGATGGATGTCCCAGGTTGGTCGTTAGTTGAAGAACAAAGAGATAACAGTGTCATGCAAAGGGAGACCCACAATTGTGGACCCACGGGGCCCAAAGGACATCGGGGCAACAGACTAAGGGAAGTCCACATGGAATGGCTCGCAAAAGCCAAAAACTTAAGGAATTTTGGGGGGAATGAATTTGGTCAATTGGGGAATGATGATTTTAGTGTTCCTAACAACTTTAAACTTGAAATTAGGGGCACACAAAATGAGGCAAAGGAAAAAAAATGACTCGACGAAGGTGAAAAGAAAAGAGGGGGTCCTCATTCTGAATGGGGTGTGTGCTATAGGAACAACAAGAATGATGTTGATGATGGTGTTGAAGACCACCCTGAAAAACAAAATGAAGATACAAGAAATAAAAATAATCAAAATGATGATGGAGAAGAAGGACAAGGAGAAAGGGAAGATAATAATAAGAAATATGATGAGAAGAAAAAGGAGGATGAAGATAAAGAAAAGCAAAAGGAAAATTCCTTTGTTGAAGAAGAGAATGAGGCTGAAAAGAATGAAGAAGAGTATCAAAAGACCTCAGAGCTACCAAATTCATCTAGAGAACCTTCTCATAAATCACTTAAGGGTCTTTTGACAAAGTAGATGAGGTTCCAACCAGAAATTCCACCCCAATTGATACAACTCTTGATGTACCAAGGTAGTGTAGATCTCAACCAGATCTCACCAATTTAGAAGTTGGAGCTCAGAGACATCTTCATGCCTTTTTAAGAAAATAAATTATAGAGATATATCAAAAGGGGATATAATTGATCAATGATGCTATCAAGTCTTTGTAGGATGCTACTCCTATTGCCACAATTGATAATTCTTTAACTCCTATTGAAAATCTAAAGTTTCTATTTGATTCTCTTAAAGAGTATAACTCTGGTTTGAAGGAGTAGACCGAAAAAGATGTTGAATCAAATTTTGTTGAGAAAATACTTCTAGAGTTGCAAGACAGATGTGTGTCTACACATAGCAAAGTGGAAGAATGTCTGAAAGAAGTGTAAGAATGTGAGGATGAGGCCAAGAATTTTTGTTTGAATTACATGAGGTGGCAAAATGCCACTCAAGGAATTAAGGACCTAATGGACTCTATTGAGTCACAAATATCTAATGCCTCTAAATCATTTGAACTAGCACAAGATAGAGAGTATACCTCTTGGACCGTCATTACAAATCTACAAAAAAAGTTTTTCACTTTACTAAAGGAAGAAAGAATACATAATAAGGATATTTGGACAGCTTGGGGACTCGGTGAAGACCAAACATATACCAGTGTCAAGTCCTCTTGCTGATGTAGAGAAGTTTGTAATGATAAATCCAAACCCAAGTGCTCTAGAAGAGGGAGAGGAGAGCATAGTTGAATTAGAATCAATGTATAAATCGCTCGTTGCAGCCAAAAATACTTGGAATGAAGAGAAGTCTGCCTAGAAATGAATTCTTAAGAAGCTGGAAGGTGCCTCCTCCTTCGGTTGAATATCTTTCACCTATACACTCTTTCATTATTTCAGTTACTTTTTAGGGTTTTCATTGTACATATAGTCAAATCATTTTTTGGGGGATAACTCTCTAAGAGGGAGTTAGTACATTTCAGTTGTTTTTCTATACATTTGCATAAGTTTAGAACTTACATATTTGTTTCGGCACACACTTTTTCCTTGATTTCAAAGGGGGATAAGTTGAAAAAAATGAGAAGTGATAAGTCAAGTGTTAAGATATGTTTTTGGGAGAAGTTTGAAGAAGATTGGAGTAGTTAGATAAAGGGGGAGATCATGTATGTTTGAAGTATTTGAAGATAGTTGGAGATGGTGTATATGCTAAAGTTTTTTGGAGATTCATTTCTGGCACATTTTTCTATCAATGACAAAGGGGGAGATTGTTGAAATAATGAAGAAGGAACCCTTTAATGTGTTGTCATTGATGCCAACATTGATTGTTGACATTTTCTCTAATTTGATGAACAAAATGGAGACATCTTAATCCAGTATTTTGGTCTGAAATTGCTTGTGTAATAAGATCTTCTTATGAGGTTATAATATGTTATTCTTGACTAATTTTTGCATCTATGATCAAGGTTTCAGTGATTTTGGATGAACAGGACGAAAGTTACAAGTGACAATAGTTTGGCATTTAGTTTTGGCTTTTTACAATGTAAATGAGTATGTGTAATCCAGTCTGCATTCCTCTAATGATTGGAATATGAATTTGTAATTTTGGGAGGTTTTTCACAGGTTTCAGTACACTATATATTCCAAATGGTGTGTGATTATATGATTACATGGATTTTTGGTGTTTGATTAGTTGGCTTATTTTATGATTAGGTCTAATTCTTGGCCGACCTAATGCTTGATATATGTTGTGGAGCCTAAATAAGTATTTTAGATGTTGAGTGGATCTATTTTAGGTCCATTTTAACCTAAATTAAGTGTTACGCATTTGGTTTGAGTGTGAATATGTTTTGATTCAAGTGTGGAGCCGACAAGGAAATTTTGATTTAATTTTGGGCTACATCTAATTAGGTCGGCCTAATTGATGTATGCAGATGTATTGGGTATATATGTGAGAAATTTTTGAGTTGTAGGATGAAATGATATGACACAAAATATGAGATGATATGTGATATGATGCGAATATGCAAATTTGTATGTGTGATCTGAATAATAGCAGAATTGTTGTGACTATTGAGTGATTGTAAAGAAAAGCAATATTTTTTATTCAGAGATTCAAAGGAACTGAATTTAACACAAGAAAGGTGTACTTTGTATCAATTCACATCTTGGATGTGTGGCCATTTATTTTTTTTATCTATCTCTAGCTATGAGCCTTATTGGATAGTGTGTCCTAGTAGTGAGCCTTTGTAATATCTTATAACCAATTATAATATATTGTGAGCTAATCCTCACCATGGTTTTTCCATTTTTTAGGTTTTCCACGTAAAAATATTGGTTTCATGTGTCATGTGATCTTGTGGTTGCTTCATGTTTTCATTCATTTTTGTAGTTATATTTGTATTGATAATTGGATGGTTTATGATTAATTGGTTTAATAGAATACTAATTCACCCCCTCTCAGTATTCTGGATGTTCAACAATGGTTGTTATTCAGAGGTTCATCTAAAGGTTCTCCTTCGAGAATAGCTAGCTAATATGCTCCAAAGCCATAGCTTGTTGTTATGATAAAAGGACCTAGCTATTTTGGTTCAAACTTACCCTTCCCATCTTGATTTAGCTAGATCTTATAATTTTCTTTTATACCAAGTCACCAACTTAAAAAAAATTGTTCTTTATCTTCTTGTTATATCTTTGCTTGATCAGATTCTAATAAACTTGGAGATGGTTTAACATGCTCAAACATCTTTCATTTAGGAGTTCTAGCTCATTAAATTTGGATACCTGATATTCTTCATTGTTGACCATGTCTTTCAAGGATACTCATAGTGATGGGATCTCTACTTTGAAAGGTAGGATTGCTTTAGATCGCTAGACCAAGGAAAATGGTGTCACACCTATGGGTGTGTGAATGCTGGTTCAGTAAGCCCATAAGGTGAGATTTAGTTGTAGGTTACAGTCACAACTGATGTCATTAACAATCTTTTCAATATTTTTAGGATGGTCTTATTAGATGCTTCGGCCTGGTCGTTTCCAAGAATTAGCTCTGTGACAGGGTGAATTATGGTGTTTTGCTTGTTGAAGGTGATTAATTATGTTATTATCTTCTATTTCACCATTTTTACCTAGGGACCATGTGTCTTTTTGATTCTCTATCCAACACCTTATTTTATAATACTCGATTCCTTGGTCTTTATCTAATCATTCTATAATTTGGGGTTAAAATAAGGTGTTGGATAGAGAATCTTGAGCAAAGCTCATGGACATCTTGGTTCTTAAATGGAGTTTTGTTATCTATTATGATAGTTTACGGAATTCCATATCAACAAATCAAATAACTCAAGATAAACTCTGATGTTTTTGTCCCTATGATGTAAGTTAACAAAATAGGTTCTATCAACTTTTTAAAGTATTCTATTGCAGTTATGATTAATTTATGCCCATTAGATGAAGCGAGAGATATATTTCCTATCAAGTCAAGTCCTAATTGCAAGAAAGGCCATGGTGTAGTTATAGGTTGTAGCTCCTATGCCGATGTGTCAACAATATCATTGTGTTGTTGACATTGGTGACACTTCCTTGAGTAATGAATGGATTCTTGCTCCATTGAGAGCCAATAATACCTTGTTCTCAACAACTTATTTACTAGATTAGGTCCACTAGAGTGAGATCCACAAACACCATCATGCACTTCTTGTAAGGCGGTTTGTGCTTCATCCATATTGAGACATCAGAGTAACGTACCATCTAGACTTCGATGGTATAGGGTACCTCCTAAGATGGTGAATCTGGAAGTTTTAGGAATAAAGGTTTTCTTTTGATTTGTTGTTAAGTGAGGGGGTATGATCCCATGCTGGATATAGGAAAACAATTCTTAGTACCAAGGTGAGTTAGGACCAACAACATCACATACGTGTTCTAATTATAGGATATCAAATGCTGGTACAAGTAGTTGCTCCATGAGGAATTCATATTTGGGAATGTTCTAGGGTATGTCAAGGAGTGAACTTATTGTTTCCATAGCATCAACTGCTCAATTGATGATTCTGGGAACTTGTTCAAAGATGATGACCACAAATCATTTCTTGAAGCTTTCCACCATTCTTTTGTACGACATGTTATTTTCATCCTTCATCCAATATTCATCATTTACCTGCCTTATGACTAGCTGGGAGTCACCATAGACTTTTATTTCCTTTATTTTTCATTTTATGACCATCTTTAGTCCAGTGATGAGTGCTTCATATTTAGATATGCTTCTAGTACATGGAAAGGAAATCCTATAAGCTTTAGGTATACTATCTCCTTGAGGTGTAAGAAATAGGATACTAGACCCTGAGTCGTGGTGAGTGTGGGATCCATCGAAGTACAAGGTCCAACAACTTCACTAATCGGTTAGAAGTATTCTCTCATCTAGAAATTATAATATTAGAGGTTGATGATCTTCCACAAGTGCATCTTCTAACTGATCTTCTATTACTTATCCCTTTATGGATTTTTTTTCAATGTATTCTATGTCGAATTTTCTAAGTATCATTACCCACTTACCGATTCTTCCTATAAGAGTTGCCTTTGCCAAGAGATATTTTAAGGGATCCACTTTTGACATCAATTTGATTGTCTATTTAATATGTAGTGTCTAATATTTTGTGTTGTGAAGACAATAGATAAAAATTCTCTTTTTATGGTTGTATAGTTTAGTTCATATCCATCCAGGGTTCGATTGATATAGTATACTGCTCTTTCCTTGTTTTTTTCATCAAGTTACGCTAATAGAGCTCCTAAAGCTGCCATTATCATAGATACATAGAAGATCATTTCCTTATCATGAATTAGAGGCATCAACATTGGGGGAATGATAAAATATTCCTTTACCTGGTGAAAATCCCGGTCACATCTTCCGTCCCATTTGAATGTTATGTCCTTATGTAGAAAATGTGTGAATGGATGGCATTTGTCTGCTAACTATAAAATAAATCTTCTGATGGACTAAAGCCTACCTTGTAGGTTGTGTAGCTATTTCAATATTTTTGGAGGAGGCATTTCTAGGATAGCTTTAACCTTAGCAGGATCCACCTCGATGCCTCTTCTAGATACAATGTAACCAAAAAAATTTCTAGATGGCATGTTGAATACACACTTCTTTGGATTGAGATGCAGGTTATATTCCTCTAGTCTATCAAATATCTTGGCTAGGTTAGCTAGATGATCTTTTCTTTTGATTTATTTTGCTAATAGGTCATCCACATAGTCCTCCATGGTGATGTGCAACATATCATGGAATATAGTGGTCATTTCTCTTTGGTATGTTGCTCTTGCATTCTTCAAACTGAATGACATAACGTTACAACAAAAAGTTCCCCATGCACAGGTGAAATTTGTTGTGTGTTGATATTTAGGGGCTATCTTTATTTGATTGTACCCAGAGAAACCATACATCAGTGAAATAATTTCATTCCTTGTAGTTAGGTCCACAATCATGTCAATGTTGGGTAGGGTGAAGTCATCCTTAGGGCATGCCTTGTTAAGATCCCTAAAGTCTATGCAGATCTATATGCCCCCAGTGGGTTTTGACACTGGTACAAGGTTGGATACCCACTTAGGATAGTCGATGTATCTAATGAATCCCACATCTAGTAGTTTCTAAAGCTCTACTTTAACCAAGAGTTCTCTATGTGGGTGCATCTTGCATAGCTTTTGTTTGACGTGTTTAGCTCTAGGGGCTACTGCTAGGTGATGTACTACTAGAGTTGGATCCAGCCTCAACATGTCTATATATGTATAGGGAAATTTTATTCTGTATTCATTAATAAATGCCAATAAGTTGACCTTTTCCTCAGGATCTAAGGAAGTTGCATGGTATGTTATTTTTTATGTCTTTGTTGTGCCAATGTTGCTAGGTTCAAAACCTTCAACCAAGATTGTTGATTTTTCATAAAATTTTGTAATGGGGAGATTGAATCCTCGATCTTCGAGCACTTCAAAGAGGTTTTCCCTCTTAGATATGTCCCTTTTTTTACTCTTTTCTTGATTTGATAGAGCTACATTATGGTTTTCCCTTGGGGATCTCTTTTTTATTTTTAAAATTTTCAATTTATTTTTGTGATTGGAGGATGCAATCTCTCCTCCAAAACATGCTCCTTGTTCAAGCTCCATTACAAAACCAGCCTTATGATCTCCTCATGGTATATTAGTTCAAAGTCCTATGAACTCTGTAATAGCTTCATCATTTTGGAATGAGTTCAAAAAAGGTGTGTGATGTTGTTGATCCCAATCTATTAAATATGGGTAAAGCAAGGGTATTTTATCATTAGTATCGATAAAGCTTATGGACATCATAGATAGGGTATAGGTAGCATGGTTATCAAGGTTCCATAGGGTATCTAGGTTATAATCACTAGAGGCACAAGAATCCCATTCCCATTCATTGGAATCCATTTCAGTGTGATAATCTTTAGATATAGGTTCGGTAGTGATAGTATGTAATTTAAGGTTTTCAAATAGGTTTTCGATATACAAGTCATCATCTATAAGGTCGTAATAACCCAATGTCTCAATAGCGGTGGAAGGATCTATTTCCTCATAAGAGGTTATTTCGATGCATGGGGTAATCATGTCTAATGAACCATAACCTAGTCCAAGATTCTTCTTGCACTTTTCTATGATAACTAGTTCTCTTATACCTTGTTCATGTAGACCAAGTCCACATTTTCCAGTGAAACCCATGCTTTTTGTTATATGATAGCCTTTATTGTTTTGATTAATATGAAGGGGAGGTGGTTGTTTATCATGTCCTTCTTATTTTTAAATCCATGAAGATGGGTCTTCTTCTAATACTTCTTCATCTTGCATGTCTCCCCACTTGGTGAAAATGGTGGATTCGACTTCTATTGTAACAAATTGAACATACTTTATCTCTCTTGGTCCTCCATAAGTCTTTGGTGTTGGGGAAAGCATTCCAATGCAAAAGGATTGGTTGAAATGGTATTCTCCATAGCCCTTGTCAAGCACTTGGATCTTGAGATCAGATTTTGGTGGCTCAGTTAATGGAGATGTAGTGGAGGATGAAGCTAGTGATGATGGGTCAATATAGGAAAATTAGTGGAAACATATGTCATTGCTAGGTATTTGAAGAATCTTTTTGTACTTCTCCTCCAAGTTTATGTAGTAATGAAAAGGTTCAGGGTTGGCATATATTGTAACTTCCTTATCATTGTGAGAAAATTTTAAGAACTGCTGGAATTTTGAAGGGATTTCTTTTAAGGAATAGATCCATGGTCATCCCAAGAGAAGGTTGTAGGGTAGCTCAAGATTCATTACTTGACATGTTGTATTTGCTATTGTTGGACCTATTTGAATAGGAAGTCTGATTGTTCCTTCTGAGTTTCTCTCCATATCATCATAAGCCCTTATGGTGATACTTTTTCTTTTTCTATTACGTCTTCATAATATCCTAGTTGTTTTACTAATTTTAGGTTACAAATATTTAATCACACACCGTTATGTATCACTACTCTCTTAACCATGTGTTTATGGACACAAATATCTAGATAGAGAGCTTGATTATGGAAAGATCTTTGTCAAAGGTCTTTCTCATAAAATATCAAGTGATGTGTGGAGGTGATGTTACTAATCATGGCTTGAAATTGACTAGTGTTAAGGTTGTTAGGGACTAATGTTTCAAAAAGATCTTTCTCCAAGATTTCTTTATGTGTGGGTGACAATTTCAAAAGCTCAAGAATGGAGATTAATGTTGGAGTTCTCTTTAATTGTTCCACAATATTATAGTCATTTGATGGATTAATTGTGGCTTTTGCTTGGGGTGGGGCTCCTTGTTAATTGAATCTCCTTCTTCATGTAGTTACATTACACTCGAGATATTTTCTTAGTATGGTTATAACATTGATGGTATGATCGGCTTGAGAGATGGTTCCTATGACTTCATTGTAGGTGAAGTTGACTTTACAGTAATCTTTTCCTTTACCCTCATCATTTCCCCTAGAATGGTTTGGGATTGAATCCTTGTATATTTTTATCTTTATTTCTAGGATGGTGTTTTATGTTGACCCCTCCTTTTTCTATTAAGTATTGCATGATGTTTTTGAGCCTCATGCGATTGCTAGTGGTATGACCCTTCATCTTGTAAAATTCGCATTGTTCATTCTCATTATACCAAGGTGGTTTGAAGTTTGGCTCATCATAGCTTGTTTTGTCATTAAGCTTGATAAGGTTTGTTTGGATGATTTTATGCATAATTACCTCAAGGGGTTATCCCAATGGAGTGAGTTTTCTTTTAGGCTGGTCATATTGCCTTGGCGGCCTCCTTTGATTATCCTATCCTTGATTTGGTTGTTGGTTATTTGGTTGGTTGTTTTGAGGATAATTGAGTTGGTTGTTTGGCACATTGTTTGGAGTATAGATTTTTTGTGTTATTTGAATATTATTTTGTGGGATATTGGGAGGTTGTATGTTTTGCACAACCTTGGCATCAACCACTCCATCATTGGTTATGTTTTTTTCTTTGCCCATATCTTTGGTTTGTCATTTGAACTAGAAGCTTGGTCCTTGGGGTTGTAGAGTTTAATTACTCCCCTTAATATGAGATCTCTTTCAATGAGAAAACCCTTTTCAATAGTATCCTCAAAGTTACTAGGGCACAACACGGTGAGTTGGTAGTTAGAGACAAAGATGTCTACGAGCTATTTCTCAGGAATGAGCCATTTACATTTGTTGGATTTAATCTCCATTTGTGCAGATATGAAGCGAATGATCCCCCTTGGCTTTGTTTAATTTTGTATAAATTGAGGATCATTATATGTTACTCTATGTTGTATGATAAATGATTGAAAAATTTGTCTAAAAACTCGTCGCATGTTTTGATATCAGGTGGTAGACAAGAGAACCACTCGATAGCGGCCCTATTGAGACTTCATGGAAAAAGCATCATTAAATAGGTATCCTTGTGCTATATATCCATGCAAGCTATTAAGAATTTTCGCATGTGCTCTATTGGATCACCTCTTCCCCTATATTTATCAAATTTTGGTATTTCAAATCTCTTGGGGAAAGGTATCATAGATAAGTTTTGATCAAAGGGATATGGACATATATCTTGTAGAGCATATCTCTTCTTTGGCTTTCCAATTTGGATGTCTGATATTCTCTGGTTGAGGGTTTGTATTTGCATGCTTATTTCGTTAGTTGGTGTGCTTGATTGAGTATTTTGTGTGTTGTAGTCTTGTTGTCCTATGAAATTTTTTTGGTCATAAATGGGATGTTGTGTAGGTATGGTACCTTAATGACCATGTTGTGTGTAAGGAATATTGAGTCCTTTTTGTGTGTTGTAGGTATGTGGAGTTTTTGGTACACCCTGATATTGATTTTGAGGTACTCCTTGGTATTGATTGTGTGGAACTCCTTGATATTGGTTTCAAGGGATACCGTGGTATTGCGTTTGAGGTACACCTTGTTATTATGGAATAGAAGTTTGAGTTTGGGTTTGTGGAATACCATGAGGTTGTGTTTGGGGTATAAATTGGTAGTGCGTTTTGGGTATACCTTGGTGTTGTGGATTATGTGGAGTACCTTGGTAGTGCATTTGGGGTACACCTTGGTGTTGTGCATTTTAAGTACCTTGGTAGTGCATTTGGGGTACACCTTGATGTTGTGGATTATGAGGAGTACCTCGGTAGTGTGTTTTGGGTACACCTTGATGGTTTGGATTTTGAGGAATACCTTGATGTTGTTGATTTTTAGGAGTACCTTGGTAATGTGTTTGGGGTACACCTTGATGTTGTGGATTTTGAGAAGTACCTTGGTAGCCCATTTAGGGTATACTTTGATGTTGTGGATTTTGAGGAGTACCTTGGTAGCATGTTTGGGGTACACCTTGATGTTGTGGAATTTGAGTACCTTTGTAGTGCGTTTGGGGTACACCTTGATGTTGGGTATTTTTTTGTGATTACCTTGTTGATATTGTGTGTTATTCGAAGGGTCATAACATGATATTTGTTGCAGCATGTATTTTCCTTGTGATGGGATATTGTATTTTTGGTCCACTACATGTTACAATGGTCCCATTGGAAGGCTTCCTATGTTATGCATAGTGTTGTGTGGTGGCATGTTTTGAGTTGAATTTCCTTGATATTGTTGAGTGTAATGTCATAAAATTGCACCCCTTGCAATTTTACACACATTCTTTTATCTGCTTTAGTGTCCACTCCCTTAGAAATTGTGTAGGCTCATTTTAGCCCCTACATCAGCCTTTTTCCCCTCTCAGGATACTCAAGACCCCTTTTCAACAGCTACTATAGCATGTTAGCTTTATGTCAAACCTCATGCTTCTCCCATTCTTGTCGTTGTGTACCATGATGTGTCTGGACACTAGCACATTGTGTGGACATTTGTGTGTTGCGCTAGTGTCCTATGACATTTTAATTTTCAAACGACCATTTCCAAGCATGTTTTCCATTTATCATATGCTTTTTTCAGTGGTAATGGCCCAAAACGCCTTGAAGCTTCTTTTCCCTCCTATTCTCTCTTTTAAAGATATCTTTTCAATTCATTTACCTATTTGGATATTTTTAGCTTTGGATCCTTCCTTTCCCCTCTTCTCTTGGTCTTTCTCTATTGCTTTCACAACTCACTATAGCACCACTCTTTCATTCTCACAACACCTACAACAATTGCTCTCTTTGGATTCCTTGAGCCTTGCAGTTGATACCTCACTTACCTTATGCTTGTGAGCATCTTGGGATTTCTCACATGCCCTATATATTGCATCTCTACTTTTTGATACAAGTTATCCTCGTTGAGGGGGGATTTCTTTTTTCACTTCATATTTGCTTATTTTGTTCACTTTATCTATCTATTTGGCTATCCATGGAGGTGGGAACACCAAAATGGGGGTTTGACTAGGGAAAACCCCTATATAGCCCCAAAATTTTCTCTTGATCTTCTATATGCATGTATTTAAGATATTTAAATGTTGGAAGCTTCATTACTTGGGTTGTTATGAGAATTTTCTATCTTTTGTTATCTTACTTTATCATTTATACTTCACTTCATTTCAGTTCTATTATTTTGTTACTCTCTCTTATTTTGTGAGTTCTTAGCAATCTAATTGTTATTAGTCACTTTGTTATTTTCTATGATAAACTCAATTTTTGGTCTGTATAAGATGCCAACATCCCTTTAGGACTACAGTACACCACACTGTCATTTTTATTCTACGATGTCATCCTTTGGCTGAGAACTCATTATTTTTTTTAGAAAACCTCTATGGCCTGCTCTTTTTTATTCTGAAACTCTCAGTCTATTCCTCGAGGTAGTTTAGGGAAATTTGCCCCTTGGGATTCTCTTGAGAATAAAGAGACTCATGAGTAGCGAATCCCCCTTCTCTACATTTTGGTGAACCTCACGTGAATCACAACATTTTCAAAAAAACTAAGAATTTATTTACCCCAACTTGGTGGGGTCATAACTTTTGACTCGGTGCTCAAAATTAATAACCATTTACACCATTGGAAAGGTCTCCAAGAGGACTAATTCAGTCCCTAAAATATTGTGCCTTTTGAAATCAAATTTTAGGGATCAACACATGTTTTGACCCAAAATTATACTCCGAAGATCTCTGAAATCACAAATTCCTAGAACCTAGAAATATCGAAAAAAATAAAAAATATGGATTTTTGGTTTCTCTCAGTTCTATCACCCCTAGACTGCTCTGGTTTAGTTGACTTGCTTATTCATAATTTATCATATTTAACTTCCTATATCCAAAATGAATTTAATATCCTCTTTTATGAGTTTAGTATCTAGTTATATTCAAAATTTTAATGATGTTTCATTTCATGCATGTGATAGTGAATTGGCTTTGCCCATGTCACTTTGTATCTTTGATCCTTGTCATGAGATTCCTTTTCCTTTGAAGGATATCTTGTTGCAAGAAGATGAAATCATTGATACCTTTCTTAACATTACTCTACATTCTCTTCATTCCAATGCACTCTCTTATAGAGATGATGCATTGGTCAATGATGAATCTCTTCTCTATTCCAATGCACTCTCCTCTAGAGATGATGCATTAGTGAATGATGAATCTCCTTCCACATTTGATCCTCCCTAGATAGATGTTGATAATATTTCTTTGAATAATTATTCCACTAGTTGTGATGATTCTGTAAATGTAATCTATGTCTCAACTGCCCCTCAAAGGCCTAAGAGACCGGTTATTTATCTGAATCCAGCTAGTCCTTCTCCTATAAGGATTTTTTCTATTAATGGTATTCTATTTCATAGTGATTATCTTGATCTTTCTAAGGCTCCCTCTTATAGAGCGGTAGCCCATACTTATAATACTAGAAAGAATAAAAAAAAAATTAATCAACCTGCTTCTTTACCACCTTCTCAACCAAGTCTTCCTTCAACTCCTAAACCTACAACTAAAGCACCTGGAAATTATGATCTTTTCGAGCAACTTTGTATTACTCTGACTAAGATCTCACTGTGGGACTTACTTCAGTCTACTCTAATTTATCAAGGTATGCTCCAAGAAGCCTTGTAGAAGATCATCTTGCCTACCTCTTCTAGGTCAATGGATGTAAATGCGTTGATGGCTCATATTCGTGTGGATTCACCGAATATCATGTTCTATTTGCAAGAACTTCTACCCCTGAATGTGCAAAAACAAGCAAATCCTTTAATGATTATAGTTAATATTAATATGTCGGCATTAGACGTACTCTCATTTGTGCTAGTTCAATGCTCAATGTATGTAGCATTGATCTATTGCCTAAGATTAATATTGATACATCTTCTCTTAATGCTTCTTCTATTGTCATTCATGGGTTCGATAATGTCAGTCGACAAGCCCTAGGCATGATAGTCTTACCTTTGAGGTTGGGAGCTACCACCATGCCCACCCTTGTATATGTTGTTAGAAAAATTATAATATAACCTTCTTCTTGGTAGACTATGGATTCATGCTATGGGTGTAGTCCCGTCTACCTTGAATAAATCTATTAAGTTCATTTGCAATAATCGAGTAGTCATAGTTAGGGCTGACCTTGAGGCTATGCACTTATGTGAGATGGAAGTTGCTATTCAAGTTTTCATTGTGCCTAATTTTATCCCTTCAATGTCTTCCAATGTGTTGATGTATACTCTTGTAGTACCTATTACATAGGATACTCTTGAGATAGATGTCCCTGAAGAAGATCCTTTTGAAGCAAGAAATATTAAGTTTGCTCCTTCTACCTCTTCTCAATAGAATGCATGTCTTGGTGATGATTTTGGTTCTTTAGATTTTACAAAATCCTTCATTGGAGAATATAAAGTCAACCCAATCCACTTAGTCCTTTCGATAACATCATCTAAACCCACCATCAAAGATGGTTATTGTTTTGTATTTTAGGATAATGTGAACAACAACTATAATGTTCTTAATGTTGATCCTCATCCTTTTGAGGAAGATGATCAAACATCTATTAAAGAGGCTAATGTTGGCAGTGCTATCAAGAAGGTTGATGCAAATCCCGTAGAAGACTGTAATCCCCATTGTTGGAATAATACTCTCTATGTAGATCCTCCTTCTTCACTAGATTTGAAAACACGTTATGGCCCTGGCTTTAAGCTTGCATCTAAATATGGTTATGGGCGTAAAGGTTGTGGGAATTCAGGTCCCTATAAAATGTGTACTTCGTAAGTGTAATTTGGGGCTTGGTTGCTCAAATGAACAATCTAAACGGAAACCACAATTGAATGTTGATGTGATTCCCACTCAACCTCATTCTCACGGATTGATTCATTCACCATTATTTGCTATCTTCATGCCTTCTTTTGGTGAGAAGTCAAACCTTTCTCCACAAGAGAAAGGGTTGCTTCATGCTCCTCATTCTCTATCTGAGCAAGAGCATATTTTTTTTAGGCTTCTAAAAGTCCACTTAATTACTCATCCTTCTCCTACACATAAGAAATTTCATAAGCATGATAAAAAAAAACATTCTTTTTGTGCATACCATCAAGTGCCTAGCCATTCTACTAGTGAATGTAAGGCCTTGAAGGACAAAATACAACAAATTCTTGATTTTGGTGTCATCGCTCTTCCATTTTTTTTATGTGCCTCTCTCTTCCTCACATGACAAGTTATATCGAGGTCTAACTTTATCCTATATGTTCTAAGTATCTTGCATGGTTCTCCTCCCTTGTATGTTGGGGGTAGTGAACTTATTCTAGAGATGTGTATCCTTCTTAAGGACCCCCTCTCTTCTCTTTATCTTTCAATTGGAGCATCCCCTTGAGCGGACCCCTCGTTGTCTTAAAGGGTTCATGAGGGAAACCCCTTTGAAGGCTTATCCTTTGAATGAATTCATTGGAATCTATCTTGGGGGCAGCCCGACTAGACCTATCTCACATCTTAGCATCTAGCTTGGGGGCAGCCTAACTAGATCCATTCAAGCTTTCCTTGTAGGACCTAGCACTTATAACGGCCTATCAAACACTGCAGAGCCTTTCACATCAGGCTTCCCTCAAGAGAGATTACCCGGGGCACCTTATTTGCAAGTTTGAGGACCTGTAAAGCACTTTCATCCTACGAGATCTATTCACCATTAGTTTGTGGGCCTCTGGTGTAGTTTGTTCAGCTCTATAGGAGGGAGTACATACAAATCCTTTTGTTCACCTTGCGTAGGTTTGAGGATCTACGGTGCATTTTTTCAAATATCCTTGGGTCCGAGGACCTGTGGAGCCATCTATCTTGGAATTTTCATTCCTTTCTAGCTTCTCCATCTCTCTTTTAAATTCTCTTTCTTCTCAATTGTGTATACTGGATCGAAGATCTACATCTTCTTCATCCTGAGTATATGCTCTTTCTCTCTTCAATATTGGTTGCTTCCCTGACTTTTGGGTGGATTCTTTTCTTGAAGCAATCGATCCTTACATTCCTCTCTCCATTTAAGAATTCTTCTATATGTTATTTCTTAATTTGGGGACAACGCATAGTATTGAGACAACATTTTACATCGAGGTTTCTTTCACTTTACTAACTCAAATCGTTTAGTTTTTTGCATGCTTGTGTATGTTTTTTTATGTTATAACCCCATGATGTACTGGATTTTTATATTCTAACCTTGTTGTCTTGTGTAGATCTTTCTTTTATAATGTATTTCTTTTGTAGGTCTTCAGCCTAGGGGCATGTTTCCTTGGTTCGAAGAGTTATCTGCTTCCTCTACAATATCCTTTTGGCATCATCATGTTATTTATGTTTAGTATATTTCCTTTAGCATGCATATTAGTTTAGATTCATATACCCACTAAAGTGGGGGGAAAATGTAATGTCGTAAAATTTCACCCCTTGTAATTTCACATACATTCTTGTATCCACCTTAGTGTCCACTCCCTTAAAACTTGTGTAGGCTCATTTTATCCCCTGCATCAGCCCGTTCCCCTCTCAGGATGCTCGGGACTCCTTTTTAGAAGCTACTATAGTGTGTTAGCTTTGCGTAAAACCTCATTCTTCTCTTGTTCTTGTCATTTTATAGCGTGATGTATCTTGACACTAGCACGTCACATGGATTTTTGTGCACCGTGCTAGTGTCTTGTGACATTTTGATGTTCAAACAACCATTTTTTAGCATGTTTTCCACTTGTCATATGATTTTGTCAGTGGTAATGGCCCAGGACACCTTGTAACTACTCAAGAAGCTTCTTTTCTCTCTTATTCTTTCTTTAAAAGCTATCTTTTCAATTCATTTACCTCTCTGGATCTTTCTATCTTTGTCTTCTTCCTTTCCCCTCTTCTCTTGGTCTTTCTCTCTTTCTTTCACAGGTCACTACAACAACACTCTTATGCTCTCACAATGCCCTCTACAACTCTCTTTGCTCTCATAGCTATTGCTCTCTTTGGCTTCCTTAAGCCTTGCAATTGATACCTCTCTTACCTTGTGCTTGTGAGCATCTTGGGATTTCTCACATCCTCTATCTATTACATCTCTACTTTATGATACAGGTTCTCCTCTTTAAGTGAGAATTACTTTTATCACTTCATATTTGCTTATTTTGTTCACTTTATCTATCTATTTGGTTGTTCATGGAGGTGGGAACACCAAAACAAGAGTTTTACTAAGGAAAACCCCTATACAACCCCAACATTTTCTCTCGATCTTACATATGAAGGTATTGGAGATATTTAGATGTTGGAGGCTTCATTACTTGGGTTTTTATGAGAAGTTTCTATCTCTTATTCTCTTACTTTATCATTTATACTTCACTTCATTTTGGTTCTATTATTTTATTACTCTCTCACATTCTATGACCTTATTAATCTGATTGTCAGTAGTTTCTTTGCTATTTTTTGTGATAAACTCGGTTTCTGGTCTATTTGAGATGCCAATGCACCATGATGTCATATGTATTTCATGTTGGCATTCTTTGGCCGAGAACTCATTAGTTTGTCCAAAAAAACTATGTGGCCTACTCTTTCTGATTCTAAAACTCACGCTATGTTCCTCAAGGTAGTTTAGGGAAGTTTTCCCCTGGGGATTCTCTTGAGAATAAAGAGACTCATGAGTAGAAAATCCCCCTTCTTTATATTGAGCTACAACCATTGCTCGATTTTTTATGGTTTCCTATACAATGGGTTATCCATATGTTATGATTTATATTGATCATTATTTTGTGCAAACAAAGGTGGTATCTTGGGATCCACTGTTGGTTTTGGTATCTATCTAACCACCATTTGGTATCCTATTGGAATGAGATTAGGATCCTTAATAATTTCCACATTAAAGTGTATGGGTAGTTTGGCACCAGTTTGTGCTAGTGTAAGGAAATACAATTTTGCATTCTTCCCAAGCATTTTGTCCATAAGTTTTTTCATCTTAGGATCATGGGAGTACTCTAAGAGTTTTTCATCGGTAAGTTCCTTAACACTATCATATTATTCTATGATGACATTTTCAGAACTAGGAGGTTGGTTTTGTCTAGAAATCATGTTTTGATGTTCAAGAAATGTTTCCTCATCACTAGGTGGTTGATTTTGTTTAGCTTTAAATGTGGCTTTCCCTTGGGGAGTTGAGAGTTCATTTGGATTGTAACCCCATGATTGAGGTTCCTCATTAGTGGCATTGGTCATTGGTGCACCATAACTACTCTTCTTTTCTTCCACTTTGTTTTTGTGTTGAGATCTAGTTGTTGCCATAAACAAGCTCAAGACCTTGGTAAGTTTTGTGATAACTAGTTTATGAAAATGGGATGGTGTTTTATTTTTTAGATTTTTTCTAAAATGATGTATGAAGATGATGTGTGAAGAAATTTTGGTCAAAGGTTTTTGATGGTTTTCTATGGATTGCATGTTTGATGCTCAAGACCCTAGGATAAGAGTATGAGTGATTTGTTGGATGTTTTGATATGATGCTAATCTTAGGACACAAGGTGTAAAATAATTGGACTGATATTTTTCTTTGTTTTAGAGGATATGTTGATACTCTACTTGAACTATCTATGAGGTTGCAAGCAAAGATTGATGTTTTTCATAAAAGGGTAAAATGGGTTTTACAAGGGACCCAAAACCACAACATTTACAAAATAGAAAGGAGGACACCAAAGTCCAACGAAAAATACCAGCTTCCCGAGAAAAGATCAGTAGCAACCAAATGAAAAAGACCAAAAAGGTCAAGTCGAAAGGAACAGTAAAGTAAGCACCTAAAAAACCCCAGTCGTTAATTCAGAGTCTTGCGAAAAGACTCTGTCTCCGCCTCCAGATTTTGCATATCATTGACACCCTTTTTTAAAGTTTGAATCATATTCGAAGTAGGGGGGGCCTTGTGCTTCAGATTGGCTCTGGTTCTTTTGGAAATTCCCGCATCCGTCTCCTAGCTTTTGTCCTCTGTTTCCTCCAGATCCACCACCAGAGAAACCTGTTGGGCTTTATCTAGCTTTTCAATCATCGCGTTAATGATAATGGCATTGTGTCTTGCTATACGGTTGTTTTGCTCAACAACGGTATTGATGGTTTTCCTTATGTTCTCAACCTTGGAATCAATATTTTTCTTACTGTGATCCATATCTTTCTTTTCAATCTCTGCAATCTTTGCACCTAGCTCTTCAATCTTGCTTTGTAGGGCCCAATTTTTTATTTTCAACTCATTAATTTCAGTAATGTCCATTCCAAGAGTTTGCAGTGGGACTCAGAATTGGTTTTGGCTAGGTTCAGAATATCCAGAGAGGGCTCTTTTCTAGTATTAGGACAAGTTTTCTTAGGGTTAGGATTAACAAGGGAGTAATCATTAATGTGTTTATCCGACAGAGGATCAACACAAAGCTCAGTTTTGTTGGCATCAGACTCCTCTGACTCAGAGGATTCTTCGGAATAGGAAACAAGGCTTTTGGCCTGGGGTTTCTTATCAATAGAGTTGTTCTTAAGGGAGGGTCTATCAGGCTCAAGCTCAATGCGGGTTTTACCAGAATTCCCAGAAGGGACAGCGTGCAACCTAAAGAATTTTCTAGCCGGACTAGAGTTAGGCAGATACTCCAAACCACTAGGCTCAATGTCATCACTCTTAGAATCAGGGATAGTTTCCAGAATAGCGGGAGCAAGTATATAGAAATGTTCCACAATCAACCTTATTAACCCAGTGTGCAGAATGGGGAATCTTTTAGGGTTTTTCTTATTATCCTCCAAGCTTTTTTCTTCAAAGAACAGAAAAGATAATAGGGGAGAGAGACCCTAACCTTGTATCACAAGTGATTGAGAAGAGAAAAGTGGTACCATAGACTCTGGTGAAGCGCCCGTCCACCGTAATGTACTCCATGATGACCCGCAGAACCTTTCTCCAAATAGCCTTTATGGAGTCACCATCGAAGTAGCTATTTGCAATTTTAACCAGACTTAGCCTTTCTTTGTCCTTTTTAGGAAATTTGATCACAGCTTCATCGGAAAAAGCCCCGTCCCTAAAGAACTTCTTCCCTTCAGTAGATAATCCCGTGACATCAGCAATAAGATTTTCGTTAAGCTCCACATTCCTACCAAACAGGGTCAAGTTTCCATTATTCCAATTTTCAACAAAGAGATCCGTAGCCTCCTGGTTAGAGCCATGAAGCTTCTCCAGGAAAGGAAGCAACCCTCCGCTTTTAACCTTACTCCAAGCCTTGGCATTTTTCATGTGTGTATCATAGTTGTCCGGCTCAATTCGCTTTCTGTCTCCTCTCATTTCGACTACCACAGTGGGGTGGAGCCAAACAAAAGCTTTACTAAAATTGGCCCCACCAAATCTAAGAACCCACAAAGCATGCGGAGTTTTCTTGTAGATTAAGCAGCTGGGCTTGGCCATGCACTCTAATGATTGTGATGTGAAAGGTCCAACCTGTCCTCATTAAAGGGATAACACATCGCTTTTCCATGTGATTTATCATAATTTAATAGGGCGCAGACATTAGAGTTTAGATCGCTAGTATTAAGCCAAGTACGCACATCTTTACTCCTAACTCCTTCATTAGCGAAAAAATCTGCAACAACATTGGCTTCTTTATAAGCATTTGATATTTTAACTTTTTCAAATTTAGCCAAAGTCAGTATGGCATCCTCAACCCACAATTTAATGGTCCACGAGGGGGGAGACTTGCTTGGAATCTCCTTCAAGCCACAAATTTTTAATGTTAAGACTTTGGGCTAAATTTATGATGTGAAAAGCACCAGCAGCCTCCGCCAGATGATTATTTTGAGAGCCAAGAGGAGAGGCAATCACTCCAATGAAATTGCCAAAGGAATCCCTTATAACTTCACCACAGCCCGCCGCCCCTGGATTTCCTTTAGCCGCACCATCAAAGTTAGCTTTGATCCATCCATTTGGCGGAAAAGACTAGCAAGCACCCTCTCTGTCCTTCTTGGCCTTCATTATAGTTCTAGACAAATCTAGACTTATGTTCCAATCCTTAGCAACAGTTAAGTCATAGAGCAAATGCTCCACTTTCATGGGCATATTGTCCTTCTGAGCCAAGGCATTGAAATTTTCCTTCAGGGATCTGACAATTTTATCAAAGACAATATCCACAGAGGCTTCTTTGTCCCTAAAAATTCTATTGTTGTGTTATTTCCAGAGGCCCCAAGCAACATGAGGGAAGGATAAATCCCATAAAAGCCTGAGCATAGGATTTCTTGTCGGGGCTTTCCATTGAGTGAATTAATCTTCAATGGATGAAGGGAAAACCCAAGGAAGGTGCCATAACCTGATGTTTTTTTCCCAGATAGAAGCAGCAAATGAGCAATGAAGGAATAAATGATGCACAGATTCAGCCTCCATCTTACAAAGAAAGCATCTATTAGGAATTTGAAATCCGCGTTTACACAGGTTATCAATCGTGAGCACCTTGTTTTGGAGAAGGATCCAGAAGAAGATAATAATTTTAGGTATCAAGTGTTTGAACCAAGCTTTAGACTAGAAGGGAGGATGGTCCAAAGAAGAAGTAATCCTGACAAAAGCAGATGACACTGAAAAATTTCTAGAGGGTTCATCTATCCAAACCACACGATCATCCAGCTGATTAGAACTAAGTCTAATAGCCATCAAAGAAGACTGGATAGGAGCCAAAGCTTGACTAACACTGCACAAGTCCACCCAATTACCATTCACTCTGTAATCTTTCACATAAGTTCCAAACCATTCCTTACAAATCTCTTCCCATTCACTGAAGGAATTGATTTTTATAATGGGCTCCTTAAAAAGCCATATGTCCTCCCAAAATCTGGTGCGATTACCATTTCTCACTTTCCATCCAATACCATCATCCACAATCTTTTTACCATTGATTATATTATTCCAACATGTAGACCCTCTGGGAAGAAGGTGAAGATTCTTCTTTATAATGGAGGAGCAATTGTTTTCTAAATATTTGCTAGCCATAATATCAATCCACTCCCTAGAAGAAGAGGAGATTCTCCATATTTGTTTAGCTAAGAGGATTTTATTGATAGTTTTGATTCTTCTTAAACCAAGTCCTCCGGCCTTTTTAGGTCTACAAACCAGATTCCAGCCAATTAAGGAAAGTCTTTTTTTTTTCTCAACACCCAACCAAAGAAATATTTTTTGAATTTTTTCAATGGCATCAGCAAATTTAACAGGAATCTTAAATAGGCTCAGGGTATAGATAGGCAGATTTTGGAGAGAGGCTTTGAGGAGCTGAAGTTTCCCGGCTTGACTTAGCAGGGCTCCTTTCGAGCCTGCAAGCTTCTTGCTGAACCTTTCAACCAACGAGATCCAAAAAGACTCAGGAGGTTTCAAGCTTAATGGTAAACCAAGGTAGGTGGCAAGAAAGGAATCCACCCTACAACCTAGAATTCTTGCAATTTTGGCCTGTCTATGATCCGGAGTGTTGAAGAAGAATAGAGAACTTTTTTGATTGTTGATCAACTGCCTTGAAGCTCTCCTGTAATTATCAAGCAACTATTTTATAGCTTTGCCTTCAGACACCATTGCTTGACCCATTAGCATAGTGTCATCAACGAATTGTTGATGGGAACACACCAGATTGCCCGAGGAAGGTTTGAGACTAGAAAGAAATTTAAAGTCAACCAAATTTTTTAGATTCCTGCCTAAACTTTCAGCCATAATAGTGAATAAAATAGGAGAGATAGGATCACCCTGCCTTAGGCCTCTGGTGCTCTGAAAAAAAGAGGTGGGGGATCCATTGACCATAATAGATATAGAAGCCATGGACACAAGTTGTTCCCCTAATTGGATAACCCTATTACAAAAACCAAAAGCCTTTAATATTTTAAATAAGAAAATCCAGTCAACTCTATCATAGGCTTTTGAGATATCAAGCTTTAATAAGAAGCCTTCAGTCTTCAACTCAACTAAGGAGTGAATATTCTCATGTACTGTAACAATAGAGTCAAGAATTTTTCTACCAGGGACAAAACCATTCTGTTGAGGAGAAATCAAGGAAGGCAAAAAGTTAAAAATCTTGAGGTTAAGACCTTAGAGATGATTTTGTATAAAGAATTACAGAGACTTATAGCCTAAAAGCCTCAAAATTATTAGCTCCAGGTTTCTTGGGGATAAGAACCAAGAAAGTAGCATTTAATTATTTTAGAAGACTTCTGGATCCAAAAAATTCCTTAACATCATTGACCACATCTTCTTCAACAATCTCCCAGAGCCATTGAAAGAAAAGTAAAGGGAAACCATCAGGACCCAGAGCTTTACTCCCATCAAAGGAAAAGCCAGCCCGCTTGACTTCCTCATTGGTGGGGATAGCTGTCAGAAAGGATTTGTTTTTCTGGTTGATAATTCTTGGTATAGCTTCAACTAACTGATCCTGCTCATTTTGGTTTATTTCATTAGTTGTCGAGAGAAGATGTTTAAAGAAGGAGCTCGCCTACTTTCTAATATCCTCCTCCTCCTCATACCTAGTTCCGTTCACTTCTATTTGAGATATTTTGTTTACAGCTCTATGTTTTGATGTCGATAAATGGAAGTACCTCTTGTTTCTATCTCCTGCAGACAGCCAAAGAGCTCTAGATCTTTGTCTCTAGAACACCTCCTCCTTTCCAATTATGTCATGCATCTTTGTAAGGAGCTCATTCTCTTTTTCCTTAGTGTCATTCAAGTAACCCTCCTTTATTTTAAATTGAACTTCTCCCAAATCCATCTGTAGATCAAACTTAATCCTAAAGATGTTCCCAAAAGATTCTTTTTTCCACTTTTTTAAATTACATTTCACTTCCCTTAACTTTTTAGCAATTCTAAACATTGTCGTTCCTTGAATTCTTATATTCCACCATTTCCTTATTTCCTCTTTAAGAGCAGGATGAGAGATCCACATTTTTTCAAATTTGAAAGGAGTGTTCTTCTTCTTTTTTATTGGATCTGCAATGAAACTGATAGGAAAATGATTAGAACCAATTCTTGTAAGAGCTTTAAGGGAGCAGTAATAATCAAAATACCAATGATTGGAGATCAAAGATCTATCTAATCTGACCTGTATGAGATCCATCCCCTTTCTACAATTAGACCAGGTAAAGGAAGCTCCATGTAGATCCAGATCAATCAGCCCTTGATTGTCAATGAAATTCTGAAGATCCTCTTTACTCTCCAAATTGATCTGGGATCCCCCAAATTTTTCTCCATTAATTAGGGGTGTGTTAAAATCCCCCATAACAATCCAAGCTTCTTTATCAAAAATCCTCCTAAAGACAACTAATTCCAACCAAAAAAAATTCTCATTCCTTTTCCATTAGGAGCATATATATTCACTTGAATCCAACTGAAGTTATCTCGTATATGTGTAAATCTAGTGGCTATATGATTCGTACCTTCCAATATCAAATCTCCTTTGATAGTGTGGCTATTCTAGAAAGTCACAATGCCTCCAGAAGTTCCATTCGAATTATTGCCCTGGTTACTGTAATACTGGAAAAGTCTCATCTTTTCAATTTTCTCCTTTGACATTTTAGTTTCCTAAATTAAAAGAATATCTGGCTTGTGATCTCTAACAAAATTGCGAAGAACATCCTACTTGTGGGGACTATTGAGTCCCCTGATATTCTAGGAAATAATCTTCATTAGATACCGAGGGAGTTAAGACATTTCGGGATGGTTTTCTGAGATCCATCCGCAATATCCTGAAAACTATTCAGCTCTCTTTTCTTTTTCAAAGACTTTTTACCTCTTGAGTTCTTTATTGCTCCACAATCTACCTTGACTTTTGATCTGGTAGAAATGCCACATGGGGTCTTCCATTGTTTGTTTTTTTCTATCTTCTTCTTTGATACATTCTCCTCTTTATCAATCTCATCTTGGCTATCCGTCTCTCTACTGGACTCCCATTCCTTTTCAATTGGTATTCTTTGTTCCCAAGGTAAGGTGTCCATGTTACCATTCTCTTGACATGACAAGACATTACTGGAAAGATTTACTGTGTGATCCAGATTTT
Organism: Sequoiadendron giganteum; assembly: GCA_007115665.2. Lineage (NCBI taxonomy): Eukaryota > Viridiplantae > Streptophyta > Pinopsida > Cupressales > Cupressaceae > Sequoiadendron > Sequoiadendron giganteum. The sequence continues at coordinate 461,969,215 of CM021106.1, forward strand.
CAAGGGAATCCTTTACCCAATCTGTGGAGTTGGGCTCCATCAGGTGCACAACTCCCTGAGGGGGAAGATTATTAGAAGATGAGGAGGGCAGAGGAATATTCAGAACCAAGGATAAGCCCTCATTAGGAATATCCTCTAGACCCGGGATCTCTTCGTTTCTATCAAAAGGGACTGTCATTTGGCATAAGGAGGTAGAAAGGTTCCGATCTCCTTCTCCAACTAAGGTGTCCTCATCAGAATCCCTTTCCTTTGATGAAGACATTTTAACAAGATTCATTTAATGAGGATCATTAGGGATCTCACCTTTAGACTCCATGACCACTTCAATCTCTGGGGAACTATTCTGAATATCAAACTCTTTGTTTTCCAGTTCATGCTCTTTATTTTCCTTCCTTTCTTCTCCTGAGTCATACCTTTTTTTTTTCCATGCCTTTTTTCCAGGTCTTGCTAGTTTTTCTTTCTCTGAAGTAGCATTTAAGGGGCATTTTTTTGCCCTGTGACCAGATTTCCTACACTTGAAACAAGCAAACGGGATGGTTTCAAACTCTATATTCTATTCCCAAGAACCCAGTTTAGATTGGATCTCAATCGATGATGGTAGATATGCATCCTGGGGGACTCCCACACATATCCTTCCAAAAACCAATCTCTTTCTAGTAGCTGTCATTGTGTCAATCGAAAGGAGCTCACCAAAGGAGCTCACAATACCATGAAAGATATCTTCACTCCAGTACTCCAAGGGCAGGCCTGGAAGTCTAACCCAGACTGGGACATTCTCAAAGATGAATTCTGATAGATCCAAGTGGGAGTACCACTTCTTTAGAGCCTGGGAAGATTTCCCTATCACCCAAGGACCTCCACTTCTAACAGTCGTGATATCCTCACTACAAGTAAATTCAAATGAGAAAAAACCCTTTGGAAGAGCAGCAATTGAGACTTTCCCGCTAGTTCTCCATTTATTTTTAACAATCTCCTTGACCGCTTCAATATTTGGTCTAGGGCCCATGAACTTCCCAACCAGAGTTCATTCCATTAGGGCTATATTATGGTCAATGAGTAGATCTGGAATAGAGATAGAAAACTTACCTCTAGCTGGAGATGAGATATTTTACACTGGAGGGAAAGATGACTTTCCATTAGGTTTTACCCCAAATAGAGAGGTCCAGGGTTTGCGACTGCCTCCAATGCTGCCTGTGGTCCCCACTCCCCCTTTAGCTTTCTCGTTTTTACCGGTGGAGGATGCAGCAGGGTTAATCTCCAGATTTTCCTTTCCCCCAGGTTCCACCTGTATTTTGTTTCTGGAGTCCACATCATCCTGGTCATCCTTACCTTGCTTCTAACTCGACTCCAGCTCCTGATTCAATTGTCACTTTTTTGATCTTGCTCCATTTCCTTTTCCATTGCTTTGAATTTTGAAGTCCCTTTTCTCCCGCCCGTGTCCGCACTCGTGTTCTGCCATAGAGGAGAAGATGTGCAGATAAGCAAAGATTGATGTTAATATCCTACAAAAATGATAGCAAGATGATAATCTAAGTTGTGTTTTGGTATGTGTCTAAAAACTAGGTTGATATTTTGAATTTTTTTATGGATATGAAAAGATGTTGATATGATTTGTTGTAGGTTTGATTTTTTGCGTTTTGAAGGATGATGGATTAACCAAATTTTGACCAATTCTGATATACACCAGAATGTAGGACAATAGCGAATTTTTTAGGACAATAGCAAGAATTTTTTTGACAATAGTGGTTCCTTTTATAGAACGACTATGGCAATTTGAGAAAAATAGATCTCTATTTAAATTTGTATTTGGTAAAACAAAGAGAGCGGGCCTATAAAAAAAAGCAATGAAAAGGTAGGATGAATGCAGCAATTTTTTGGAACAAAAGTGATAAAAATGATAGTAGCGACCCTGTTTCCAAAATTTCTAGTTTCTTGATAGTAGTTTGTTGGATAAGTTTGCAAGTTTAAGATGCTTGTTTGATCTGATGTTTAAAAAATTGTGTCTGAGATACAACAATTGATAAAGCACATCAAACAAAGTGTATAAGCCGGCCATATGTTTCAATGATAAGAGGCCAAAATCAGCCCAAGTTTAAATTGGTAACAACACTAAAAACATTACAAGCATTACTATCCCTAAGGTAGATGTCCAATGGCAACACTTTCAAGCCCACAATGTGAAAGCTCCTTCAACCCAAGGGTAGGGACATGCAAAGGGATGTATAAGTCTTTGTGAGAGGGTAGGGACATGCAAAGGGATGTATAAGTCTTTGTGAGAGTGGACATATAGGGGCCTCTTAGAATGGAAGGATAACCTAAATCACCCTTTCCTCATAAAGCTATAAATAGCTTATGCTCAGCCAAGGATTTATGTCTCACTTAAGGGAGTTAATATGGTGAGTAAAGTATCTTCAGGGTACGGTGTGCATCCCTTGCACTAAACTATGTCACCAAGTAGAATATATCAATAAATAAGGTGGGTAAACTACCATAAATTTTTTAGTCACTGCTCAGGGAACCCAACACCTTGCTAATGTCTAGCAAGCCACTTAAGGCTTTAACTACTCCTACTAGGTTACTAATTATACCTCACATGAATGTGGATACCTCCCCATTTTGAATGGCATTGCCGACAAAGTAATCACCAATTAGACCCAGGCTTTAGCCGAAGTCAATTTATATAGCATCCTAAGGGAAATACTACTTTGGGTCACCTTGAGTTCTCTAGTGTGGGATGTATCTTAAGGTAGGCCTGATCTAAAGGTAATGATGTAACAAAAAAAGGTGCAAAGAGCCCAAATTGTTTCTTGTCACCCAAGATCATCTAAAGATGTAGTGGGAGAGGATACACACTTGGCTTGCTAGACACGGTGAACACAATAGACAATATATATCAGATATTTTTAAGCCCAAAAGTGAAGTCTGTAAAGATAACAATTCATTTTTTAGATACACCAATTTTAAATTTTTGAGACTTCAAGCAAGAAGTGCCACAAATCAATTGCAATTTAGAAAGATGAAATGTTCAATTTTTATGCTCCGAAATGAAATATGAAGTTTGTAACCAATTTTTAATGCATAAAATGTAAAACATTCAATTTTTCTTGTTCATTTTATTTGCACCAATAAAAAATGAGTTTGTATTAATAGCACCAAATGAAAATGAGTTCGTTTTAGTAGCACCAAATAAAAAAATTCAAGCTATCTTGTTAATTTTTATTGCACCAATATAAAATGAGTTTGTTTTAGTAGCACCAAATGAAAATGAGTTCATTTTAATAGCACCAAATTTAAGCATTCAAGTTGTCTTTTTCATTTTTATTGCACCAATAGAAAATGAGTTCATTTTAATAGCACCAAATGAAAATGAGTTCATTTTAGGAGCACCAAATGTAAATTTGTTAAAAATTATAAAAACATCTAACAAATGCTTGAAAACTAAGCTTCTTGGACCATTTGTCATCTCTACAAGAAAAATGATTAGAAATTTAAATGGAGGATATTGTCATCACCCTATAAGAGTTGCATCAATAATGTTAGATAATCTCATAAAATATAACAAGCAACTAGTAGTTAGGGTTAGGTAGACTGAAAATCCAACAAAATTTGTAAATTGAAGCAAAAACAAAAAATAGAATAGCAAAGGACCTGTTACCTTCAATAGTGGCCTTTTCACTCAAATGACTATGACTCCTTTAGATGATAGTGGCATGAAAAAGGTACACTAGTGGTTTTTTTAAGGATGAAATCAGCTCTATAAATGTTAGTTCACTCAAAAACTTGCAACAAAAAACAAACAATAGCAACCTTTCTAACAATAGCGATCGACTTTAGGACAATAGCGGTCGAGTTTAGGATGACCGTGATAAAATTGTAATGATAACCATGTTCATATTTTGGGACTTCCACAACTCAAATAGAAACAACAATTCCTGTAAAAGACAATGTTTCAGAACCTGTAACTACTCACAAATCCTTCTAAAAATATTAGTGTTAAGGACCTAGGTCCCACCAGGTGTGCCAATCAATGTAAGGGGGAAATTAAGCATAAGGAAACAAAAATGAAATCAAATGAATGAGATCAAAAGAAATAAAAATCCCAACATACTCATTGTTGGGGATATGAGATCGGTTATGTCATCATAGAATAGGCATCTAAGATAGCAGTGCCTTAGTGATTTTCATTTTTATCACTTCAAAGACACAAACAACTATGACATAAAGCAGAAACAAGCACAATAAATCCCCCATTGATCCTCTGATAAAATTAAATGCTAAACTTATAATAGATTCAACACAAGCATAGATTCAAGATACAAAATCAAGCAACATGAAAGACAAACATATGGACACACAGATTTATGTGGGGAAAACCCTTTTGGGTAAAAAACCCTACCCTCCAAAACATTCAACTCAAATGTATTATTCAGTAACAAAAAGGATTACAATACATAACTAGAGCTATGCTCTTCAGGATTTTACATCTTGTCCATCTGGAGAATAAAGGCAACAACAAAACAGAATCATCACATGATTACAATGTCCTCAATGACATATCATGTAGATTCCCTTCAGCTCCTTAGAAAACACTCTCAGCTAGCCTTGCAGCCATCCCAGCCTCAAGGCATCACAGGTTCACATTGATCAGAAATGAGAAACTAAGTGTTCACATTCAAGACTATTCGAACACTCTTAGCCTCTCTCTAATCGCACATCATCGTTATCGAACTGCACACAAGATTACTTATATTCTTCCATTGTGTGCTTACTTTTCTAGCCCATCAATGGTCATCGGGATAATTTATTATCCACTTGGGAACATTAACCATCCCTGATAACGTGCACCGCTCTTGCAAATGCATCGAGCCACACACAACATTAAATCGGTCTCAGACATGTCCGTTAACCTCCATTTAATAGTGCAGCCCAATCACAATCAGGAAATAAATATTTTGGCCAATTAGATCTTAAAGATCTGCCAAGTGTCGCCATTCGATTCATTCACTGCTTTTGACAGTCGATCAAACCTGGTCAAGCTCGGTCGGTCGAGCTTCGAGCTCACCCGAGCTCCTACCACGTTACCGCCAAGCTCACATGACCCAGTCGTGGTATAGTGGTGAGCTAGCCCGAGCTCACCCAGCCTTCTACCTCGCTATCACTACCCTATCGGACTCACCTCGCGGTATGGTGGTAGACCATCCGAGCCCTCCGTCTCTGACCACCCCGCACAACTGTCGGTCACATTCACCCTTACTGTGGTGTGGCGGTAGCCATTGGATAGGCCATCAACAGTCCCACCGCACTACCGCAAAGACCGCTAGGTCTCACCATGGTAGAGCGGTGACGGCTCAAGCTGACTACCAGTGGTCTCACCGTGCTACCGTGGAGACCACCAGGTCTCACCGCAGTAGAGCAGTGACCGCTCAGGAAGACCGCCATGGACACACCGTGGCCACCGCGGTTAGACGTTCAACTACCTGCAGTGGGGCGGTGACAGTCACCACTGACCACAAGCCACTTACCGCGGCCACCATGGTGAGTCTTCTCATAGCCCATGGTAAGGTGGTAGACCACCACCCACCAAATCACCACCTCTACACCACTCACCACACTACCTCGCCACCAACTGAACCACCCTGCGGTAACACGATAACCACCACGCCCACAGCCACCGCTTACCGTGCCACCGCCAAACAAGAAGAACACTTTCACGGTAAGGTGGTAACACCACCCAACCGCCAGACCGAGCAAGGTGGCCCGTGGTAAAGTGGTAAACCGCACAACCGCGCCACCAAGGAAAGAACATGCAGCGGTATAGTGGTAAAGGCCAAAATACATGAAGAAAAATGCCAAGTCTTCGAGGGGAAAGACCAGAAAGTTGAGGCATACTTTTCCAACAATGAAATTAAATTATAAAGAAATGAATCAAGTAATGCAATCATGAAAGAGAACATAAACTGAATTTACGAATTACAACATTACCATCCCATGTTGAAGTGTATTTGTATTGATGTCGGATTTCTTGGATCAATACGAAGCCTCCATTGTTGTGCAAAATCTTCAAAAGGTATATTAATGACGATCAAAGATGTAAGTGTTTTCTCTTAAGAATTTGATAAGCAATTCAACATGACCTCTTCACACAAATTCTCTAGATTCTTCGATCATTTTTTAGAAGGAAGAAGGTTGTTTTGTAGATTTTTCAGGTTTCAAATGAACGATTGAGATTCAATAATGAAAGATCATGATCAATGGTTGAGAACCATTGAGAGGAAATAGATTGATCAGTTAACTCCTTTGATTGATCCAATTAAGGATTTTAATTGAATAATGAGTGGGATTAGATTGAATGATTTGTGAGATTGAAGAAATCAGGTTGAGTGTTTAGTAGGATTGAACAATTGGTGGAAAGGGATGGATTAGTTAACCAATTAGAGTGAAAAAATACTGATCATGATTTGAATTCAATCAAAAAGGTGTGAGGATAATTGATTAGTTAAATAATTAATTAATTTAGAGAGGAATGTGCAAGATATATTTGAATTAATAAATAAGTGTTTATTTATTAACACATTATGTTGAGTGGATTAAATAATTGATTTAAGTATTTAATTTGGAGAGGGGGATAGGATTAATTAAATAATTAATGATAACTATTTAACAAATTTAGGTGAATAAATTATGTTAGTGAAATAATCAAATAATTGATGTTTATTTAATTAATCACGAGGAATAAAGTTAGATTAATGATGAAATAGTGAATTAATTAAATAATGCGGGATTATTCAATTAATAGATAGAAATAGGGTTAATTAGTGAAAATGATGTGAAGTGCAATTATATTAATGATAATGATGTCAATGATGGAAAAATACAATTTAGGATGTGTGATATGCGTTAAGCCATTTTTACATGTCTACAATATTAATGAATAATATTTAAGGTAAAAATATACTTGTAGAGGAAGCATTCACATAAGTATTCATAAATAAACAATGCAAGAGAAGTTTGAAAACATTCCAACGAAGCTTTCATACTTGCATATTCAATATAATAATATCTCCATCTTAATCCCTTAATATATAGACTCATGGAGGCCCAAATACCACCATTAACCATTACTATGGGTTCTAGTAGGGTTCAAAATATCATGGTAAAATCCATGGAATACATACATATTAAAAATTGCCTATTACAACTTATCATAATATGTCATAGTTGGCCATCCAATTTGGGAAAACATGTTTGCTAAAATAAAAATCTAAAATAATACTATTATAGATACTTATACATCTTATATTTGGTCATTATGTCCAAAGTAAACTCCACTATTTTTAGCCCTTAGAGTTGGAATATAATATATCATAACATACCTAAAAATATGCCTTCCATAATATACCACTAAGTGGGTATATTTTGACAATTAATTGTATACACCTAAAAATGGTTTGGAGAATCCGATTAATTAAATACGAATTATTTGATTGATTATCCTAATTTCCTTTACTATTTGAATAAATAGAAATATTTATTTATATAGCTCACATTCACATTCACATTTAAATTCTTCTAGTTCTTCTATTATCTCATCTTAATTAAATAAACAAAATTAAATACTTTGTTTGATTTAATTATCATTTCCCTATTTTATTCTATCACATCAATCTTAATTAATTAAATAAAGATTAAACACTTTATTGATTAATTACCATATTCTTCTATTTTAATTTAATAAACAACTTCTATAGTTTGTTCTATTAAATTATTTATCCCTCTTTGGCTAATTTAAATAAATCAAAAATATTTAAATTAAGGCATAAAGAATATTCCTCTATATTTCCTCAAAATCAAATTAGATATCCTATGTCTAATTTATGTCAAAATATGTCAAAATTAATGCCTTCAAACTTCATGGGAAGATTTGGAGACAAATTGCAAATTTATCTCTCAATCCTCTTCCATCAATCCTTCCTCTTCTCTTGCCTAGTTTTTTCATGGGTAGAGACAATCTCCAAAATCTTCTCAATCTCCTCCATCTCTCACCATTCAATCCTCCAGATTGAATCCAAGCCTCTCTTTGCCATCCCTGTGCATTTCTACAGCCAGGAAATCTATAAATAAAGCTTCATTCAACCAAAGATCCATATTCAGATTATCTAAACTTATGCACTCTTACTCTATAGGAATTCAAGCATCAAGTCTCAAACATCCAAGCATCCATCATTCTAGTTTTCATATCATGGCTGCCTCCTGTAGCTTCATCCATTGGTTTTCATGTCAATCCATGCTAGATTAGTTTATTTTATCATCTAGCATTATCATATAGTTTCACATCATTGCATCAGCATCATTCTGTTCTTTACATTGTCATTTAACAGTTACAGTGTTATTTAAATCTGAGAGCACAATAGCTTAATAAATCTTTAAAGATAGGAGACAATGAGACGCTTTAAGTAGATTATTAGTTTGATCTTTGATACAATGTTTCATTAAGAAATGTTTTATTCCTTTTTACTTATTCACACTTACAATTTGGTGCCCACCGTGGGGCATTAACCCCATATTTTTATCAATTTTTCTGAAAAGTGTCACATAGGTTCTCGACGTGTTCCATTTCAGCACTTCCGTCAAAAACTATAGCGCTTTCGTCAACAACTATAGTGCATCCATGGAAAAATATGGCGCTTTCATGCTCTATTTCGGCACTTTCGCGATACTATAGCACATTCGTTAAAAGTTTTAGCGCTTTCCATTATAGCGCTTCCATGAATTGTTTTGGCACATTGGTTACCCATCTGCAAAAAAGCTGATTTAGTGCTTCCATGAAGAACTTTGGTGCTTCAGTACTCTGTTTCAACACTTTTGATTTTAGTGCATCAAGTAAAAACTATGGTGCATTTATTGATTGTTTTAGCGCTTCTGTAATTTTGATCTGGATCCTGTTGGTGTAATTAATATTTAATTACACTTGCATAACTTTACTTAGGTTTTGCTTAGGTAATAATTAGTTTACTTAATTAATAAGTAAGCTTTATTTAGTTGAACTATTTTTAGGTCAACATTAGGGTTGCATACTTTGCTTTTATAAAGCAAATCATCTCATTGTAATATTAAAAAAATTCCTGAATATATCATTTTGCACATTACATGCAAAGCTCTGCTTTTTTATATTCTCTCTTTTGTGGAAGGTTTTTAGGTTTGCATGTCTGATCTAGGGTTTCTAATAGATCCTACGTGACTACGGCCAGAATTTCATTTTGATATAGTTAGACTAAAATGAACCAATCCTAGGATAATCATTTGGTTTAAAATTTATCAATCCTAGGGTAGCCATTTCTGGTTTAAAATTTATCAATCCTAGGGTAGCCATCACACTCTTGCAATATCAGTTAAAAAGGACACCATGATTTTTGTGAAGCAAAATCTTCACAAAGATTAGAAAAATTTGTCTTTTTGGCTTAAAATGATCATTTATTTGTTGTGCTTGTGTGGTGAATAGGCTTATGCTCTCCCCTTAACTGGGTGATCGAAGTGCCAGACTCATCCTTATTTTCATGCAAATTCATGCTTTTGTTAAAACCTTTAGAAGGCCTGTCGTAGTGGGAAAAACTACTCACCCTACGAAAAAGACCTAAGTGGGAATGCCTAAAGCCAAGGATTCCAACCCACTTTAATCAAAATGCAAGTTGTTGATGAAAGTCCAACTTGACGGTAGTGAGCAAGATAACCATCCCCAAAATATTTGTTCTAAAGATTGGGAGGTCTCCTGAGGGAGTTTATCAATTGTCGCACCGCACAAAAGCCCTATCGACGAACCATAGTATTGTGTCTAGCCGAGTCAGTAACCAGACATTGTAATACTCACGGTGCAAGGGGAGGGAGGAATCTACCCCCAAGACACTCACCATATAATTGCCAAGGACTGTTTGCTCAGAGGACGAGAAATCCAACTCTGAGTACGCACCTGGAAATGACAAAAACACAGGCGCCCTCTAGGGGGTGACACGACTGTGTGCATCAACGCAATTTTAAGATGTGGGTTGTTGAGTATAATGATGACCTATTTGACCTTAAGAGTGAGTATGTCTAAATTGTGTACATTTGTCAAAGCAAACCCATGAAAATCAATAAGGGCCATTCGTGGTTCTTGAATATACATTATGTATTCAGATTCTAAAACAAATATTCTACAATTTTCTTGTTGTGTTTTCACAAAATCATTAAAAATCAGATAAAAGATCATCCAGAAAACTGCAAGTCAAATTAGGTTAGAAAAATTCATGATTCGAGAGTGGAAATCAACCAAGTTTGTCAAGAAAACTATCAAAATCAACAAACCCAAGAATCCACTTGGTTATCAAAATCTTTTGAGAAAAAAACGCTTCTTATATCAAAGTTGAAAGATCTTGTTACAACATAGGAGCTTCATTCATAGGTATCACGACTTTGCTAGAGGTCATACTCTTGATTACGTTGTAGAAACTCGTTATTCACGAGCTTTCTTCCAAAGGAGAGACCTCACACAATATCACAATCATAGTCAACGCATACGTCAGTCTTGCATCCCACAACCGATGATAGAATATGCCTCAAGGCCAAGTCACATCTTGCAATAAGGATTCTTGAACATCAACCCTCTGTTTTAGCGCTCTGGAAATCTGTTTCAGCGTTTCAGGACTCTGTTTTAGCACTTTCATAAAATAGCACTTCCAAGCACTGTTTTAGCGCTTACGATCATTGTTTTAGCGCTTCCATCAAATAGCGCTTTCATCATCTGTTTCAGCGCTTTCGGGCACTGTTTTAGTGCATCCATTCAAATAGTGCTTCCATCATCTATTTTAGTGCTTTTGAACTCTATTCTAGCACTTTTGTGAAATAGCGCTTCCATCACTTGTTTTAGCACCCCTGAACTCTATTTTAGCTCTTTCAAAATAGAGAGTTCCAAATCATATCAATCAAATTGTCTATCATTTACACATGGATTTTTATCAAAACAGAGGTACCTTTTTATCAGAATCACTATCTAGAAACCAAAATCAGATAGGTTCATACAAAGTTCCAATCTTATCAACTGAAATGCAGATCTTGCAAATCATAAAGTGTCAAATCAAAACACAATCTTGATTGTTATGCTAGAGTTTCATCATCAGGATATTATCATCCTATTATCATGAAACAAGGCATAGTAATCAAATTTTTAATCTAGTCTTATCAATAAGATATATCATCTTATTCGACTTTGTTAAAAATTCACTTGACATTTTCCAACATAGAAGATCAAATTTTGGAAGAAAGAAAAAAAACTTGTATGCCAATCTTCACCAGGTTACAAAAATAGAGGCTCTTAGAAAAAGAACTTGAAACATCAAATAAAATGACAGAAGAAAATCCCTGGAATAGTCTACATCAAAGTGACAAAAATAAAATAACTCCAGAGGACATACAAACAGCCCAACAGGATCCAAAATTCCATAAATTCATGGAAAATATTTTAGAACAGGACATGGAGAAATACCTCTTAATGTTGGTTGAATCAGGTGCTAAGCTTCCCCAAGACTTTGACATAAATCACCTAAGAGAAGCACCTGGAACAAGAAAAACCGAAATACCACAACCCACACAAGGTATAGATCCGGTTGTTGCCTTAACATCCCAAATGCAAATATTACAACAACAAATACAACACATGACAAAAGGGAACACCAAAAGGTGTGCAATACAGGACATTTTTCCTTATCCTTTCGACTCAACAGTCGATATGATACCTTTTCCTCGACACTGTGAATTCCCCAAGTATGAAAAATACAATGGAAGAACATATCCGATCGATCATATTCGTGAATTCAAAACCATGAGCCTAGAGTTTTCTCAAGAGGAAACTTACTTGATGAGATTATTCCCAAGAAGCTTGGGAGGTTCATGTATGGAATGGTTTTCAAAATTAAAACCAGGAATAAGGACTTTTGAAGAACTTGTCAATAGGTTCATCTCTCAGTATTATTTTAACATCCAACACAATGTCACGATAAAGGATCTGTATAACCTGAAACAAAACAAAGGGGAGACATTCTTGTCCTTTCTACAAAGATGGCGATGACTATTCGCTAGATATCCTCGATCCATTCCTAAGGAAGAGAAAATGGATTTGTTCATTGATAATTTAACAGAGGAGATGAGCTACAGACTTGAATTGCAATGTCCTCCTACATTTGAAAAGGTGATATAAAATGGCCTTAAGATTGAAGAAGCGCTAGTCAAAAGAGGGGTTTTTAAGCATTTCAACGACAATTCAAATAACACAAGTTCCTCAAATCAATACCCCAACAGTGATAAACCAAAATTTTGGCAAAAGAACCGAAATATGACTGCAAATGAAACAACAAGTGATTTACAAAATGCCAAACCATTTTTCAACTTGACAGCATTTACTTCAAAAACAAATCAAAAAAATGATCAAATCGTCAAGTCAAGTGCCATTCAAAACAATAAAATCACAAAACCGCAACCATACCAAAAGTCATCAAACCGACGTAGGTTCACACCTTTAGGCCAAACATTGGAATCAGCGATGAAAGAACTAGTTACCAGTGGTCTTATCACCACATGAGAAGCAAGATTTTGGGATCCAAAGGTCAAACAACCATGCTGGAATGACATAGATTACTGCAACTTCCACAACAATAAAGGCAACAAAACTAATGATTGCATGGGGTTAAAACATGTAGTTCAAGATCTGATCGACAATAACAAGGTATATATAGAGGGACCCTAAAACAATAATGATCATTCAAAGGACCCTTTACCAAACTATGACAAAGGAGCATCATCTTCTACAAACAACAAAAGTAAAAATATCAATCATGTCTACGATAAAATGATCGTTTGTCTTACTGAAGTAGAAAGTGATCATACCATTGGTCATAACATGAATGAACATGAAACCAATGACACTACCCCTTTGGATTTTCTCCCAAGCATATGAGTCTCTGAAAATCAAATAAACATTTTAAAAATCAAAGAATGGCAGGACTATCAACCAGCAAATGTAATGACAAGGGGGCAATCCAAGGTAGGCTTAAAGAGAGTTGGGTCTAAAAATACATATCCACCTCCATCTCATTCTAACATTGTCGATCAGCTTTAAAACATTCCAGCACAGATATCAATACTAGAACTCCTCAAACTATCACCATCACATAAGGAGGTTCTAGAACAAGCACTAGTTGCCACTACGGTACTGAAAAATCTAGATGTTTTCCAATTCCAAGCTATGGTGGGGAACCTAACTACACCACATTTTCTATCATTCTCTAAATAGGATGATGTCTCACTCAATCATCCCCATAACACCGCACTCCATATCGAAGTCTTGATCCACAATCATCGTGTCAAAAGATTCTTAATAGATGGGGGAGCTGGTTTGAACATTTGCACTCTAAAGTTAATTCATGCACTAGGGTATTCTGATGATGCTACTGATGCCCGAAGGAAAATCACCATAAAAGTATATGATGAGGAAGAGAGATCTTCAAAGGGACTGATTGTGTTACCCATTCAAGTGGGACCAATGATGAAACACATAGCATGCCAAGTATTGGAAAAAGAGTTAACTTACAACATACTCTTAGGACGCCCAAGGATCCACGAAATGCAAGCAGTACCTTCCACATATCACCAATGCTTAAAGTTCCCAATAAATGGACAGGAGGTGACTATATCTTCCAATTATAATCATCCTCAGCATTATGACACACTTAGAATCTCTCAAGATACCTTTGTGCCTCACAATCGAGAAGCATCCAGTTCAAAGTCATCAGATGAGGAAAAACGTCCAAATATCACCACCAAATGGGTAGAGAAGAAGGATAAAGCAAAAGATAAAAATATTGTTGACACTCAATTAATAGACAATCCAGATCCCCAAACTTCTTTATCACAGAAATCTCAAGAGCAAGTCCAGCTGACAGACAAGGGAATGGGGCAATATTATATGGAGCAATCGCTTAATATTTCATAGTTAATACCATCTCCAAAGACATATGGACAACCATCCATGATCAAACATCAAACATCATTACCTGTCATAATTCTAGAAGAAAGGTTTGTAAAAGCCAGTACCATAGAGGACGAATCAGAAAACAAAGCAATCCTTGATTGGTTATACAAAGATGAGGAACCATCAAAATCAAATATCAGTATCAAGAATGTCAATATCAATATAGACAAATATGGAAAAGGGAAGGCTATCCTAGAAAAAAGGGTTATGAGGGACAAGGACCTGTCGGAAAAAGGAAGGAAGGCATAGTTGAACCTATTCAGCCCCTCACTCTCCATTCAAAGAGAAGATGGGACCGGGATACTCTAAAGAACAAAAACAAGAGATGACAAAGAAGGCTGTAGAAAGGATCCTTCAAGTTAGAGATAGCTCTGAAATGGATTCAAATGAATATGAGTGGGATCAGTGTTCCGATATATCTTACACCGATATCCAAATTGATGTAATACAATAATATACACCTACGCGTGAGGAGGGACAAAGCTCTGGGTCTAGACCATTCGTATCAGGACCACTAAATATCGATGACTCAAGTGGGGACAAATAGACATCAAGTGAACTAGACGATCTTGAAGAGGGTACCATCATTTATCTCGATATCCCTAATAACAACTATGACCACATTGATGTCCTAACCCTTACCCCCATCAACCTAAGTCAATCTGATGACTTCATACCTTTAATCCATCCCGAACTTATTGACTAGGAACCTGTCGAACCTATGAATGTACCCATATTTGCAAACGATAATGCCATCATAAATTTTCTATGTCATGACGAACCTGGTACGATTTTTATCCGTAATACTCATAACAACGCAACTCGGCAGGAGGGTTTCAAATCTTCTAGTTGCAAAAGTAAAAATAGGGATAATAGATCTAATGGTGAAAACCATTCTATGGCAGCATTAGATCTTGAAAAAAAAAATGCATCTAATGGTGAAAATCTCTCTAAGGCACCAAAAGATGGGAGATTTGACACTCTTCTAGAACATTATCATGAGCGATCATCAATTTCAGTAGAACCAACACAGACTGTAAACATTGACATTGAAGAAAAAGCAAAAATCCTACATCTGGCAGAATCCATGACAGATCAAGAAAGACTAGAATTCATCAAATTCTTTAAGAAAAGAAGCATCAAATTTGCTTGGTCATATTCTAATATGCCAGGCTTGGATCCAAATCTGCTCATGCATCATTTGTCTTTTCCTGCAGGAATCAAGCTTGTGAAGCAAAAATTGAGAAAAATGCATTCTCATATCGCATTAATGGTAAAGGCTGAGTTAAAGAAACTACTAGATACTAGATTCATAAGGTCTATTGATTACGCCGAGTGGATATCAAACATTGTACCTATTTCAAAGCCGAACAATAGCATCAGGATATGTACGAATTTCAGGGACCTGAATAAAGCATGCTCAAAGGATGATTTCCCATTACCAAATATAGACATCATTGTGGACTTAACAGTAGGGCATGCCATGTTGTCAATCATGGATGGTTTCTCCGGATACAATAAAATTAAAATAGCTCTAGAAGATCAGGAGAAGATGGCATTTACATGTCCATGGGGAACCTTCTACTGGAATGTCATGCCATTTGGTCTGAAAAACACAGGAGCCACCTATCAAAGAGCAATGACAACAATTTTGCATGATATGATGCACACCTTCATGGAGGGTTACGTGGATGATATCCTGGAAAAATATTGTACTATGGAAGGACATCTGCATATCCTGAGCAATATCTTCACACGGCTAGAGAAATTCAATGTCAGGCTAAACCCCAAGAAGTGTGTCTTTGGGGTCACATCAGCGAAACTATTGGGATACATTGTCTCAGAAAAGGGCATTGAGGTGGACCCCAGCAAAAGTCGAGGCAATAATGTAAATGTCACCTCCCAGAAATATTAGTCAACTCGTATCACTATAGGGAAGACTCCAATCAATCAGGAGATTTATCTCCCAGCTGGTGGACAAAATTCATCCATTCAATCACCTTTTGCATAAAAATGTTGTTTTCAAATGGGATAATGGGTGTGAAACAACGTTTGATCAAATAAAGCAATATCTAATGTCACCGCCTATTCTCATGCCACCAATGGAAGGAAGACCTATGATATTTTACATTGCAACCACAAATATCTCTTTAGGAGTATTATTGGCATAGGAGGATTATGAAGGAAAGGAACGCGTCATCTACTATATCAGAAAAACATTAAATGGCTATGAAATAAACTTCACTTTCATAGAGAAATCATGCTTAGCGATGGTGTTTGCTACTCAATAGCTGAGACATTATATGCTAACTCATACAATCAGGCTAATACTGAAGATCGACCCCTTAAAATATCTACTTAGTAAAGTTGCCTTAATAGGTAGACTGGTAAAGTGGGTCATGTTATTAAGTGAATTTGATATTCAGTATGTGGATAGAAAAGCCATCAAGGGTCAAGCAATCACCGAACAATTGGTTGAGGCTCCTTTACCAGATGATCGACCTATGACAATGGAGTTTCCAGATGCGGAAATTTTGACAGTGATGCCACAACAGTGGATATTGTATTTTGATGGATCATACACACAATGAGGATCTGGAGCAGGGATTTTGTTCATCACTCCCCAAGGACACACCATTCTGAAATCATATAGATTGATGTTTCAATGTACAAATAATGTGGTGGAATATGAAGCATTAATCATTAGGGTCAAAATAGAAATTGAATGGAAGATCATAGACTTACAGGTATATGGGGACTCTCAACTAGTCATTTATCAAGTAAATGGTGAGTATTAGACAAAATATGAAAATTTGATGCCCTACAAACAACAAATAGATGATCTAAAATAGTTTTTTGTCAATGTCAAATTTGATCAAATTCCAAGGGCAGAGAACAATGTTGTGGATGCTATGGCCACAATTGCTTCACTCTTACAATTGCCAAAGAAATGAGGTTGTTATGAGTTTATGGTAGAACAAGTATCATGTCCTTCTTACAATAGTTTGGAATCCAATACCATATGCCATCTAGATACCATTGAAACCTCTATCTATGAAAAAACCTATGCTTACCTCAAGGAAAATATCCTCCCTCCCAATCTTTCCAGGAACCAAAAACGCAGTTTCATCCGCCAATCTGCCCAGCATACTTTAATCGCCGACATCCTTTATCGTCGAGGTCTTGATGGTACCTTACTCCGATGTTTACAACATGATGAATCTAAGATGGCCTTACGTGAGGTTCATGAGGGTATTTGTGGCACTCATTCGAGTGGTATAACTCTAGCGAAGAAACTCCTTTGTTTAGGATATTATTGGCCATGCATGGAGAAAGACTCTTATCAGTTTGTAAAGAAATGTCAAAAGTGTTAGATTCATAGTAATCTAATTCATGCACCAGCACAAAAATTGCATCCATCCACATCAACATGGCCCTTTTGTCAATGGGGACTAGATCTGGTAGGAAAGATAAATCCCTCTTCCTCTAATGGACACAAGTTCATAATAATAGCTACAGAATACTTCACAAAATGGATAGAAGCAGTTCCTCTTACAACGATCACTGGGAAGCAGATCTCGTCATTCATCTTGAATTACATAATATGTCGGTATGGCATCCCTTAATCTATTATCACTGATAATGGACAGCCTTTCAAAAACCAAGATGTCCAAGGATTATGTGAGAAGTTCCATATCCAACATCGTTTCTCAACACCGTACTATCCTCAAGGAAATGGCCAAGTAGAGGCCTCTAATAAAACAATTCTAAAAATACTCAAAAAGATGGTTAACGATGTTGGACGTGATTGGCATGTTCAACTCAATCCTGGACTATGGGCCTATAGAAATAGTATCAGAACACCGACAGGAGCAACACCTTATGCCTTGGTATATGGATCAGAGGCCATACTACCCATTGAAGTAGAGATTCCATCACTTTGTGTATCACTACGAGGAATCATTTCAGATGAAGACTATAGGGTATCCAAACTTCAAGAACTGGAATTGTTGGATGAGCATCGTCAGTAGGTTGTCAATCATCTCACGGCATATCAACAAAGAATACCAAGGAGTTACAATCATAAGGTAAAACCTACGGTCTTTCAGGTTGGCGATTTGGTTCTAGAAGAGAACCCTAGAAATCTATAGGACAGGGAAAAGAAAGGGAAATTTGAGCCTAACTAGCTAGGTCCTTTTGTCATCATATCAGTATACGGATCAGGATCCTATCAACTATCAATGTCAGAAGGGGATTTGTTTGATGAACCTATCAACAATATCCATCTCAGAAATTTCTATACCTGAATTTCCTAGTGCACGGGTAAAACTTTTTAAAAAGGGTTTCCTTGACGAAAACCTGGAAAACAGGCGTCTTGGCAACAGAAAATACAAAAAGAGAAAAATGAGAAAAATACAAAAATACAAAAACAAAGGGTGTAATCAAAACATGTGATGAAAACCTAGAAATAGGTGTCGTATGTGATTCTAAAATAGCTTTCCCATCTATGTTGCTACATATCAGGATCATTAGTCTGGCAGTCATTACCATTTCATATCATATCATTAGTCTTGCCATCATTGCATCCATTATCAAATCATTTCACATGGTCATGTCTCACTCTAGCTTGGGGGAAACATTTGGATATCACTGGGGGCAATGAAAACATCAGTCTCACCAAATGGGAAAACAATAGTATGACAAGTACACAAAAACAATGATCAAATGCAGCATCAATCAACATCGGAAAGGCATCAAACATCCGTATCATATCAGAAAATCCAAAAACATAAGTCTGTGTCAATCGAACTACGTGGTCTCTGTGTGTGTAATGTAGGCAAGGCTAATCTTTGATCAGCCTCTGAGACCCCAGGGATAGGTTAGTAGGTTAGGTCTTTGGTCAAAATCTCAAAAACATCACAAAATCAGGTTGGATGATCTAAATCTGAATAATGATTGAAACACTCTAAGTAAAAGGTGGATAAATTGTATTTATGGTTGATATTATCATTTATTTGGAGTAACTCAATGATGTAAATGAACTAGAGAAACAAGGAAGAAGAATGATATTTTTATTATTTGTTGTTTGTACGTTAATCATATAAATGTGTGAATTATCGAGGGATGTGTTATGCAAATGTATCATCGATGACATTCAGAATTCACACATTAAAATGATTAATCTTTGCCTGTTTGCACAATGAATGCTCAAGTCATCTTGGTTTAATTATACCTAGATTCTTGTGTTCGCTTGCAATATCAAAAATCATGAAAGTAGTACTCAGGTCATCATTGGTCTAACATATACCATTTATGCTTGTACTCACTTTCAACATCCTAAAAAGCTCTATGATGATACCAAGCACAAAAGTACTGTTAAAATGACAATGGTCTGCATATAGTTGCATGATAAAATTAAAATGCATTCATAATAAATTCTACATCTACAGAGTGTTTATTACATAAGGGATTCAAATTAATGATTATCTTTTCTACAAATACGACTGAATATACTTGACATTAATCCAAAAATCATCAAAAACATATAGAAGGCATCAGTTCATCATTGCAAAACTTGTATCATCTCATCATTCATGCATTTAACATCAAATAGTTATACATTTATCGTACCATATTTTCCACATCATATCATTTAAATAAATACATCATGTTCATTACACCATATCATTCATTACATTATTAGCATAACATTTGATCAAATTTGCACCATCCATCCATATATCGTCCATCACAAAATCATCATTTTTATCATCATCACATTAAAAATAAAAGCATTCACCATCCATCCATACATTTCATCACATTAAAAATAAATGCAAGTCATATCATTATTATCCATACATCCATACATCATAGATCATCATTTAGAACATCATATATCCATACATCATACATCCATACATCATATATTCACCATAAGCATTTAAAATTAGCATCATCACATAAAATAAAAACATTCATCATAGAATCATCACATAGCATCCATACATCATAGAATAATAAACCATCATAGATCAATAGTAATCAGCTGCATATCATATATATCATCAATGTCAAGTATACAATGAAGTCTAAAATAAGAAAAGATACATCATCAAAAATAAGTTGACTCGAAGTATACATCATGTCTCGAAATCACAAAATTGCATCTATAATCTACTGCTACCAGAATGAGCAGGCCTAATGGGAACAGTACCACCACCACCCCTGGATGGACCAGGATCTCTCGGATCTCCTCATGGAGGTTGTGTCACACCCTCACTGACTGTTCGGGTACGTGTCTGACCAATTTTCGATGGGGCGTAGCTAACTCTACAATCAGCAGGCACTGCATCATGATATCGGCCCCTGTAAAACTCTGCCTCTCAGCTAGCCCGTAGAACCTCTCTCATATAATCTGCAATAGAAGTACCATCGGCTACCCTCTATAGTGTCTCGGTAGTCTCATGTGCCCTCTCAGCAATCTATCTAGCATTGTCCCTCTCAGCTGTCAAAGTATCAACCTGAGTCTAAACAGTGGCCAACTATCCTTGTACCTATGCTAATGCCTATGCCTGACTCTGCATCTGAGTCTTCGTTTGTACAAGCAAACCTTGTGCCTGCACCAACTATCCTTGCAGAGTTTGTACCTATGTCTGCAAACTAGTGATTTGCCTCTGATGATCAACTAAGGGCATAACCACTGCTCGCCTCTTGCGAGGCCTTCTCGATGATGGACCGACACTGATTGGCCCAGCCCCTCTGCCACCTCCACCACCACCATCCCCGTCATCACTGCTATTGTCCTCACTACTACTCTCAAAACTGCTACTCGACGTAGTATCATCCCCACTATCCTCCTCACCTGCAGCATCCTCCTCCACAGGTAAAGGTGCTAGCTCATCAAGAATGGTAATCCGAGGATGTGGATGAAATGCCAAAAAAGTTGCATACTCTCCTATCGCAGCTACCTCTGCAATATCTCTGCACATATCCCAGGCTGATGGTTGCAGAGTCCTGTACCCCTCTACCAGTGTCTCATACGATAGGCATGGCCCCCAATCTACTACATCACTTTGTTGTTAGGCATAATGAGCAACCCCCTAAGGCATACACTGTACAATGCCATTCTGCCTGTAGACCCGCTACAACAAAAATCTCTCTAACACAAATGGGGTCCTGCCGATCAAGTACATGGAGTCACAATAAGTACATGAGCATTGCATCATCCTCATCCCACTACTCAAAGTCCAGATAAGGCCGCCAGACGATGCTCTCTATGTCATCCAAAACCCATCTCCAATGCTCTAACTTACCCATCTGAGCCTTGGTAAGTCGACCTCTGTACTGGAAAACATAGGGTCTTCCTGCAGGTCTATCAAGAATGAGAAATGGTCAAGCAATGGAAAAATGCTCCCATGCCCAAACCTGTAATAGATTCATCCCTGCTAATAGGATGCAGGCTCCCAAGTACACCACTAAATGTAAATAATGATAGAGGTGGGCTAGCATACACATCCCCCATGCATATCTAGTCTCGTGCACGACCATACTCTCAAGGATACGGCCCCAACCCATAGAGAATCATTTTGACCTGCAATTAGGACAAAGGAAATGCCCAATAAATCCAGCTAGCACTATTGGTAATGAGGTATAGGTATCATCCATCGTCCACCATCGGACACTCGGTCCTGCAATGTGTTGATCCTGAAAAACTCTACGGAGAGCATCTCTCCCACCAGCCTCATGTGAATAATAGAGAACGATCTCTCCCATAAACGGTATCCACAATATCTGCCACACATCCTCGAGTGTGACTATCATCTCGTCAGTGGGTAAATGGAAGGTGTTATGGTCACTGTGCCACCGCTCGGCCAAACCAGTAAGGAGACCCCGATTAATCTTAATCTGGGGCATATCAAGGAGACTAGAAAGACCACATCAATCTATAACCTTAATCTCATCAAGAGTCAGATGAGGAATCAAATCTATGGTCCAGGGAAACCGCTCTCGCATCTGGAGATTACCCAAATCCTCCTATCACCATGAGAAGTTTAAAATCAGTGCACTATGTCAAACATCACAAGTCATTCTACTATCAGATCCAATCAAACTTTGGTATGAATTTTTGATCAAAATTAATAAACAAACATCAACTAAACCTCACCTATCATGAGGTTCATCACAAAAATTATCTAATCTCACCTATCATGAGGTTTATCAAATATAAAATCATTCCTCACCTATCATGAGGATCATCACAAATAGGATTATTTCTCGCCTATCATGAGAGTAAGTCTTATTAATCATCTGAATCAGTCATTAGGGAATTTGGATAATCAAATCATACCAAACCGAATAATGGACATGATCGAAATTGACGAAATCAAGGTCAAATGTGTCAAAATATGCAAATCATGGATGTGCTAAAACAGGCATCCGAAGTGCTAAAAATCAAAAGCACTACTTCATCATTCGGATGTGCTAAAACAGGCATCCAAAGCACTACAAAACTAGAAGCGCTTTTTCGGCACTTCGATGCGCTAAAACAGGCATCTGAAGCGCCACTTTACTCAAAGCACTATTTCAACACTTCTATGCACTAAAATAGTCCATCAAAGCACCACTTTAATCAAAGCGCTATAACAAATCATAGATACGCCAATTTATTCCATCAGAGCGTTAGAACATTCTAGGCACTAAGACCTGGCATCGAAGCACTAAATCTGACTATCTAAGCGCTATCTAACGAAAGTGCTAAACTATCTAACGAAAGCGCTAGAGAAAATAACGAAAGCGCTACTTTCTCAAAGCGCTAAAATAGTTTATGGAAGCGCTACACCAGAGTGCAAAGCGCTAAAATGCG
Organism: Sequoiadendron giganteum; assembly: GCA_007115665.2. Classification (NCBI taxonomy): domain Eukaryota; kingdom Viridiplantae; phylum Streptophyta; class Pinopsida; order Cupressales; family Cupressaceae; genus Sequoiadendron; species Sequoiadendron giganteum. The sequence continues at coordinate 461,992,137 of CM021106.1, forward strand.
ACATTGATGTGCTAAACTACGAAAAAAATGCAAATGCATAAAAATTACACGAAAATTAAGAATGCACAAAATACGAGGTGGATTATGGGTACATACCGGAGGTTCGTAGGCAGTCGGCCGCTGGTGACGTCGTACGCGCTCAAAACGATGAGTGTGGTAGGGGATAGTCATCTTGCTCCAGCTGGCTCAAATATCTCTATCACTGAAAGTTGAAAGTCACAAAGTACAAATGGATATGAAAATGACCTTTTGGACCTTATATAGATTTTTGAAAAGGGATTTTTCAGAGATTTATTTTATTTTAATTAATTTTATTTACAAAATTGATTGAAATTCATCCACGGGCTATATTTTTCTTCATCAATGTCGGGAGATAAATCAATTATTTATCAAATCATCATCAAACCACTGAAAAAACATCATGAAATTCAAAAATTCTAAAAATCATCAAATCATTAATTTATCTCCTGCGGGGGCATATTATCGGCAATCATCTAAAAATCAATATCTGGGGCATGTCTGGGGCACACTAAATTTTTTTTCATCGATACTAGTAGTAGCAGCAAAATTTTCTTCGAAGCAATGCGTAATACGTCACTTCAAAGAGGGGCAAAATGTATACACCTAAAAATGGTCTGGAGAATCTGATTAATTAAATACAAATTATTTGATTGATTATCCTAATTTCCTTTACTATTTGAATAAATAGAAATATTTATTTATATAGTTCACGTTCACATTCACATTTAAATTTTTCTAGTTCTTCTATTATCTCATCTTAATTAAATAAACAAAATTAAATACTTTGTTTGATTTAATTATCATTTCCCTATTTTATTCTATCACATCAATCTTAATTAATTAAATAAAGATTAAACACTTTATTGATTAATTACCATATTCTTCTATTTAATTTAATAAACTTCTATAGTTTGTTCTATTAAATTATTTATCCCTCTTTGGCTAATTTAAATAAATCAAAAATATTTAAATTAAGGCATAAAGAATATTCCTCTATATTTCCTCAAAATCAAATTAGATATCCTATGTCTAATTTATGTCAAAATATGTCAAAATTAATGCCTTCAAACTTCACGGGAAGATTTGGAGACAAATTGCAAATTTATCTCTCAATCCTCTTCCATCAATCCTTCCTCTTCTCTTGCCTAGTGTTTTCATGGGTAGAGACAATCTCCAAAATCTTCTCAATCTCCTCCATCTCTCACCATTCAATCCTTCAGATTGAATCCAAGCTTCTCTTTGCCATCGCTGTGAATTTCTACAGCCAAAAAATCTATAAATAAAGCTTCATTCAACCAAAGATCCAGATTCAGATTATCTAAACTTATGCACTCTTACTCTACAGGAATTCAAGCATCAAGTCTCAAGCATCCAAGCATCCAACATTCTAGTTTTCATATCATGGCTGCCTCTTGTAGCTTCATCCATCGGTTTTCATGTCAATCCATGTTATATTAGTTTCTTTTATCATCTAGCATTATCATATAGTTTCACATCATTGCATCAGCATCATTTCGTTCTTTAGATTGTCATTTTAACAGTTACAGTGTTATTTAAATTTGAGAGCACAATAGCTTAATAAATCTTTAAAGATAGGAGACAATGAGATGCTTTCAGTAGATTATTAGCTTGATCTTTGATACAATGTTTCATTAAGAAGTATTTTATTCCTTTTTACTTATTCACACTTATACTAATAACTATTTTTTCAAGTCATTGACATGTGACAAAGATGTCAACTCAAATTCTCATTCTCCTTTTTGGTGGTGCATAACTATTTAATAATATGTATTATAAAGTATGCCAAATATCTACAAGAAAATTTTAAATAATAAATAAATGAACTTAGAAATTTGCAAGGTTGAGACACCCTAATTCCCAACAATAGTCCAAACGTAATTGAAAAAAAATTGCATGATAATAATACTAAGGAGAAAAAATATTAACAAGTAACAACATATAATCCTTTTTATTTTCTATCTACTCTTAACTCCATGACTCACAAGATTTCTAATAGAGGCCTTATTCCATCCTAAAATGTTTGTAAGCCTATCCCCATGAAGCTAGATGACAAACCAAAAAAAATACACTAAAAATGAATAATCACTATCTTTCCCTTTACCTCTTTAAAGAGGTCTCGATCAATGCTCTATAAACAACTAGTGAAGATCATCAACTACCTCTATCCTCACATTCCTACCTTGGAGGTGGTTATTTAAATTTTTAATTTCTAATACTGAAATAAAAATATATACAATGTAGCTTACCTTTGACCTTGCAATGATGGCCACCACCTTCCAATGATCAATAAATTGAAGATTAATATTTTTTTTCTCATTCTAGTATAGTTAAGATTAAAAAAAAATCATTATTCTTTTTAATCCATCTTAATCCTTTGCAAAAAGGTTAAATGCCTTATGAACTCTTTTGATTTTTTTATTACAATAGTTACAAAACTATACAAATAACAATATTATTCATTTATAACACCCTATAACTACTTTAATTATCATAATTAATTACAAAACACAATGTGATTAAGTATCAAAATTTTGATCGCAAGAATACTTGTCCTGCACATAATAATGATAACAACACTACAACTAATATATGTGTATGTATGCTTTCAAAAAATATTATAATATTAAATAACTTATAATGACACTTCAATAATTGTGTGCATCATAACCATTTAAAATTATCAAGAGTATATCAATTTTCATTGATATCATGAAATAATTCCATTAAACCTTAATTAATTCCACAACAATATCTTGCACTTGTACCTACAACCACCACAAGGCATTAGTAGTACTAGTTTTTAAGAGAATAAATCATATATTAAATAGTAAAATAACTATATGAGCATCATAATAATCATGTTATCTCACCTATATAATTTTTCCATATTTATTAGCTTTAAAAAAGGTTTGTAAAAAATTGCATAATCTAATAGTCATCAATCCTATCACATCATGTGAGGAATTCAAATTATTATAGAAATCCAAAAATGTTGATACAATATAAGGAAAAAATGTGTCACAATAGTAGCACAACAATCCAAATTTATAAAACTCTAGAAAGAAAGACATTACATTCTCCCGATTAAATATGATCCATCTTAATGCCATTAAATAGCACATTATAATTAGTAAAAAAGATAAAATCGTATTTTCAAGTAGCACTACTTTGACCTATTTGATCCAACTATACTAAAATGTATTTAATTTCTCTATTACACAACTTAACATTGTGTTGATCTAGCAGTGTCATTGGTTTTGTTTGAATTATTCCCTAATCTTCCACCTATAGATTAATCCAATCCAAAAGATCATAAGAATTGGTCACATACTTTAGAATCAAAGTTATATTAAACAAATAATGAATTATCAAGGGAGGAGGCAAATACAACCAATAGGCTACAACACTTAAATCTTTTTTCAAAATTTTAAAAGTTCCAACAAATTTATGAGCTAATTTGGGTGATTTACCAAACTTCATAAAACTCTTTTGAAGATGAACTCTCAACCATATTTTTCTCTAGCAAAATTCTCTAGGTGATGTTTTTAAATTAGCATAAAGATTTTGTCTCTCAAAATCCTTTTTTAATTGTTGCCTAATCACAACCATTTGAGTATCATAATCATGAAGTAGATCAAATCCATTCACCAACCTAGTCATCTAGCCCTTCCCAACCAATAGAAATTTGGTGTTCTCTTCCATATAAGGCCTCAAATGGAGTCATTTTTAAATAAGAATGGTAGGTATCATTCTAATAAAACTCAAGTGGTAGGAACACATCCCATTTATTCTACCTATTTATTATGTATGTTTTGAACTTGTCTTCCAAAGTTGGTTAGCCATTTTTTATATCCATTAATTTTGGGATGATGGCAAGAACTTAAATTCAACTTCTTTTTTTAAAGATAAAAGTAATGTTTTCCAAAATATAGAAATAAAGAATTATTAGAAATTATTACCTCAAAATACCATGAAGCCTCTCAATTTCCTTTATAAACTTTGATGCTAACATATGAAAATCATCCTTAATGTTTGAGTATAGTTTCTAAATTTATTATGTCAATGTTTGTTGAAATTTGATATCTTTGATTATTCTTAATGTTCCTAGTGTTGAGAAATGTGTGTTACACACCTTTCATAACAATGTTAATGATACAAAAATTAATATTTAGTTATGGATCATCTAGAGATGTAGATAACACATGAGTTAGTCATTCTTGATGACACTTGTATATTGTAAGTGTTCTTATATTATTAAGATGTTATTTTTGTGAATTTTTTATTAGATATTTAAATTTTTCATATTATCAAAATCATTTTCAAATTAATTATTATATAAATATTTATAAAATATATTTTCAAAATTTTTATCTTTATTTTTATTTTTTCTAAATGATTGGATAAGCACCAATTGACATAAAATATCTTATTAAAAAGACATTATTTAAAAAATTAAAACTCTTGATTATTTTATAATACCCTCCCTAAACCAAGTCATCCATTATCACATCATATACATAAAAATAATAAAAAAATGTATTCATGTTAAGTTTCTTTTGGCCTTTAGTTATTTATATGGTCTCATAGTAACATGGGGCATCTATAATCCCTCTTATCCCTATTCTAGGGATAAAATAAATAAAAAATAAAAAACCTAGTCTTATTAAACCACCATCCATCTACATTTCAATCTAGGATCAACTAAATAAAAAATAATATAAATTTTATATACCTAAAATAAAAAAAGTATCAAACCCTTCATCCTAGGGAAGTTGGTGACCTATAGGAAATGTTGATTTGTTTTGTTCTTACATTGGGTCATTGTCAAAGACAAAAGCCGGTCAATATGAATCACTTCACCAAAGTTTCAAACCATTTCTATAATAAACTAATACAATACCATATATATAATTTTTTATCTCTACCTTGACATAGTCAACATTTTGATTTTTAATCATTTCTAGCCGTCCATATGTTATAATTTTTCATATAAAAGAGAAAAGATATTAATACTTTCCATTGAATATAATATGTGAAATATTTGACTTATAAAACTTAATTAAAAAACTCTAATATCCTTGTGGGGTCCTTATTAAAAAAATTCCTAGAAAAGCATTACTTATTTCATCAAAAGCATCAAAAATAAAATTAATGTGGGAATTATATATTATCAACTAAGTGTATATATAGAGTATTAATTATATTAGTTATATATAATTAATTTTATAGTAATATTTGGGATAAATTCAATATATTAAATGCTTTGATTATATATAAATAGTTTTTATTTTTAATAATTTTTAAATAATAATTAATTTAACAATTATATATTTTAAAATTATAATTTTTTAACATATTTCTAAATATATTAAGTGTATAATATGATAATATTTCAATCTTTTTATTATCTTATATTAATATAGATATCTTAAATACATCTATATTAAAATATGGAGAGATGTCAATTTGAAGCTATTATATTTAACTAAAAGATTATTTTATTTTGAAATTTTTTATTTACTACATAGAGAAATCAGTTTTATGTGTTGCTTATTTTAGAAATATTATGTTTATTAAATTATGTATTGTTAAAAAATAATTATTTTACATGTCAAATTTGAAGTAAAAGATAAGAGTTTTTGTTAATACACTCACACCATTGTACTTCACCCCTTTGCCATTATAAAATGTCTCTAATTATAATAGGTATTTTTCTAACCATTTAAACCTGTGATAGAATGTTAGGACTATTATCATAAAAGAAGAAAAATGAGGTAATATATTTCAAAAATAATAATTTGTTGCTCCCTCTCTTCATAATATAAACTATTATATACTTGTTTTGTGTTGTGACAACTCCCAAAGATATTGATAGATGGGCTCACATGTTGTGTGGAAGTAACTACTCTATCTAGAAAGTTATAATAAAGATAGAATTCATGAGTAAGGACCTATGGGCCATCATCTATGGTAAGGAAAAATAATTTATAAGTAGAAATATTAATTTGGATATTATAAAAAAAATCAATAATAGACCACAAGAAGTATTATCATTTTTATTAAGAAGTATTAGTGATGAATTTATTTTACAAATGGGATACCTCAATTGACCTTTTGAAGCTTGAGATTTATTATAATTCATGCATGAAGGATGTAGACTTTAAAAAATTATTAAATTTCTATTAGAATTTTTTATAACTCTCATGAAATGAGACGCAATAATAATAAATTACTTTGTAAGCATTAAATGCATCAAATCTCAATTGGATAGATACAAATGTGACATAATAAAAGATAAACTTTTATATTTTATAATACAAATAAATATTCATGAAAGATGTAGGAATTTTATCTATATTTTAAATTTTAATTATTAAAAGAAAGATAATCTTTCTGATTTAAGGAGAGTATATAATACAAACTTTGATTTCAAAGAAAATATATCAAAAGTCTTATTAAGCCAATAAATAAATAAATAAAATATTTCAAAAAAGATAGAGAAGGCAAACAAATTTTATAAAACTCATCTATTCATTATAAAAATGATCACAAATTCTATAAAATAAATCTTTGTAAATACTTTAACTGTGATACATAAATACTATGAACTATTTATTAAAACCAAAAATACTATTCATAAAATAAACTCAAAATCAAATTTGAATAATCATATTTCTATACACACAATATTATTTGTATCATCTATCATCTAATGATGAATGTATTCTTATAGTAGAACATTTAGACATATGATTTACATATTTAATATTTTATTTTATATTAAACCTTAAATGAAAACATATATTTAGGAGATAATTCAATAATAAAAGTTAAAGGAATGAATAAATTTAAATTGTTTAATGAAAACATAAGGGATGTACTATTTATTCCAAATTTAAGAAAAATATTATTATCATGTTCTTAGCTCACTAAAGTCAATTTTAAAAAATCTCTTACAAAATATAAATGGTATATCAAATATCAAAAGACATTGATTATTGTCAAAGGTATTAAAAAATGGTCTCTTTATTTTAATCGGTTTTTTTTTAAATGTGTTTATTCATGTAAATAAAAATTGAAACAAGATTAGGATATCTCATAATTTAAATGGAATATCTCATTATAATCTTATAATTTAATCACCAAAAATACAAATAAAAATAAAAATAAAAACTTGTAGAGATTAAAATTTTACCCAATGAAGTGGGAGGATGGGAGGGCCCCTTTCCATACATTCTGTTGTGGAAATGCCAAGGTGTTGAGGTGGTGATGAAATCAAAGGTTGGTGGTTTATTTTAGCAATAGTGTTGGAAATAAGGATAGCGAAGAGAGATATAGAAGCACTAGTGAGGAAAATCTTCTATTTAGACATGCTTATGGGCTTAGAGGAAATTATTTTTATTGCATCTCTTGAGATAGATACTACCTATCTCAGTCTTTCAATTGCAGTAGGGTTCCTAATTTCAAAATCTTCGTAGCGGCTAATGGTTTTCTTGGCTAGATTTGGATCTTTAACTTGTGGGTAGGTTTAATTACATAGTGTTTGAGTTAATAGGTCAAAATGTTTAGTTTCTATTGGTGGCTACTTTATATGGCTGTTATTGTATATGGGCTCTAATGGGATTTTGGTATATTAGGCTCCCACGTTTTGTTTCAATTAGGGCAGTAAACAATGGTAATAGTTGGTCGATCTTGCATGGTTATATATTTCAGTTTTCAAAGGGTGTTCAGGTCTTTGGTTTAGTCGGGTTGGTTGGGTGTTTCCTCAGATGGATGTGATGTAAATTTGTGTGCTATATCAATACAATACAATCTTACGTATCAAAAAAAACTCAATGAAAGAAATAGTAGATTATTTTAAGTGATCCAAATAGACTCTACACTCAAGTTAACTGACCATGTTGAGTTTAAGAGTTAATCTATTACTATTTAGACTATATCGTGCTAGTTACCATAAAGGTGTTTTAAACTAAAGAAAATTAAATTATTCAAGCAAGATAAAAAAACCTAAATGTAAAAAAACTATTACTATTTACTAAAAATTGAATAGAAGAAATGATAAGCTAAAATTATGATTGAGAAAAGATGACAAAGAAGAATCTAGTGTAAAATTTTGTAGTTCATTGGACTAGATGCTAGTGATAATGTTTGTGTGACATGTTTTAGTCACATACAGTCAAAAGTACCCAAAAGACAATCTTCTTTGGGAAATGTGATATATTTACACACAAAAAATCCAAAAAGTGACAAGTAGATCACAAAAGTTGGGACAAATAAAATAACAGAAGTTTACTATTCTATTACAATAAAATTATAAAATGGTGAAGATAAATAGAGAGAGAAAGAGATCACCAAACCCTTGATGGGCTAAATATCTCATCAATAGTAATCTATAGCTAAAGAGATACAAAACATTTTAGCTATGAGGATTTTTCCTTTAGGCGAAACCCCTAGTTAATTTTTTAGCCTCCATGAACAACCTTTTTTAATAATATTAAAAAGAGTGCATATTCTATCCTAAGTGTATTAATAAATATTAATACAATATGAATGTGAAATTAAATGCAATAAAATAGTAATAATAGTGCTATTGAATGTAGAAGTGATCTTAGATACCAAAGATAATTAGAACAAAGGATTATATAGTATAAACAACAAAGGAGAGAGAAGAAGTTTAGAGAAACTACAAAGAAAATAACCTCATAGATCTTGAAGAAAATAGAGGATCCAATTTTGATTGTGAAATTGTTATTTTAATTCCATGAATTTTCTAGGATGCTTAATAATCTTCACATATAATCACACTATTGGAAAGAAGCTTCAATAGTATTGTAACGATGGAGAATGTTTGAAGAAGAGCTCAAGTTTCTCCATATAGATAATTAGAATTTGCAATAGAGAATGATATATGATTAAAAGGTCTGTATGTGAGACAAATAAGGATAGCCAATATATGAGTAACCATTCAAATTCTCTCCAAGATAACTATCGATTAAAGTATGGTGGAAGAGAGAAACACTTGGAAGTGGTCAAGGAATGAAAAAATATTGTAGGATACTAGCACATTGTGTGGATTTCCATGTTGTGTTAATATCCAGACATTTATTGCTACACATGTTAGGTCTCAAAAACGCAGGTTTGAACCACGAGAGGTTGCCAAGCTCTCACAACACTTTTGGCCAATGTGCAAGGCCAATTGATACAATTGAACTTTCTTCTCTTTAGGTTTTGCTAGACCAAGGTGAGTGAACCTATGTGAATGATGCAGATTGAAATGTGTTTCCTGATTCAGCAATCTATCCACAATGGCAAATGGAAGTGAATAGATGAAAATCACTACAACTACTCCTACTCCTACTACACAAAAGAAAGGATTTGAATAAGTTGTTTGATATGAAATTTTATCTCTAGGTTGAGGCAGATCAGTGTCTTCTATCCACATGGGCAATTGAGTCAAAAATCATGAATTATGTGTGTTTCCTTCTCTGGCTTAACTCTAGTTGTTAAGCACTTTGAAAATGAAATTCTAATGACTGGCATACAACTTCATTTATTTATGTCTTGCACAAATAGTGTTGGAATGTTTTCTTACCGGGTTCTTCTTTAACCATCCAAAAGAAATCCTAAATCATTGTGAATTGTTTAAAAGAATTTAATTCTGACTTGCAAACACCAATTAACCAAATCACACATAGTGAAATTGCACTGTGATACATCAAACATATACTTGATACATTGATTTAAATGATTTAAAATTTTCAAGTTGGAGACAACCCACATAAGAAATAAAAATTATTATATCACAACAACTAAACACATAAGGGTTTTCACCAATTTAAATAATTCATCCATTGTCCTGCTTCAAAAAGGTTTGTCATTGTTTTACATTCCCAGTTCCATTTTCTGGAAAATCTAACTCCTCTAACCTACTGCTCTCTTCCTACAGCTAATTTTTTCAAATATTTATACAATGAAATCCCAAGGGTTGCGACCCTTCACTTTTATGTTACAACCGTTTACATTCTATCACAAAGATAAAATATTTAATTGAGTTGCCTTTCGAAAAATTAAATATTTTTAACTATAATCTTTCTTTTGATTTTTCCTATTATATTTTACCGCTCTGTGCATTTCACTTTATATGTTGCCTCCTTTACATTTACTATCTCCGCAGCTTCCTTTTATCTTACCGCTCTACCACGGTCAAGCATTTGACCGACTACAGTATCACGGTGGCCGGCCTTCACTATCACCTCTCGTCGTCAACCACCTTACCATGGTCTTCTCGTAGCCTCCTCACGGTACCACAGTGTCTCCTCCTAACTATTGCTTAGCCATTGCTTCCCTGTCACTGCACTACCACGGTCACTAGCTTGACTACCAATGGTACCGTGGTAGCCGCTCTGTAAACTGCTAACCATTTACCTCTATCCACCGTGCCACCATGGGTTCCATTCTGACCGGCCATGGTGTAGCGGTAGTTTTTGTCAATCTCGTTGACCGTTAACTCTGTTGCTAGCTCACCGCCCACCGTGCTACCGCGGTTTGTGGCTTGATCGCGCGCGGTGTAGCGGTAACCGTTATGCCTGCATGCGCTTAACCGCCACCACCATACCATGGTGACTATTCTATCTATGCGTGGTTACAAGGTATTCATTCCATCCACTGCCAGTCTTCGTTCATCACTTAACCACTGATTGTCACCGTGCCACCATGGTTGGTTTGAAGACTGTGCACGGTATAGTGGTAACAGTCATCATGACTACACTTAACCTTCACCGCTATACTGTGAGCCACTTTGAAAAAGGTTGCGGTAAAGGGTGAAAGATTTATAAAGGTCAAATATAGTTGGCGGTATAAGGTGTTTTATAATTATGCAAGGGGAAAAGTGAATTATTTCATGAAAACGATAGGAAAATGATGGGTGAAAATGAATAAAAGACATTAGAATTTTAAAGGAAATTTCTCGTTCTAATAGTGGCTCTTGTTGGGGATGAGTGGTTTTCAAAACACTGCAAGAATCCAGAGTATCTTTGGGAGAGCAGACCAAGCAAAGACATGAAAAATGAAGGCCATGGCAGATAGAGGGAATGAACAGATGAAGGATATGAAAGATGAAGAATGGAGAATGGAAAACCCTACACTATTGTACATGGAAAAATATTTTTTTCAACAAGGGAATTTCTAAGAATGTCCATGTACTGGCAAACCCAAACCCTTCAAAAACTATTGTGCATGGAAGAGAATGATTAAAGAGGCTTGTTAGGAATTGTCCATGCACTGGCAATCCCTAATCCTCTATGTTTGCTATGGTTCAAAAATCAAACCATAAAGGATGGCCCCAGGCCACCCAAAAGAAAATCCTGCACTTTCCTCTGTCATAGACCTTGTTTTGATTAAAGCTCATTAGGTTTCTTTTGAAAATATCCATTCCAGGTACCCTGCAACATGCACTGTCATTGAAAACCTTCAGGAAATCATTGTGTTCAACCTGATTCATATTCATTTCACCACTCTGCATTTTATCATTCCTACTATCATATGAAAAATTTGTATCCCCTTCAGCATACAAAATGTATCTGTATACACCTAAAAATGGTCTGGAGAATCCGATTAATTAAATACAAATTATTTAATTGATTTTCCTAAATTCCTCTACTGTTTAAATAAATAGAAATATTTATTTATATAGTTCACATTTAAATTCTTCTAAATTATTCTATTATCTCATCTTAATTAAATAAGCAAAATTAAATACTTTGTTTGATTTAATTATCATTTCCCTATTTTATTCTATCACATCAATCTTAAATTAATTAAATAAAGATCAAATGCTTTATTGATTAATTATAGTTATTCTTTTGTTTAATTTAATAAAAAACTTCTATAATTTGTATTATTAAATTATTTATCCCTCTTTTGCTAATTTAAATAAATCAAAAATATTTAAATAAAGGTATAAAGAATATTCCTCTATATTTCCTCAAAATCAAATTAGATATCCTATGTCTAATTTATGTCTAAAATCATGTCAAATTAATTGATTGAAACTTCATGGGAAGAATTGGAGACAAATTGCAAATTTATCTCCCAATCCTCCTTCATCAATCTTTCCTCTTCTCTTGCTTGGTGTTTTCATGGGTAGAGACAATCTCCAAAATTCTCTCAATATCCTTCATCTTTCACCATTCAATCCTCCAGATTGAATCCAAGCCTCTCTTTTGCCATCCCTGTGCATTTCTACAATGAGGAAATCTATAAATACAACCTCATTTAACCAAGGAAAGGATCCAGATAATCTAACTTATGCACTCTTACTCTGCAAGAATCCAACATCCAAGCATCCAGCATTCAAGCTTTCATATCATGGCTGCCTCATGTGGCCTTGTTTATCAATTTTCATGTCAATCCATGCTAATTTAGTTTCTTTATCATCTAGCTTTATCACATTTAGTTCCATATCATCACATCAGCATCATTCCATTCTTTAGATTGTCATTTTAACAGTTATAGTGTCGTTTAAATCTGAGAGCACATAGCTTAATAAATCTTTAAAGATAGGAGACAATGAGACAATGAGACAATGACACGCTTTCAATAGATTAATTAGTTTGATGCAATATTTCATTAAGAAGTGTTTTATTGCTTTACAACTTATTCACACTTACAATTTGGCACCCACCGTGGGGCATTAACCCCAATTTTTATTAGTTTTTTTGAAAAGTGTCGCGCAAGCTCCCAACGTGTTCTATTTCAGCACTTTCATCAAATACTATAGCGGATACATGGAAAACTATGGCACTTTCATGCTCTATTTCGGCACTTTCATGATACTATAGTGCATTTGTTAAGACTTTCAGTGCTTTCAACTCTAGCGCTTCCATGACCTGTTTCGGTGCACCGGTGATCCATTTCCAGAAAAGTTGATTTAGCGCTTCCGTGGCAAAATCTGGAGCTTCGGTGCTCTGTTTCGGCACTTTCGATTTCAGCACATCAAGTAAAAGTTATAGCGCTTTGGTGGACTATTTCAGCGCTTTTGTAAATTCACTCTAGATCCGATGCGACAGTGGCCAGATTTTAATTCTTTCACAGTTAAACTAAAATTTATCAATCCTAAGGTAGCCACTTCTGGTTTTTAAAATTTATCAATCCTAGGAAAGCCACTTCTGGTTTTTAAAATGTATCAATCCTAGGGTAGCCACTTCATCTTTTTCTTAAAACAAATTTATCAATCCTAGGATAGTCATCGCACTTTTTACAGTATCGGTTAAAAAGAACACCATGATTTTTGTGAAGCAAAATCTTCACATAGATTAGAAAATTTTCTTTTTGAGCTTAAAACAAAACAAACTTATATGTTGTTCTTGTGTGGTGATTAGGCTTATTCTCTCCCCTTAACTGGGTGATCAAAGCGCCAAATTCATCTTTATTTCATGAGATTTACGCTTTATTAAATCCTTTAGAAGGCCTATCATAGTGGGAAAAAGTACTCACCCTACGGGAACGACCTAAGTGGGAACGCCTAAAGCCAAGGATTCCAACCCACTATAATCAAAATGCAAGTTGTTGATGAAATTCCAACTTGACGGTAGTGAGCAAGATAACCATCCCCAAAATCTTGGTTCTAAAGATTGGGAGGTCTCCTAAGGGAGTTTATCAATTGTTGCACCGCACGGAAGCCCTATCTACGAACCATAGAGTAGTATCCCACCGAGTCAGTAACCATACATTTTCATACTCACAGTGCAAGGGGAGGGAAGAATCTGCTCCCAAGACACTCACCATATAATTACCAAGGACCATTTGCTCAGAGGACGAGAAATCCAACTCTGAGTACGCGCTTGGAAACAAAAAAAACACGGGTACCCTCTAGGGGGTGACACGGCTATGTGTCAACGCAATTTCAAGATGTAGGTTGTGACTATAACGATGAACTATTTGTCCTTAAGTGTGAGTCTGTCTGATTTGTGTACATTTGTCAAAGCAACCCATGAAAATCAATAAGGACCATTCATGGTTCTTGAACATACATGATCTATTTAGTTTAAAACCATTATTTCACAATTTCTTGTTGTGCTTTCACAAATTCATTAAAATTAGATTAAAGATCATCCTAAAAACAACAAGTCAAATCAAATCAAGAAATTCATGATTCGAAAGTGGAAGTCCACCACGTTTGTCAAGAGAACAATCAAAACCACCAAACCCAAGAAACCTCTCAGTTATCAGGATAACTTAAGAAGAAGGCATTTTCTATATCATAATCGAAAAATCTTTTACAACATAGAACCTTCATCCATAGATATCATGATTTTTCTAGGGGTCACACTCTTGATTACATTGTAGAGCCACTCTATTCACGAGCCTTCTTCCAAAGGAGAGTTCTCACACAATATCACAACCGTAGTCAACGCATACGTCAATCTTATTTTCCACAACCCATGATAGAGTATGCCATAAGGCCAAATCAAATTTTACAATAGAGAGTCTTAAAAGTCCTATTTTTAGCACTCTAGAAACCTGTTTTAGCACTTCGAGTTACTGCTTTAGCGCTTTCATAAAGCAGCGCTTCCGAGCACTATTTTAGCGCTTATAGTCTTTATTTTAGCACTTTCATCAAATAGCGCTTTCATCATCTTTTTCAGCGCTTTCGGGTATTATTTCGGTGCATCTTTCAAGATAGCACTTCCATCACTTTTTCTAGCGCTTTTGGGCACTGTTTTAGCGCTTTTGTCAAGATAGCGCTTTTGTCGCTTGTTTTAGCGCTTTAGAACTCTCTTCTAGCGCTTCTGTGAAATAGCGCTTTTGTACTCTGTTTTAGCGCTTTCAAAATAGAGAGTTCAAAAATCATACCAGTCAGTCTATCTGTCATTCATCCATAGTTTTTACTAGAACACAAGTTTCTTTTTATCAGAATCACTGTCTAGAAACCAAAATCAGATAGGTTTATACAAATTTCCAATCTTATCAACTAAAACAAGATCTTGCAAATCAGAAGTGTCAAATCAAATACACAATCGATTACTACACTGAAGTTTCATCATCAGGATATTATCATCCTTTATCACAAAACCAAGTATAGTAATCAAAAATTTTAACATAGTCTTATCAATAAGATCAGTCATCTTATTCGACTTTGTTAAAAAATCAATTGACATTTTTCCAGCATAGAAGATCAACATTTTAGAAGAAAGAGTAAAAATTTGTATGCCAATCTTCACTAGGTCCCAAAAATAGAGACTCTTAGAGCAAGAACTTGAAACATCCCAAACAATGGCAGAAGAAAATCCTTGGAATAGTCTACACCGAAATGATAAAAATGAAATAACTCCGAAGGATATCCAAACAGCCCAACAAGATCCCAAATTCCATAAATTTATGGAAAAGATTTTAGAACAAGACATGGAGAAATATCTCTTCATGTTGGTTGAATCGGGTGCTAAACTTCCCAAGCACTTCGACATAAATCATCTGAAGGAAGCCCCTGGAACAAGTGAGATTGAAATACTGCAACCCACACAAGCAATAGATCCGATTGTTGCTTTTACATCCCAAATGAAAATGTTACAACAACAGATATAGGATATGATGAAAGGGAGTACCAAAAGGTATGTGATACAGGACATTTGTCCTTATCCTTTCGACACAATCGTCAACCTGATACCTTTTCCTAGACACTGTGAATTCCCAAAGTATGACAAGTACAATGGAAGAATGGATCCAATCGATCGTATTCAGGAATTCAAAACGATGAGCCTTGAGTTTTCCCAAGAGGAAACTTACTTAATGAGATTATTCCCAAGAAGCTTGGGAGGATCATGTATGGAATGGTTTTCAAAATTACAACTAGGTATCAGGACTTTTGAGGAACTTGTCAACAGGTTCATCTCCCAGTATTCTTTTAACATCCAACATGATGTTACAATAAAGGATCTTTATAACCTAAAACAAAACAAAGGGGAGACGTTCTTGTCTTTTCTACAAATATGGTGACAATTGTTTGCTAGATATCCTCGATCCATTCCTAAGGAAGAGAAGATGGAATTGTTCATTCACAACTTGACGGAGGAAATGAGTTACAAACTTGAATTACAATGTCCTCCTACATTCAAAAAAGTAATAGAAAATGGTCTTAAAATTGAAGAAGCCCTAGTCAAAACAGGAGTTATCAAGAATTTCAATGATAAAACAAATAACATAAATAACTCCTCCAATCAATACTCAAGCAGTGATGCCAAAATTTTGGCAAAAGAATCAAAACACGACTACCAATGAAACAACATATGATTTCCAAAATGTCAAACCGGTTTTTAACTTGACAGCATTTACGTCAAAGAATCAAAACAATGATCAAATTGTCAAGTCGAATGTCATACAAAGCAACGAGAACACAAAAACACAGTCGTATCAAAAACCATCAAATCGACAAAGGTTCACACCTTTGGGCCAAACAATGGAATCAGAAATGAAAGAATTAGTCACCAGTGGCCTTATCATTGAACGAGAAGCCAAATTCTAGGATCCAAAGGTCAAACCACCATGGTGGAATGACGCAGATTACTACAACTTCCATAACAACAAAGGCCACAAAACCAACGATTGTATGGAGTTGAAACACACGGTACAAGATTTGATCGACAACAACAAAATATATGTGGAAGGACCTCAAAACAATAATGATCATTCAGCCTTCAAGGACCCTTTGCCAAACTATGACAAAGGAGCATCATCCTCTACAAACAACAAAGGTAATAACATCAATCATATCTATGACAAAACAATCCTTTATCTTTCCGAAGTAGAGAGTGATCATATAGTTGATCATAACATTAACGAACCCAAAACCAATGACACTACCCCTTTGGATTTTCTCCCAAGCGTACAAAACTCTGAAAATCAAATAAACGTCTTAAAAATTAGAGACCATCAAGACTATCAACCAGCAAATGTAATGACTAGGGGGCAATCCAAGGTAGTGTTAAAGGGAGTTGGGTCTAAAAATGCATTTCTACCTCCCTCTCGTTATAATATTGTCGATCAACTTCAAAACATTCTTGCGTAGATATCGATACTAGAACTCCTTAAATTATCACCATTGCATAAGGAGGTTCTAGAACAAGAACTAGTGGCCACTACAGTACCAAAGAATCTAGATGTTTTCCAGTTCCAAGCTATGGTGGGACATTTGACTACCCTACATTGTCTATCATTCTCTGAATAGGATGATGTCTCACTAAACCATCCTCATAATACCACACTCCATATCGAAGTCTTCATCCACAATCATCGCGTCAAGAGAGTCTTAATAGATCAGGGAGCTGGTCTGAACATTTGCACTCTCAAGTTAATCCGTGCACTAGGGTATTTCGATGATGCTATTGATGCCCGAAGGAAAATGACTATAAAATCATATGATGAGGAAGAAAAATCGTCTAAGGGCTTAATTGTGTTACCCATTCAAATGGGGCCAATGATGAAACACATAGCATGTCAAGTATTGGAAAAAGAGTTAACGTACAACATACTCTTAGGATAACAATGGATCCATGAAATGTAGGCCGTGCCTTCAACATGTCATCAATGTTTAAAGTTCCCAGTAAATGGATAGGAGGTGACTATATATGTTGATTATAATCATCCTCAACATTGTGACACACTTAGAATCTCTCAAGATACCTTTGTGCCTCACAACAGGGAAGCATCCAGTTCAAAATCATTCAACGAAGAAAAACATCTAAGTATCACCACCAAGTGGGTAGAGAAGAATGATAAAGCAAAAGAAACAAGTCCTGTTGAAACTCAATCAACAAACAATCTGGATCCACAAACTTCTTTATCACAAAAATTTCAAGAGCAAGTCCAACTGACAGACAAGGGAATGGGGAAATATTCTATGGAGCAATCACTTAACCTTTCATAGTTAATGCCATCTCCTAAGACATATGGTCAACCATCTATGATCAAACATCAAACATCATTACCAATCACAGTTCTTGAAGAAAGGTTTGTAAAATTTGGCACCATAGAGGACAAATCAGACAACAAAGCAATTTTGGATTGGTTATACAAGGATGAAGAACCCTCGACGTCAAATATTAGTGTCAAGAATGTCAATATCAACACCGAAAATTATGGCAAAGGCAAAGCTATCCTAGAAAAAATGGGTTATGAGGGACAAGGACCTATTGGATTAAGGAAGGATGGAATCATAGAGCCTATTCAGTCCCTCACTCTCCATTCAAAAGAGAAGACAGGACTAGGATACTCTGAGGAACAAAAACAAGAGATGACAAAGAAAGCTATTGAAAGGATCCTTCAGATTACAGATAGCTTTGAAACGGATTCAAATGAATATGAGTGGGACCTGTGTTCTGATGTGTCTTTCATCAATATTCAAGTTGATTTAATCCAATAATATGCACCTATGCATGAGGAGGGACAAGGCTCTGGGTCTAGACCATTCCTAGCAGGATCACTAAATATTGATGACTCAAGTGGGGACGAACAGACCTCGAGTGAGCTAGATGATCTTGAAGAAGGTACCATCATTGACCTTGATATTCCACTTAACAACTATGAAAAAATAACTATCCAAACCCTTACATCCATCAACCTAAATGAATATGATGACTTCATGCTTTTAATCCATCCCAAACTTATTGACTAGGAACCTATCGAACCTTTGAATGTACCACAATTTGCAAATGATAATGCCATCGTAAATTTCCTATGTCATGATGAACCTAGTACGAGTTCTATCTATAATACTCATAACAACACGACTCGGCAAGAGGGTGTCAAATCTTCTAGTTGCAAAAGTGAAAACAGGGAAAATAGATCTAATGGTGAAAACCATTATATGGCAACATTAGATTTGGAAAAAGAAAAAATAAAGAATGCATCTAACAATGAAAACCTTTCTGAGGCACCGAAAGATGGGAGATTTAACACTCTTCTGAAACATCATCATGAGCGGTCATCAGTTCTAGTAGAACCAACACAGTCTATGAACATCGGCATTGAAGAAAAAGAAAAAATCCTACATCTAGCAGAATCCATGACAAATCAAGAGAGACCAGAATTCATCAATTTCTTTAAGGAAAGAAGCATCAAATTTGCTTGGTCATATTCAGATATGCCAAGCTTAGATCCAAATCTGCTCATGCATCATTTGTCTTTGCCTGCAAGAATCAATCCTGTCAAGAAAAAATTAAGAAAAATGCATCCCCATATCGCATTGATGGTAAAGACATAGCTAAATAAATTGTTGGATGCAAGATTCATAAGGTCTATAGACTATGCTGAGTGGATATCAAACATTGTACCTATTTCAAATCCAAACAATAGCATCAGGATATGTACGGATTTCAGGGACCTGAATAAAGCATGCCTGAAGGATGATTTTCCATTACCAAATATAGACATCATTGTGGACTTAATGGCAGGGCATGCCATGTTGTCAATCATGGATGGTTTCTTCAGGTACAATCAAATAAAAATAGCTCCAGAAGATCAAGAGAAGACGGTTTTTACATGTCCATGGGGAACCTTCTGCTAGAACGTCATGCCATTTGGTCTGAAAAATGCAGGAGCCACCTATCAAAGAGCAATGACAACAATCTTTCATGATATGATGCACACCTTCATGGAGGATTACGTGGATTAAATCTTGGAAAAATATTGTACTAGGGAAGGACATCTGCATATCCTAGGAAAAAGCTTCACACGGCTAGAAAAATTCAATGTCAGGCTAAACCCCAAGAAGTGTGTCTTTGGGGTCACATCAGCGAAACTGTTGGGGTACATTGTCTCAGAAAAAGGAATTGAGGTAGATCCAATGAAGGTCAAGGAAATAATGGAAATGCCACCTCCTAAGAATATCAGTCAACTCATATCACTGTAGGGAAGGCTCCAATCAATCAGGAGATTTATCTCCTAGCTGGCGGACAAGAGTCATTCATTCAATCATCTATTGCATAAAAATGTTGTTTTCAAATGGGATAATGGGTGTGAAACAACATTCAATCAAATAAAATAATATCTAATGTCACCACCCATTCTCATGCCGCCAATAGAAGGAAGACCTCTGATATTGTGCATTGCAACAACAGATATCTCTTTGGTGGCACTATTAGCGCAAGAGGATTATGAAAGAAAAGAACACGCCATCTACTATATCAATAAAATGTCAAATGGCTATGAAATTAACTATACTTTCATAGAGAAGTCTTGCTTGGCGATGGTGTTTGCTACTCAACAGCTAAGACACTATATGCTGACTCATACAATCAAGCTAATAGCAAATATTGACCCCTTAAAATATCTACTCAGTAAGGCTACCTTAACAGGTAGACTGGCAAAGTGGGTGATGCTATTAAGTGAATTTGACATTCAATATGTGGAGAGAAAATCAATCAAAGGTCAAGAAATCGCTGAACAGTTAGCCGAGGCTCCATTACTAGATGATCAACCTATGACAATGGAGTTTCTAGATGCAGACATTCTAACAGTAATGCCTCAACAATGGGTATTATATTTTGATGGATCATACACACAGTGAGGACCTGGAGTGGAGATTTTGTTCATCTATCCCCAAGGACACACCATTCTGAAATCATACAGACTGATGTTTCAATGTACAAATAATGTGGCAGAATATGAAGCATTGATCATTGGGGTCAAAATAGCAATTCAATGGAAGATCATGAACTTACAAGTATATGGGGACTCTCAACTAGTCATTTATCAAGTGAATGACGAGTATCAGACAAAGGATGAAAATTTGATGCCCTACAAGCAACAAATAGATTATCTGAAACAGTTCTTCATCAATATCAAGTTTGATCAAATTCCAAGGGCGAAGAAAAAATTTGTGGATGCTATGGCCACAATTGCTTCACTTTTACAATTGCCAGAGAAACGTGGTTGTTATGAGTTTATGGTAGAACAAGTATCATGTCTTTCCCATAATAATTTGGAATCTAGTAACATATGCCATCTAGAAACCATTGAAACCTCCATCTATGAAAAAATCTATGCTTACCTGAAAGACAATATCCTTCCTCTAGATCTTTCTAGGAACCAAAAATGAAGCTTCATCTGCCAATCCACCCGACATATTTTAATTGCAGGCATCCTTTATCGTTGAGGTCTTGATGGTACCTTACTCCAATGTCTAGAACACAAGGCATCTGAAATGGCCCTATGAGAAGTTCATGAGGGTATTTGTGGCACTCATTCAAGTGGGATAACTCTAGCCAATAAACTCCTTCATTTGGGATATTATTGTTCGTGCATGGAGAAATAATCCTATCAATTTGTCAAGAAATGTCAAAATTTTCAAATACACAGCAATCTGATTCACGCACCAGCTCAAGAACTACATCCCTTTACATCAACGTGGCCCTTTTTTCAATGGGGATTGGATCTGGTAGGAAAGATACATCCCTCTTCATCAAATGGACACAAGTTCATTATCACAACTACAAAATATTTCACAAAATGGATAGAAGCAGTACCTCTTACAACCATCACTGGGAAGCAGATCTCCTCGTTCATCTTGAATTACATAATTTGTCGATATGGCATCCCTCAATCCATTATCACTGATAATGGATGACCTTTCAAGAATCAATATGTCCAAGAACTATGTGAAAATTTCCATATCCAACATCATTTTTCAACATCGTACTATCCTCAAGGAAATGGCCAAGCAGAGGCCTCTAACAAAATGATTCTAAAAATTCTAAAGAAGAAGGTTAACGATGTTGGACATGATTGGCATGTTCAACTCAATCATGCACTGTGGGCCTACAGGACAAGTATCAGAACACCAACAGGAGCCACACCATATGCCTTGGTATATGGATCGGAGGCCATATTACCCATCGAAGTAGAGATTCCATCACTTCGTGTATCACTCAGAGGAATCATTTCAGATGAAGACTATAAGGTATCTAGATTGCAAGGACTGGAATTGTTGGATGAGCATCATCAACAAGCTGTTAATCATCTAACATCTTATCAACAGATAATGTCAAGGAGTTATAATCATAGGGTAAAATTGAGGGTCATTCAGGTTGGTGATTTGGTTCTAAAAGAGAACCCTAGGAATCAACAGGACAGGGAGAAGAAAGGGAAATTTGAGCCTAACTGGCTTGGTCCTTTTGTCATCATATCAGTATACGGATCAAGGGCATATCAACTATCAATGTCAGAAGGGGATTTGTTTGATGAACCTATCAACACATCCATCTCAGAAATTTCTATACTTGAATCTCCTAGTGCATGGGTCAAACTTCTGAAAAATGGTTTCCTTGATAAAAACCTGGCAAACAGGCATCTTGGCAACAGAAAATACAAAAAAAAAAATGAGAAAAATAAACAAAGTAAAAGGGTGTAATCAAAATATATGGTGAAAACCTGGAAACGGGTGTCGTATGTGATTCTAAATCAACTTTCCCATCTATTTTAAAACATATTGGGATCATTAAATCTGGCATTCAGTATCATTTCATATCATGTCATTAGTCTTGCCATCATTTCATCCATTATCAAATCATTTCACATAGTCATGTCTCACTCCAAGCTTGGGGGCAACATCTGGATATCACTAGGGGCAACAAAAACATCAATTTCACTAAAAGGGAAAACAATAGTATGATAGGAAAATGGAAACAATGATCAAAGCACAACATCAATCACAATCAGAAGGGAATCAAACATCCGTATCATATCAGAAAATCCAAAAACATGTCAAAAGTCAGTCTAGAAAAGAAAAATCCAAAATCATAGGTCTGTGTCAGTCGAACTACGTGGTCTCTACGTGTGTAACATAGGCAAGACTAATCTTTGATCAGCCCCCGAGACCCCTAGGATAGGTTAGTAGGTTAGGTCTTTGGTCAAAATCTCGAAAATCACAAAAACATCACAAAATCGGGATGGATGATCTAAAATCTGAATAATGATTGAAACACTCTAAGTAAAAATGGATAAATTGTATATTTTAATTATCATTTCTTTGAAGTAACTCGATGATGTATTGCACTAGAGAAACAAGGAAGAAGAATGATATCTTTATTGTATGTTGTCTGTAAGTTAATCATATAAATGTGTGAATTATAGGGGGATGTGCTATGCAAATGTATCACCGATGGCATTCAGAATTCACACACTAAAATGATTAATCTATGCCTTTTTACGCAATGAATTCTCAGGTCATCTCAATTCAATTATACCTAGATGCTTGTGTTCACTTGCAATATCAAAAATCATGAAAGTAGTACTCAAGTCGTCATTGGTCTAACACATACCATTAATGCTTGTACTCACTTTCAACATCCAATAAAAGATCTATGATGATACCAAACACAAAGTACTGTTAAAATGACAATGGTTGCATATAGTTGCATGTTAAAATTAGACTGTAGTCATCGTAAATTCATTATCTGCAAAGTATTTGTTGCATAAATGATTCCAATCAATGATTATCTTATTTACAAATATGACTGAGTATACTTGACATAAATCCAAAAATCATCAAAAACATATAGAAGTCATCATTTCATCATTAATTTTTCACATTCATCATTTATGCATTTTCATACCAGTTTTTTTCAAATCAAATCATAAATAAATTCATCATGTTCATTTTTATTCATTATCCATACATCCATACATCATTATCCATACATCACCATCCATACATTTCATCAAAATAAAATAAATATAATTCATATCATTTTCATGATAAATCATCCATACATCCATACATCATCATTTTTATCATCATCACATTTAAAATAAAATGCATTCATCATTTTTATCATCATCACATTTAGAATAAAGTGCAGTCATCATTTAGAAAGTCATACATTATTATTCATTATCATCTCAAATATCATATATTCTACATATCCATTCATCATAATCATCATCACATAAAAATAAAAGCATTCATATAGAAACATCACATGATACATCATCGCATAATAAATGCATACATCACATAGAAATCATAAACCATCATAAAATCAAAAGTGATCAACTAGATCTCATATATATATATCATCAATGTCAAGTATACAATGAAGTCTAAAATAAAGATACATCATCCAAAAATGAGCTAACTCGTAGTATACATCATATCTCAAAATCATAATAGCATCTATGATCTGCTACTGCCAGAATGTGCAAGCCCAACGGGACTAGTACCACCACCACCCCCGGAAGGACCAGGATCTCTGGGATCTCCTTGAGGAGGTTGTCACACCCTCACTGAATGTTTGAGTGCGAGTCTGACCGGATCTCTATGGGGCATAGCTGACTCTGCGATCAGCAGGCACTACATCATGATATCTACCCCGGTAAAACTCAGCCTCTCGGCCAGCCCGCAGAACCTCTCTCATGTAATCTTCCACGGAGGTACAGTCGGCTACTCTCTATAGGGTCTCGATCGTCTCTTGTGCCCTCTTGGAAATCTATCGAGCATTGTCTTGTTCGGATGTCAAGGTGGCAACCTGATTCTGCACAGCGGCCAATTGTCCCTGTACCTGCGCTAGTGCCTGTGCATGGGCCTAAGCCTGAGTCTACATCTAAGTCTGCGTCTAAACCAGCAAACCCCGGGCCTGTACCAACTATCCCTACAGTGTCTATACCTATGTCTAAAGATCTTCAATCTGTCTCTGGTAGTCAACCGATGGTACTGCCATTGCTCACCTCTTGTGAGGCCTACTAGATGAAGGACCAACACTGATTGGTCCAGCCCCTCTGCCACCTCCACCGCCACCATCACTATCATCCCCATTGTTTTTGTCATCACTGCCACTCTCAGTACTACTACCTGATGGAGTATCACCCCCACTATCCTCTGAACCCTCAGCAGCATCCTCCTCTACGGGTAACGCTGCTAGCTCATCGAGAATGGTGATGTGAGGATGTGGAATCAATTCCAAAAATGCAACATACTCCCCTGTCACTGCCGCCTCTATGATATGTCTATGCATGTCCTAGGCTAATGGCTGCAGTTCCCTGTACCCCTCTACAATGGTCTCATAGGATAGGCATGGTCCTCGATCTGCTACATCATTGCATCGCTTGGCATAGTGGGCTACCCCCTAAGGTATACAATGTACGATACCATACTGCCTATATACACGCCACAACAAAAACCTCCCCAACACGAAAGGAGTCCTGTCGATTAGGTACATAGAATCGCAAAGGTATCTGAGAACTGTGTCGTCCTCATCCCACTGCTCATAGTCCAAATATGGCTGCCAGACAACGCTCTCCATATCATCAAAAACTCATCTCCAATGCTCCAACTTACCCATCTAAGCCTGGGTAAGCCGACCTCTATACTGAAAGACATATGGTCTTCCTGCTGGTCTATCCAAAACTGGAAATGGTCGAGCAATGGAAAATGCTCCCATGCCCACACCTGCAACAGGGTCATCCTTGTTGATAAACTCCATTCCCCCAAGTACACTACTGAATGAAGGTCATGATAGAGATGTGCTAGCATGCACATCCCCCACGCATATCTCGTACCATGTATGACCATGCTCTCCAAAATTTGGCCCCAACCCACAGAGAATCCCTTTGACCTGTGATCAGGGCAAAGGAAACCTCCAATGAATCCAACAAGCACTGCTAGTAGTGAAGCGTATGCATCAACAATCATCCTCCATCAAACACTCAGACCTACAATGTGTTGATCTTGAAACACTCTGCGGAGAGCATCTCTCCCACTAGCCTCATGAGAATCATACACTACAATCTCCCCCATAAATGGAATACGCAGAATCCGCCACACATCCTCGGGTGTGACCATCATCTCACCAGTGGACAGATGGAAAGTGTTATGGTCACTATGCCACCACTCGGCCAAAGCAGTAAGGAGACCCCGATTAATCCTAATCTGGGGCATGTCAAGTAAACTGGTAAGACCACATCGACCTATAATCTGAATCTCATCTGGAGTGAGATGAGGTATCAAATCGGTAGTCCAAGGAAACCGCTCTCACATCTGGAGATTACCCAGATGCTCCTATCATCATAGAAAAAAAAATTTAATCAATGCACTATGTCATAAATCAAAATTCATTCTACTATCAATTCTAATCAAACTTTGGTACGAATTTTTGATCAAAATTCATGAACAAACATCAACAAACATTATCTAATCTCACCTATCATGAGGTTTATCAGATATTGAATCATTTCCTTGCCTATCATGAGGATCATCACAAATAGGATATCTTCTCACCTATCATGAGAGTAAGTCTTAGTTAAATCAAACATAATCCAACATCAGTAATTTGGATTATCAATCATACCAATCCGAAGAATGGACATGATCAGAATTGACGAAATCAAGGTTAACTAAGTCAAAATCTGTAATTCTGACATGGATGCACTAAAACAGGCATCCAAAGCGTTAAATCTCAAGAGCGTTAATTTATCAATCAGATGCACTAAAATAGGCACCCAAAGTGCTAATTTATCTAAAGTGCCATTTCAGCATTTTGATGCGCTATAACAGGCATCTGAAGCGCTACTTCACCCCAAGCGTTGTTTTACCGCATCGATGTGCTAAAACAGTCCATGATGACACCACTTTACCAAAGCGCTAAAACAGACTATAGATGCGCTAGTTTACCAAATCAAAGTGCTAGAACATTCTAGGCGCTAAAATCCGGCATCAATGTGCTAATTCTAACTACCTAAGCGCTAGATTATGAATGTGCTAAACTATCCTACAGAAGCGCTAGAGAAAATAACGCAAGACCTAAATCTCAAAGCACTAAAATAATTTATAAAAGCGCTACACCGGAGTGCAAAGTGCCACATTGCGACTTGGATGTGCTAAACTAAGGAAAAGACACAGAAAGCATTAAAATGCATAAAAAACAAAATTACACGAAAAATGAGGAGGATTATTGGTACATACCGGAGGTCCGTAGGCGACAGGCCGCTGGTGACATCAAACGTGCTCGAAACAATGAGTGTGGTAAGGGATTGGCATCTTGCTCCAACTGGCTGAAATATCTCTCTCACTAGGTGTTGCAAGTCAAAAGGTGTAAATGACTTTGAAAATGACCTTTTGAACTTTATATAGATTTTTGAAAAGGAATTTTGGTGGGTTTTATTTTATTTTAATTAATTTTATCCATGGAATTGAAATTCATCTATGAGCTATATCTTCTTCATCATTCTCGAGAGATAAATTATTTCTTCATCAAATCACCAAATCATCATGAAAATTCGAAAAATATCAAAAATCATCACATCATTAATTTATCTCCTGAGGGGGCATATTATCGGCAATCATCTGAAAATTAATATATGGGGCATGTCTGGGGCACACTGAATTTTTATCATCGATCCCGGCAGTAGCAGCAAAAATTTTCTTTGAAGCAACGTGTAAACACATCACTTCAAAGAAGGGCAAAATGTATACACCTAAAAATGGTCTGGAGAATCCGATTAATTAAATACAAATTATTTAATTGATTATCCTAAATTCCTCTACTGTTTAAATAAATAGAAATATTTATTTATATAGTTCACATTTAAATTCTTCTAAATTATTCTATTATCTCATCTTAATTAAATAAGAAAAATTAAATACTTTGTTTGATTTAATTATCATTTCCCTATTTTATTCTATCACATCAATCTTAAATTAATTAAATAAAGATCAAACGCTTTATTGATTAATTACCATTATTCTTCTATTTAATTTAATAAACAACTTCTATAGTTTGTTTTATTAAATTATTTATCCCTCTTTTGCTAATTTAAATAAATCAAAAATATTTAAATAAAGGTATAAAGAATATTCCTCTATATTTCCTCAAAATAAAATTAGATATCCTATGTCTAATTTATGTCTAAAATCATGTCAAATTAATTGATTGAAACTTCACGGGAAGAATTGGAGACAAATTGCAAATTTATCTCTCAATCCTCCTCCATCAATCTTTCCTCTTCTCTTGCCTGGTGTTTTCATGGGTAGAGACAATCTCCAAAATTCTCTCAATCTCCTTCATCTTTCACCATTCAATCTTCCAGATTGAATCCAAGCCTCCCTTTTGCCATCCCTGTGCATTTCTATAGCCAAGAAATCTATAAATATAGCCTCATTCAACCAAGGAAAGGATCCAGATAATCTAACTTATGCACTCTTACTCTGCAGGAATCCAAGCATCAAGCATCCAGCATCCAAGCATCCAGCATTCAAGCTTTCATATCATGGCTGCCTCATGTGGCCTTGTTTATCAGTTTTCATGTCAATCCATGCTAATTTAGTTTCTTTATCATCTAGTTTTATCACATTTAGTTCCATATCAATGCATCAGCATCATTCCATTCTTTAGATTGTCATTTAAATCTGAGAGCACATAGCTTAATAAATCTTTAAGATAGGAGATAATGAGATGCTTTCAATTGATTAATTAGTTTGATGCAATGTTTCATTAAGAAGTGTTTTATTGCTTTACACCTTATTCACACTTACAGTATCCACATTCAAAAAAAAATTCATAGGCTTTCTCATTATCATATGTTGTTGAATGATCAAGCAGTTGTACTGGGACTTGAAAATCTGAATGCTTCACATGGGAATCTACAAATTTTATCTCATCATCATCTTCTAAAACAATCAAATCACTTTCCATTTCTTTCCTATCACCAGTTGGCATCGACACATACATTTGATCCATACAGTCATCCTCACACATACTTGAATCAACAAATGTTGAACACTCATCATCATGCAAACCAACATCTTTCTCTTGCAGGAAAAAATAATTTAAATCACATACTTCTTCTTGGACACAAATAGATTCATGGTCAACTTCAAAAATTTCATCACTGTGAGAGATGGACATGGAACCATTTGAATCATTACACATAGTACCTTCATTTTCAAAGCATATATAGGCTGGAACCAAAACTCTGGAATCATCTTTATGTGCATACTTCTAGTATTCAAGAGTTAACAAATTTGAAACTTGCTCACTACTGAGTGAATAGGTCTTTGCTTCCATATCTTCAACCATGTCTCCAACCTCTTGATAATCACCCTGTTGTAGATCAACATCCATAACTTCATCCTCACAATTTGAATCACAATCAGTTATGCAAGAGAAGCTCTCCATATCTTCACTATTGGATGGCATGATATCTTCTTCTATTTCAGCTTCTGAAGTATTACTGGTAGTATCCACATACCTTGTCCCAAGAATGGAATCAATAAGTTTATTCACTACATCCAAGGCACACTGTTTTGATGATTCTGGCCAGTAAACTAATTCAGGCTCTGATGCTCTTATAATTTGTTCAACAAATGTGGGTCTTGTTGGCCTAAAATGAGGAGGTAATTGCATACAGATGTATGTCATCCTATTGTACAGAGAGTTTACATCTTCTCCCTTATATCTCCTTATGTCAAAAAAGGAATCCACAAGAATTTTGCCTCTCTTGAATTTGAATATACTCATCAAAAGTATTTTGCTGTGAATAGAGTACATTACCTTTATTACCAAAGTTCTCAATTACATCATGTGGTATTTGTGGTGTCCAAGATCTCCTGGCATTTGTGTCTTCATTCTCACTACATGATGACCTATTTGGTGATGTACTTGGAGCACGTTTGACTCCCAATTGCCACAATTGTTGGTTCACTTGTAGAATCTGTTGTTCAAATTGTAGCCTTTGTTGTCTCAATTTCTTCAACTCTCTTATTGACTGTTGTCTTCTTTCTTCTTCTGCCATCCTGACAAAATATCACTGCTTCACAACACTCATGCATTATTTATCAAATGAAATAGAGTCACCACCTACTTTTCCCAAAAATAGGAAAATGAAAAAAAATTGATATTGTTTTGGTTTGCCCCAACGGAATCCCCAAACAAAAATGTGAAACTTTGCTGACTCAATAAATGGAAAGGCTGGAAAAATTTTACTGAATTTTTCCCCAGCGGAGTCGCCAAACTGTTGGGTCTAAAATATGCAGGTTTGAACCACGAGAGGTTTCCAAGCTCTCACAACGCTTTTGGCCAACATACAAGGCCAATTGATGCAATTGAACCTTCTTCTGTTTAGGTTCTGCTAGACCAAGGCAGGTGAATCTATGTGAATGATGCAAATTGAAATGTGTTTCCTGATTCAGCAATCTATCCACAATGGCAAATGGAAGTGAATAGATGAAAATCACTACAACTACTCCTACTCCTACTGCACAAAAGAAAGGATTTGAATAAGTTGTTTGATATGAAATTTTATCTCTGGGTTGAGGCAGATCAGTGTCTTCTATCCACATGGGCAATGGAGTCAAAAATCATGAATTATGTGTGTTTCCTTCTCTGGCTTAACTCTAGTTGTTAGGCACTTTGAAAATGAAATTCTAATGACTGGCATACAACTTCATTTATTTATGTCTTGCACAAATAGTGTTGGAATGTTTTCTTACCGGGTTCTTCTTTAACCATCCAAAAGAAATCCTAAATCACTATGACTTGTTTAAAAGAATTTAATTCTAACTTGCAGACACCAATTAACCAAATCACACATAGTGAAATGGCACTGTGATAAATCAAACATATACTTGGTACATTGATTTAAATGATTTAAAAACTTCAAGTTGGAGACAACCCACATAAGAAATGAAAATTATTATATCACAACAACTAAACACAGTAAGGGTTTTCACCAATTTAAATAATTCATCCATTGCCCTGCTTCAAAAAGGTATGTCATTGTTTTACATTCCCAGTTCCATTTTCTAGAAAATATAACTCCTCTAACCTACTGCTCTCTTCCTACAACTAATTTTTTCAAATATTTATATAATGAAATCCCAAGGGTCACGACCCTTCACTTTTCTGTTACAACCGTTTACATTATCACAGAGATAAAATATTTAATTGAGTTGCCTTTTGGCAAATTAAATATTTTTAACTATAATCTTGCTTTTGATTTTTCCCTTTATATTTTACCGCTTCATGCATTTCACTTTATATGTTGCCTCCTTTACATTTACTATCTCCGCAGCTTCCTTTTATCTTACTGCTCTACTGCGGTCAAGCATTTGACCGACCGTGGTATTGCGGTGGCCGGCCTTCACTGTCATCTCTCACCGTCAACCACCTTACTACGGTCTACTCGTAGCCTCCTCATGGTGCCATGGTGTCTCCTCCTAACCGCTGCTTAGTCGTTGCTTCCCTACCACCACACTACCGTAGTCACTAGCTTGACTACCAGCGGTACCACAGTAGCCGCTCTGCAAATCGCTAACCGTTTACCTCCGTCCACCGCACCACAACAGGTTCCATTCTGATTAGCCATGGTGTAGCGGTAGCCATTGTCAATCTCGTTGACCATTAACTCTACTGCTACCTTCGTTGCTAGCTCACTGCCCATTGCACTATCGTGGTCTGTGGCTTGACCGTACGTGGTGTAGTGGTAATCGTTATTCCTACCTCCGCTTAACCACCACCACCATACCATGGTGACTATTCTATCTATGCATGGTTGCATGGTGTCTGTTCCATCCACCGCCAATCTTTGTTCATCGCTTAACCACTGATTGTCACCATGCCACCGCGGTTGGTTTGAAGACTGTGTACAGTATAGCGGTAACAGTCATCATGATTGCGCTTAACCTTCACCGCTATACCACAAGCCACTTTGAAAAAGGCCACGGTAAAGCGATAAAGGGTGAAAGATTTATAAAGGTCAAATATA
The DNA here is from genome assembly GCA_007115665.2 of Sequoiadendron giganteum. Lineage (NCBI taxonomy): Eukaryota > Viridiplantae > Streptophyta > Pinopsida > Cupressales > Cupressaceae > Sequoiadendron > Sequoiadendron giganteum. The sequence goes on from CM021106.1 coordinate 462,023,928, forward strand.
GTTGGCGGTATAAAGTGTTTTATAATTATGCAAGGGGAAAAGTGAATTATTTCAAGAAAACGATAGGAAAATGATGGGTGAGAATGAATAAAAGACCTTAGAATTTTAAAGGAAATTTTTGGTTCTAACAACACAAAGGCCTAAACACTAGGACACAACATAAGGATGACACTTAGGAAACAAGGTTGGAGAAAAGTAACAACAAAAAGTACTAATATTTTGGAACCAAGAGGGAGAAGGTTGAGGAAATCAAATCAAGTGTAGAAATAGAATGAAATTGTAAGGGTATACTATTTTTAATGTTATATGTATCCCTCATATTTGCAAGCTTATGAACTATGCTAAGTATACACACTAAATTAAATAGAGAGGATAATAGAAAGTAAACACAACAAAACAATACTATAGAGGACGTAAAACTCTTCAAGTAAGATGATCATACCCATGTCACATTGTAAATTGTTGTTGCTTACAATTCTATGCTAGTTTTGGCACTCAACTTAATGCATGCACATAATTATGCTTGTGGTATTCTTGTTTCAATATGTTTTTAGTTGGTTAAATCATCTATTGTTGGGCCCATTCAAAGTGAATTATTCTTGGACAATAGCACACACTAGCATCTTAGCTATTCATGCCAAAACTTTGGAATTCAAAATTTGGTCTTGTTGTGATTAAGGACACAACCTTGCTTGTTAGATTCTCCTAGGAAGTAATTCAGATATGAGATTGACCTCATATATAATAAACCTCTTCTCTCTTTCACTGAGTCTAGGAGAGTAATTTAAAAGAAAGTTAGAAATAATTAAACAAGAAATAAAATAATTAGAAACATAATCCAAGAAATTTATAGTCTACAATCAACCAACTGATGAACTCCATTATTGCAAAAAATTCATGTCAAGTATCATGTGATAATAAATATTGTGAACTTACCATAGGGTCAAAGGTCACAAAACACTTAATTTCATGAAATTGATAAACCTTATTCAATATCTTATTGACCAATGAGATATCAACATCAAAGAACCTTATTCAAGGTTCGTTAAGGGTAATTACTATTGTGAGTACCATAGGGTCAAAGGTCACATAACACTTAATTGCATGCAATCAAAAAACCTTATTCAAGATCTTATTGACCACAAAGAGATCAACATTGAAGAGCACCCTAGAAACTCATCTAATAATTATCTTGGTATCTACAAGGATATAATCCCCAACCATGGGAAGAAAAATGAATCCAATAAGGTAAATAATTAAAATAATCTCAACTATTCATATGATTCCATTGTTGGAAATATTGAAAAAATAACAATCAAATTCGACTATATCCATCTCAAAAAAAACTATTGAATGTGCAATCACCATATGACATGGTAAATTTACCCTAAAAATACCCCAACCAACTCCTCATCCATCATTCAATTACAACATCCTAGACAATCTAAGAAAAATTCCAGCTCAAATATCCATCTTAGAACTCCTTCATACATCTCTTGCACATAATGATATCCTTAAAAAGGAAATTCAAGTGTTGTTTGTACCTACTAACATAGATACTTAAAATTTCAAGCCATGGCAGGACACCTTCAACTCATCATCTCATATTCACTAAGAAATATATTTCATCTACCACATACCATAATCATTATTATACTTAGAAGTATCTATACATAAACACAAAATCAAAAGAGTCTTGACAGATGGTGCAACAAGCTTAAGTATTTGTACCCTCAAATTGTTAATATAATTGGGATATTTTGATCATGAGCACAAAGAGTATCACAATAAAGGCATATAATGATGTTCAACAATAATTTGAAGGAGTAATCATGTTAGCTATTCAAGTTGGTCCTACCATCACAAATACTACATGTCAAGCCTTGGACCTTTATCTTTCATACAACATTTTGCTAGTTCGCCCATGGATACATGTCATGTAGTTTGTACCATCCAATTATCAACAATGCTTAAAATTCCTCTATGGTGATATTGAGGTAACCATTTTTGGAGATCCTCACTCTTTCTAGTATTACAAGAACATGGAAGGAAAAATTCATAAAACTCACCAAGCACCTAATAATCAAATAACTTCATCTTCATCATCCAATATAGACCCATCCATCTTATCTTCTTCATCCACTACACACACTTTTATTCCTCAGATCAAGGTCCAAGTAAATGACAAAAGATGTGGAGAATAAGACATGAAAGGTTATTTCTATGTGGGGAAAATTTTATATTCACTTAGAACATATAATAAAACCCAACCAATTCAAACAACATCAACATTTTTTATTAGGTATGAACCTAGAACATCATCACATTGGGGATAATTAGACAAGGAAGTCATAAAAGATGATATCTCCACATGGTTATAGAAATAAGATAAATAACAAGCTACTCTACCAACTCAACAATATACAAAGGGCTTTCATAACATCAAGAATATGGGATACAAAGGTCAAGTTGGCCTAGGACTTCATGAACAAGGAATAAAAGAACTCATATTAGAAAAGAGATAGAAATATCAAAGGCTTAGATATGAGACATTGGAAACTATGTCTTCAGACCTTAAGTGTGCCTCTAGTGAAGTAGTTGAAACTTTTCCCACATTTGAAACTTCTAACAATGGTACCATAGATGACCCCTTCATGTATATCACTAACATATTCTAAGATGCATCCATTTACACATTGTTGAAATGCACAAGACAACTGAGAGTGGGGGGTGAATCAGTTGTATCAAATAACTTTACTTTAAACTTAATCTTTTCTCTTTAACTTCAATCTATTATTTTAAGTGTAAACAAGACATATAGATAGCAGAAAGAAAACACCAAAGACACTAGATTTATGTGGAAAACCCAATGAGGGAAAAACCACGATAAGGATTAAATCACAATATAGTATTAATGCAATATCGGATACAAAGGCTCATTGCCAGAGGGCTCACTGCCCAAATAATAAGGCTCACTGCCTTGAAAGGACTCAGTATCAAGAAAGGAGGCTCACTGCCTACAAAAAAACAAAAAGATATAAATGAAGATCCACCACTAGGGTTCCACACATTCACAACCTGATCAAAATATTGTAGATGCCATCAGCTCATTGCTTTCAAGAATCTAACACCTTAAAGCATTGTTTCCTTAATTCTCTCTTCCACTCTCTTCTTTTTTCACTTGTTCACACACTTCACTCACTTGTTCGATTCATGGATGGACGAATATCAAATTCACTACAACTTGATTTTCTTTTTGTGAACCCCTAAACCTGCAATTGCACAAGAACAACAAATAAATCAATGTTTTAGATCAAATGCAAACAAGAATGAAGGACTCCCCATGAAATCCATTTACTAAAACTTAAACTAGGAATATGAAGAACAAAATATAAAAAAGCATGTAAATCCTAATTAATGAGTAAACTTGTGATCCCATGGGGGAATTGGTGCCAGTTGAATGTTGAAATTGGCCCTTTCCCAACTCCTAAATTGAAATGTTGAAAGTATGTAGATTGATCAAATCTCCATGATGATATTTGAGCATAACCTAGCTATGAAAATGATGAAGTATGGAGTGATGTGCACAAAATTGGCTCTCAATGTTAAGAGAGTAACTTTGCATGTAATTGTGGATGATTAATGAGAAGATAAACCTTCCATTTATAGATTTGAATTTGGTAGAAATGGCAAGATTTGGGCAATGTGGGACTAACTTTCACCCAATGGTTGAATTCCACTTGTCACCATGTGAATGGTTGATGGTTGTGCACATTTTGGCCAAAGTGCCAATAAATGCACTTAGGTGGAATTTGAATTTGAAGAAATGACATGTGAGGGAAAAAGGAATGAAATAAATGCCACTTCACTCAATGCACAAGGACATGTAAGAGGAGTGAATGCCTTGTTGGATGTACAAGTCCACTTGGATTTTTTGAATTTAAACTTGAGGGAATATTCCCTTTTTGATGCCATGTGAGAGAAAATAGAGATTTAATAAATGAATTAAATCTATTTTCATGTGCAAGTTGCATTCTCTAGAAGATTTTAGTGATAGGGATTAACTTAATCAAAAAATACATTAATTTAATGAGGGATTAGATTATTTGACAATTTTGACTTAAATTGATGAATTGATTTAAATCGGAATTGAGAGGAAATGATTAATTAAATAAATGATTTTGATTTATTTAACTAAGTGGGATAATGTTAGATTAAATCAAATAAGGTTTAATTTATTCAATTTAATAAAAGGACTTTAGGAACTTTCAATTAAATAAAATGAGTTATTTAATTAAACAAAAATATAAGGTTAATTAAATTAAATTGATTAATTTAATCAATGGAGGAGAAAGACTTAATCAGATAAATAAAGATTTATCTAGATTAAGAGACAGAATATGATGAAATGTTGAGAGTATGATTTAGGAGGAAGTGTTGTTAGTAATTAGGATCAAGTGTGCTGAACCAAACTTGTACATTTTCCATGTCTACACTTTTATACCATCTTCAACCTCAGGAACATTCTCCAAGGTCGGTTACTCAACATTCCCACGCTGGATAAGAATGAGAGAGGACCAATTGCATATTTAATTTAGGACCCAAACAACATCTTGAAGCTTGCACACGCTTTCTCAAATTGATTTAAAAGCCAAATGTAACGTGTAAACATTGGATCGACCAAACCTAATGAAAACACCAATGATCTTTTGAAGTACACACATCTCCAACAAGATAATCGCGCATGGATCACTCAACATGCTTCACTAAAAAATTTACCATCTCTAAGAACACCTCAGGTACATCTACAATAGTTGCAACACACTTTATTCATGGAGAGCACTTCATCAGTCCAACTGGATCGATTAGCAAAACATAGAAGCTCTGGATCAGGTCTTCCGGAGCACCAAATCACAAGAAATTTTGATAGAACATAGGAACCATTAGAAAGAGTCATCTCCCAGATCTGCAAGATCTAAAACCAGATATCAAAAGACTACAGAGCCAAAACATTTCTCCCATTCCATAAACAGAAAGTTTTGTCAAACTAGTTCACACACCGTTGAACACACTTTCTACTCACCATCAACTCAGAAGCTAAAACTTAGTATATACGATCCATTGGAGCTTATAAGCATACTTACAGATCCACATAGGCATAGGATCAATACAGAGAAAATGTGGAGCACAATACCGGAGCACATTCAGAACACACTTCAACATTGCTTTCATTATTTCTCAAATTTTCTCAAAAGCACTTGGCAAAACCACAACTACAACTTCATAAATATAGCTCCATGTACTCTAAGAACTTCTACAGTATCTCAACTATACAAATACCATTTGTACACAACATGAACTATGTTGACATCAATGACAACATTAATGACAACACCATCAAACACATCCATACTTGCAACAATTCATTGAAGATAGCATACCTTGCTCTTTCATTCTCTTCAAAGGCTACAACCTCATCAGCAGAGGAAGGGCCAGCTATTGGTATCATAGACTTTGTCTCCATAGCTTTCCAGGTGTTGAAATTTAATGAAGTCAGATAACTTCTCATCTGCTCTTTCCAGCCACTATAATCAACTCCATCAAAAATAGGAATCTGCAACTTGTGCGCCATCTGATCTACCTCAAGCGGTTAAGGTTTTCACCAAGGAACCAAAGCTCTGATACCAATTTTTGCACAAACAGTTGTCATTGCACCAAAATATCGACGTATTAATGTCGGATACAGCCATTGGATTTATACAAGATCAAGGTCCACGGGAGGTGGTTAAACCATGTCACGAAGCCCAAGCGTCGCGCTAGAATACACCTACCATAGGAAGAGGAGACCAAGGGTCACACCTTGCAACAATCCCCCCCAATGTAAGCACAAGTTTTGAACATGTGACCTCGTATTTGATACCAATTATTGCACAGATGGCTACCATTGCACCAAAAGATCGACTTGTTAATGCTCGATATAGCCGCTAGATTTATACAAGATCAAGATCCACAGGAGGTGATTAAACCATGTCACGAAGCCCAAGCGCCGCACTGGACTATGCCTACCACAAGAAGAGGATACCAAGGGTCACACCTTGCAACACACATTAACCTCAATATCATTCACATACACTACACAAACCAATGATCTTCCACTCATTTACCCTCAACTCATTGATTGGGACACACAAGGACCACCAATTTTGCACATATCCATAATGATGAATTTATTGTGAAGATTATGGGATAATAAGACATCATACAATTAGAAGATCATAGAGCTATATTTCTTATATATCTTGATGTAAATACATACTTTGGGGGGAGAACCAAATCCTTCAATCACAAAAGTGATAAAATAGGAATAATAAAATGATCACCTAGTGAAAGAAACAATGTGGCACTATTGGAACAAGAAAAATTAAAAATAAATGATGTTTTCAAATGTTAAAACCTCTTAGAGGTACCTAAGGATGGAGGATTTTATCTTCCTAGCATTTTTAAGGATCAAGAAAAATACCCAGTACTAGTTGAAGTAGCACAAGAGATAAACATTGACACAATAGACAATCCTAAGGTTACATTTGTTTCCACATTATTGACACCATAGGAAAAGAAATATTTCACAGCATTCCTTGACATACGAAGAATTAAATCTTCTTGGTCCTACATAGACATTCCTGGATTAGATTCATCTATGGTGGTTCACCATTTGACAATTTTTCTAGATGCAAAATTAATAAAACAAAAACTATGTAAGATGCATCCTCAAATTACAATATTAGTCAAAGTTGAGATTCAAAATCTACTAAATGTTGGATTTATTCAACTTATTGAATATCCAAAATGGGTATCCAATCTTGTACCTATTGTTAAGCCCATTGGGTCCATCCACATATGTACTATTTTCATAGATCTAAACAAGGATTGTGTGAAAGATAACTTTCCACTACCTAAAATAGATATCATCGTGGATTTGATAATTGTTCATGAGATTATTTCCCTCATGGATGGTTTCTTAGGATAGAACCAAAATTTTATTGCACTCGAAGACCAACATAAGATTGCTTTCACATGTCCATGGGGTACACCCTATTATAATGTAATGCCTTTTGGTCTAAAGAATGTTGGAGAAACTTATCAAAGAGAAATGATAGTAATATTCCATGACTTTTTCCACTTCATAATGGAAGACTATGTAAATGACATATTGGGAAAATCAATCACAAGAGAAGGACATTTGGATGTTCTTGGGGAAAAAATATAGATTAGACAAATATCAAGTGAGGCTAAATCCTAAGAAATGTGTGTGGTGTCACTTTAGGAAAACTATTGGAATACATTATTTCTAATAGAGGTATTGAAGTTGACCCTGCAAAATTGAAAGCTACAGTCAATTTGGTGATTTGTTTCCCATCTAGTAGATGAGTGTTATCCATTCTCTCATCTCCTACACAAAAATTTCATTCAAATCATGGGAAATTTCAAAATTATTTGCAACAATTGAAAAATTATCTTTCTTCCCTACCAATGTTTATGAAAATGGTCCAAGTAAAACCATTGATAATATACATTTTAGCCACAACAACACTAGGAGATGTACTTGTATAAAATGATGAGGCTAGAAAAGAAAGAGTGATTTACTACATCAGTATAATATTAGTAGGATATGAGATTAATTACACACCAATTGAGAGGGCATGTCTAGTTGTTATCTTTGCATCATAGAAACTTTGACACTACATGCTTAATCATCAAAATAATCTCATCTCAAAGGTTGATCCACTAAAATATCTCTTGTCAAATGCAATACTCATAGGCTAAATGGGTAAATAGCTAATTATACTAAGTGAGTTTTACATAGGATATGTGGACTGAAAACAAACCAAAGGAAAATTAATTGTAGTTTAGTTAGCAAAGGCACCTATATATGATGAAAATCTACTCATATCAGATTCCTCAAATGAAACAGTTTTCAATATCACTCCAACAAATTAGTGGAAATTTCACTTTGATGGATGCTGCACTCAACATGGTTTAAGAACATGATTCCTCTTTATCACTCCTCAAGGATATTATATCTAAAAATCATATCGGCTAGCATCCCCATGTACCAACAATATTTTTGAATATGAGGCACTGATAACAAGACTAAGAATAGAAAATTAGTGGCACATCAAGGAACTAAAAGTATATGGAGACTCATACCTAGCTATAAAATAATTCAATGATGGGTACTAGATAAAAGATGACAAGTTTATACTATACATGAGAATGGTTAATAGTTTCAAATAATACTCCAAAATTTCCTTTTATAAGATACCAAGGCTAAATAAAAAGCAATTGATGCTATGGCTACCATTGGATCTATTTTAGATATGCCTCATAAAAGCTAGCAATGTGAATTTCTAGTGGAACAAATTTGGTTCTTGCTTTTGATATCCTAGATTCAAAAATCATGTGTGAAATTATTGGTCTTGATTCCCCATGGTATCACAAAATTTACACTTACTTTCATAATAATACCATTCCATCCAACCTAAGTAGTAACCAAAATAAAAACCTATATCCACTATTCATCTCACTTCCTTATCCTTGGTGATACTATTGGAAACAAGCTACACTGAGAGGGGGGGTGAATCAGTGTTGTGCAAAAATTAACTTTAATAACCTTTATCTTTAAAGCATTAACAACATTCAACCATAATGCATAAACATTAAGCAAATGAACACAACACCATAACACAAGGATTTTTACATGGAAACCCTGTTAGGGGAAAAACCACGGTGGATGGCCAATCCACAATTATGATTAAGTATACTCAAATGAAGTTTACAATAAGGGGAACGCACTTGCATTCAGGCACACTGTCTAGAGCTCACTTCTCAAAGGGAAGGCTCACTGCCTTACAAATAAAATCATATTAAAACCATATGAGAGTTTGAACTGAGATAAATAGAATCTACATATGTCTAATTATAGTTCCTGTTAAGCACAATAATAGATCTATTGTCCTACAGACTGATTATGCACTTCTGCTTTGTTCTGCTCACACTCGCAACACAGATCCTCTATGTGAAAGTGAAACTATGCATTATCTCTCTTCTTCTCTACTCTTATTCATAATTCGCATCAACACACGCTTCATACATACATCAAAATGATACGGATGATCTTATATATATCCGCAACATAGAATTCAGTTACACTTTGTTGGCTTCAATAGAACACAAAATAATTACAATTGTCAACTCAAATCATGAGAAATATGCAATGCATCTCCACAACTGTCGGTCACAACTTGGATAGGACCCAAATAAAGATGTATGAACACAAAAATACTTAAATAATTATTTCTCATACATTCACGACATAATTCATTCATGAAGTTGGCTCCAGATTAGAGAAAACAGTGAATTAGCCAACCGGATCTTCTAACTCGAACAAGAATCGATACGAGCCACTGCACTTCAATAGTAATAGAGATAATATACCAAAACACATTTCCTGAGATGCGCAAGACAAAATACTAACATGAAATCTTCATACAGGTCGATGAACACTGAACTACCGGATTCTCTGTTCTTCCTTGTCAATCTTCAATCTGTCTGTTGGTGTGATTGAATGATGATGTACGTATCTGATCATCGATTAGATTTTCCATAAATGACAACACCAAATGATACTAGTAGTGTCTCTTGCCAAAAATCTCCCCCTTTGGCATTGATGGCAACACTTAGTGAAAAATAGCTAAGTGTCGGATCAGTACCAAGATAAATTGCACTGCCATCTCCAAAATTCCAAAATTTCAAAATATAATTCTCCCCTTGAGATGATTATGCATTTGTCACTCCACTACTCTCCCCCTTTGACAGCAATGGTAAAGGCAGGGAACCACATGCCAGAAATGGATCAATCAATCAAAACTGTTATGCAAAAATGCTTCTTTGACTTACATAAGCTGAAAAATGTCTGCAAAATATTTCTTCAGCTAGATCAGATTTGTGTCCCAAACTCTTTTGAGACTCTCCAGAATTGTTATATAACCATAGATCGGGTAGGATGGTTGGATCACCAACTGCCATAGTTTCTTCTCCTTCCTTTAGATCACTTGACAATATGTCAATTTTTGGACAAATTATGCCTTTGAGTTCACATGTCCTTGCAACAATTTTTTCATTCTCATGCTTCAATATTTTTATCTTGTCAAGTAAATACATCACTTCACCTTTTTTCTTTCCAACACCACCAGTTAGAGGATCAAATGCTTCAGAAATAGTATTTAACTGATTTTCCAGATCCTTTTTCTCATTAACTTTAGTAAAATTTGAAAAAGACAAACATGATTTGTAAATCTTTCCACCTTCTGACAGAGCATGTTGTACATTCTTCACACATGTGGCTATAAATGTTTTATCTTTAATAATCATCTTTTTCAATCCATTAAACCTCTTGACATCAAACTCTTTCTACACTTTCACCATAGCTGATTTCTCAAGTGACTCAAAGTAAGTACTTACAGATTTGATAAGCTTCTTTAATTCACCGGAGGAGGAACCGGTCGGATCTTTCACATGAGTGGGCATTATCTTTTCCAAGACTTCAAATGCAAGATTTAGAAGTTCAATGTCCTTAATATGGGACTTCAATAGTTCTTCTCTGGCTTTCGCTTGAGCAAATGAAGTTATCTTCATTTTCTGAATTGGACTCAAATAAGATAGGTCAGTGGGACCTTCAATCAATTTCAGATCAATTTCTTCTTTCTATTCTATCAAAAATTTATTCACTGCCTCTGTAGTGTCTCTTGCTTCAATTGGGATTGCCTTTTCCTCAATTTTATTTTCTTCAATCATTGCTTCCTCAATTGTACGTTCTAATTTGTCTTCAAGGATCTCAGCTTTCTCAACTGATACATTTTCAGGTATCTCCACTTCCATAGGAATTTTTGTGTTGTCCATTGCAGGAGGAATTTGAGTATCCTCGGTCATATCATCATTTACTTTTTCATTTTCCAGATCAGATGCAATTCTTTCAACATTTACGTCTTCTGCAACAACATCAATTTTGTCATTTAGCAAAATATTTCTGAAGATTTGTTCAGTTTCTTTTATGACTTCATTTGTTTGACCAATCATGAGCTTGTTTATCCTTGATTTTCTCTTGAATTATTTATTATCTCTTTTCAAGAATGAATTCATATCTTCTATGAACATTACTGGACACAATTTTGCTAGGATTCTTTCTCTCATATGCTCTTCTTCTATTCTAGCATTAAGTCTCCTCATTTCTAGAATGTCATACACACTCTTAGGCCGATTTGGCATTATTTCAATCAAAACTTTATTGAAAGTATTCATATGTTTTATTGTTTCTTCCTTAAGAATTCTTTTATCAAATTCACCAAAACATTCATACCATTTGCAAAGTGGTTTTAGATTTTCGTCCTTAACCAAATCTTTTTCAACTACTTCCACTGACATACCTGGTTTTTCAGTCTTTTCTTTCTTCGTTGCTTGGTCATCTCCACCGGAAGGTTTTCTCTTTGTAATTGTTGATGCCTTGGTGCCTTGATGCCTAATTTCTTTGACTCCTTCATCAGACTCTGTCTCTTCATCCTCGGAGATTGCTACATAGATTCTCTTACTTTTATCTTTCTTCCTCTTTCCATCTTTACCAAATCTCTTAGATTCAATTTTCACAGGGATTGATTTTGTTGTAGGGGTTGAATGGGATGCAAAGCTACTAGCTGATCTAACTCGAGAAGATGGTGCTTCCAAACCAACTGATTGATATTTTGTTGCCTCCTTAGCTACTGCTTTTTCGCTTCAACTTCTTCCCTTTTTTGTCTAGTTTCTTTTAATTTCTCTGCAGATGCCCCCAAACTTTTTGCAAGAACTTATACCTCTTTTCTGAATCTTTTGGTAACCATAGGTTTTATGAGCTCATTGTGCACCTGTATGTCCTTTGCATAGGTATCGAACCTCTCTTCTATTGGATCCAGAGGTTTTCTCAGTATGTGTTGAGCTTACATATCCAAAATTTTATCATCAACTTCATACCCCATAGGCATGATCCAGACTATACTGGGATCAACAGCTTCCATCATACACTGATCAATGTCCACAATGAAATAGATTGTATCGTTGTATTTCTCTATAATTGAAGTAGGAATCCTTTCTTTGGCTTGCATCATAGTCTGAAAACTTTTAAAGTATCCCCACATAGTTTTATTCTTTGTTTTGGTGTCTGCAAAATTGTGTAACAGATCTCTAATCTGAGCGGCTACCGGCTTGTCCTTTTGCTAATGAATCTTTCCAACTTTTGGAACTTCACCCATGAAATAGAAGAATAAGCATAAAAGAAAGTTTCCATACTTGAAAGAGTTTTTCTTGTATTTCTTAATCTTCGCAAGATTTTTCATTAGCTGACTCCTCAACAGTTCACAGAGATCATATTCTGCATTTTATTTCACCATCTGGTAGGCGGCATAAATTGTTTCACCGAACACAGAGTTATCTTGGTTGGAATGATAAATCTTATATCCAATAACCATGGAAGAAAATTTTACCTCTACATCAGCAATGTCATTAATTGTCATTGCCCTTTTGTCATATTGAGAACCAATTGCATTAGTTACTGTTTGGTTCTTCCCTGATTTTAGAACAGGTAATCCACCAGAGGAACACAATCCTGTAACAGCACTTATAGCTTCTCTTGTTATCTTGAAGTGTATGTTTAACCACATGAATTATGGATGGACTCTACTCAGCATATACTGAACCCATTCATTTTCTATGAAGATGGGAAATTTCACAATCTGATTGAATGTCTTCTCCTCTAGGGTTTTGTATTCTGGTTTCACACAGAAATCTTCTCCAATTATGTGATTGTTATACAAATTTAGCATTTGTGAACTTCCTAGTTCTGTTGGAAATTTGTGCCTCAATCTCATTCGCTTGTACCACTTTGGTCTGGGGGACTTCATGTGTTCAACCTTTTCCTTGTCGCCAAGACTCTGTCCGGTCAGCAGGACTCTTGGTGGTGTTCCGGCGATGGACCGATGGGTCAAGCTTGGCGGAATTTCTTATCGGCTAGCAATCACTATCGGCGGGAGTCTTTGTGTTGTTCCACCGATGGGCCGATGTAGCAAGGTGATCTCATATCGGCGGGTGACATTTCCTATCCCACTGATATGCCGATATGCATTGAGCGATTGAAGTTGGACCAAGCAGTGAAGAATTTGATCAATGGTTGTGGAGGCTTTGATCCCACGGTGTCCGTAGCGCTCTATGCAATTCTGATGTAAGTATCGCGGAGAAATTTTTGACCGAGCGAAATTACTTGTGCGTCTGATGCATGGTGATGAGTTAAGCAGTGTGCGCAGCGGAAGCATGGTGGGTCTCGAGCATTTATGTTGTGTTGGCGGGTTGTGGAAATTTGTCAACGTCTCAATAGTTCCTTGGGGAATATAGCGGATGCCGCTTGAGGTTCCCCAAAGAAGCTCCAATTGCTTACACTTGGCTCGGTGGGACCCAAGTGTGTTATGTGCAGAGCAAAAGGATGATGGACGTGTGGCAGCAGCGGAAGCTGGTTTCGGACGGGCTCGAGGGAATATTGGAGATTCCCTCCTCGATTCCCTAGAATTCCATGAGCAGTGGACGCGTGTCTCGATGGGCCCAACTACACTGATGGTTGTTTTTGCAAAGGCGGATGCCTCCTGACCATGGAATGTTTGGCTGGTAGTTACGCAGGGTTAGCTAGCTGTTGGCGGTTGTTTAGCTAACCGCCATACTATGAGGGCTTTGCCCTTGGCTAGCAGTAGAGCTATTGATCGCTTGGCCTCCAAGGTTTGACTGATCTGCAAGCGACAGATGAATGACAATGTGACATGTGGCAAAATCTCATTGGTTGATTTTGCATCGTTGTTCCAAATCAACAACTAGTGACTGAAAGCTTGTGTGCACGTCTCGAGGGTTTGATCTGAGTGCGAATTGATTGCAAGGCGGATCGATGTTAGTTGCTAAGGCGGTGCATGCAACCCGAGATGGTGAAGCTTTTCAGTGGGGTATTATGAGACCCTAATGGCCGTTTGGTGGGAATGCAATTTTGACGAGAAGCTGAGAGGTCGGCCTGAGGCCAATGAAATTTTGATTGATGCTGAGCTTAAAGGTGAGGCCGGGTGTTGATCAATAGTAATCCAAAGCTGAGAAGCTGAAGTTGAAAGCAGAGCAAGCCGATAGAGATCAGATCAAAAGATCGAATGATTGGCAGATTGGCAAATCCATGATCGATGAGCTTGGTCATAGATCAGAGAGTGTGTGTTCGAGCGATATGCGTAGAGCATTGTAACCGCGAACACTGAGACACTTGGAACCTGGGAAGATGTGAACCTGAGGTGGCCGCTAGGCTGTGTCAGCTGAAAGGTTGGCTGTGCAAATGGGCTGAAGAGTTGAAGGGAACCTTCATTGTATGTCTTGTGAAGACATTGTAACAGTGCAAGGTTATAGATCTATGTTGTTGCCTATATTTCTCCAGATGAACAAGATATAACTCCTGTAATGGCTATGAGCCTGATATTGTATTGTAACCATTTAGTTTTTGAATAATATAATGGCTCTATCTTTTGGAGTGTGGGGTTTTTTACCTGAAAGGGTTTTCCCGATGTAAATCTGTGTGTTAATTTGTTTGTATGTTCATGGTGTTGAATCTGGTTTAAGTTTGCATGTGTTTTTCTTAGAAGGATCAATGGGGAAGAACTATTGTGCTTGTTTCCGCTTTATGGCATATTTGTTAGTGCTTCTGGAGTGATTTAGAAATGAAAGTCACTGAGGCACTACTAGTTTTAGACTTTAAATCTGAAACATTCTCGTATGGTAACCCTAACAAGTGGTATCAGAGCTGGTTAAAGGTGGTCAAGGCTTGTTCATGATACCAACAAGTGGTATCAGATCCTTCTCCTGGTTATCGGAGCTCTGGGTTTTTTCTCCTACAAGGATTTTTGAGCCTGACAAACTTGAGGAAATATGGAGGAATCGACTGATGCTTGATCTTTCCGATGAGTAAGAGTTCCTGCTCTTTTGATTCAACATGCAGCATGAAAGACATAGGAGGTTTTGGAGTTGATCATATTAAGGTGATGTGGTCTGAGGCTCCTGTTTGGCAGCAAATGATCTTGATGCAAGGGGTGTGATTTTATGCTTATGGTTGTGTTGTAGCAGAGTGTGGTTCATACTGGGTGTCTATGTGAGAGGCTCCCTTACGGTATGGAGTTTCTCGGGTTGTTGTTCTACCATGGAGAATTGTGCTTGTGTTGGGTGTTCTGACTTAGCACTGAAGGCATTTTATATGTTGCCCTAATTGCATGAAGGTTATGAAGTTGATCTGGGTGGTCTAAAACTTTTGAATAGCCTGGCTCTCTCGCATGCGTATGCATGGTTGTGGTTTTTGGAATTGGTCTGGAGTAGGCCTGGAGTTATTGTTTACCTATACCTTGTACTCACATGTTTTAGATTCATGTCTTTGGTTTTGAAGGGTTTTCTGTAGATTTTCCTAAAAAGTCTATGATGCATATTCATGTGTGTTCACTTTTCTAGTTAACCGTGATGGTTGTGTGTAGACTCCTGAGTCATCCAAATGTGTAGTGGATATGGATGTGTATGTGTGTTTTGGAAACACTGTGGTTTTGCAGGTTTTGCATGGTCAAGCTAAACTTGTGGTTTTTGGAGCTGTTGTTAAACTATTTTCTAGACCCTAGCTTTTGGGGTGTGACTGGATGAGATAGTTCCAGTTCGACATGTTTGAGGAGGTGTGATGTCTTCTCTCATGGGAGTGTTGGTATATGTTTTTCATTCAGCATTCTTGTGGTGTTTTCTTTCTGGTTTCCTAGACTATGGTGCTTGGGTTGTGGACATGATTGGCGAATCAAATCTGAGCTTGATCTAGTGTTTGAGTTATGCTGTCTACATGGGTTTTCTCTTTGAGATCTCATTTGTGTAGTTTCCAGTGCGATGATAGATTTGCAAGGTTTTTCAATGGTTGCATCTATGAGTTGTACAATGTTGTGGGTTGTCTTTACCTACATGTTTTTTGTGAGTCAACTCAGAAGTGGACTGTCAATATCCACGAGGTTGCTTTAGTGGTGGTGCAGATCCATTAGTTGGCCTTGTTTGTGGCCACTTGTGCATTGGTGTAGTTGTTTTGAGATGCGAGGAGGAATGGCATTTGGGTACCTAGATAGTCGGTTATAGGGCACCTGTAGCATGTGTATCATGATGTCATGGAAAGCTTGATACACTGGTTAGTGTAAGCTTTTGACAGTGATAATGCGGTCTACGTGGTTTGAAGACCTTGGTATTGCTCGGCGTTGTCAAATGGACATGTTGTCATTTGTACCTAGAGGTTTTTGGATCAATAGATGGTTGTTCATGGTGCTTGGAAAGCTCGGTGCCACGTTTAGTGGGAGCTTTAGCAGTGACTTTATATTCATCACTTGGTGGTGAATGATCTTCTTTGGTGTTGCAGATGTTTCGAGTGGAGCTCTTAGATCCTATTGTTACAAAAGAGCTCTTTCGCATTTGCATGGGCACTATTTGAGGATGTGAAGCATCCTGGAGCCATGGAGAACTCTTGTGAGTCTTTGGTTGAGGTGCTGGTGGTGCTTGACAGGTGATGTTGGTTTAGAGTTTTGGCATGATGCATTGCTCTTGAGACCTTGGTATGTTTGCCTGGAGCATGGGATCTCCTAAGGGGGATGGTAAGATCATGATGTCATGATAAGTTCTTGATTCCTAGGTTTGGAGCTTTGGCAATGGTCTGGTGTTTCTCTATGTTTTGAGTGCATTGGTCATGTGCTTGAGAACTTCATGTTCGCTACAGTAATGCAGATTGGAGTTTAGCATGAGATGATTGGTTGCCGGTGTTCATCGATACATGGAGAAACAAGTGAGGCTTTTGTTACTGTTTACAGTTGAAAGTCTGAGTAGCCTGCACCTTGGTTGAACATGAATTCAAAAGAGACCGATAAGGATATTATTCTTAGATAAGTCATGGCAATTGTTATATCTTGGAGGAGCATCCTTTTCCCTTTGGTCTTCTCAGCAATGAAGTTCTTCTAAGAGGTATTTTCCCATTATATCTTTTAGATGTGTTTCTTATGCTTGCTTTCATGATATGGATCTTGATTTGTTGTTTAAGTTTCTAGAGGATCCATAGTGAAAGGTGGATAGCATAGTCTATCTCTTGATGCTTTTGAGAATTGGTAGGAGAAAATAATATGGGTTGGAGAAAATAATATGGGTTGGTTTAATCTTCTTTGAGAGGCTTCCCTTTGGGATGTAAAGGAGGTCATACTAAACACAGCTAGCATTTAGAAGTGTGTGTAGAAGGGCATTTTTGGTTTGCAGGTTTGCATATCATTTTGGATGTTCCTTGGTACTACATGGTTATGCTCTTCTATGTGTCGTCATTGGTGGACTTGGTATGCCTAGATCACTTGTGATAGTGCTTTGTTTGTTGGGACACTAACAAAGAGATGCATTGAATTTGCTCATTCTAGTTCTTCGCATTCATCTGGTCATTGCTCATGCAATGGGAGCTCCTAGATGCCTGTGGTCTTCTTTACTGGTTGGCACATGGTGCTTGCATTTTCAAGTTGATGGGTGGATATGTGATGGTATGAGTTTACTGATGTGCATACCTTGGAGGTATGGGTGATTGGATGGATTAGCACGAGCTGTGTGTGTTATTTTCAGTCGTGTGGGTTTTGATCAGTCGGATGGGGGTAGTTAGTTTTTTGGTTGTTGTTCTAGTTGATTGGTTTATCTTGTTCTGGAGAATGGCTTCACATTTGTGTTCACAATCGGAGAGCTTTGAAGTTTTTGTAGTGTTTCTTATGTATGGCTAGTTAGCACAGTGGAGTGGTGACAGTCTAATCCCTTTGCCGTCTGAAGGATCTGATGCTTGTGCTCCAGAGACTGGTGCAATTTCGCCTTGACTTGTTCTTTTTTCCTGTGAAGAATGGTTGGAACTGTTGCCTGTGTTGGTGGACATCTCGGATGTCATTGCAGGTGTCTTGTTTGGAGCGTGAAATCATGGTGGAGAGATTCTTTGTGTCCAGGTTCTGGAGGAAGCCAGCAAGTCTTCGTCAAGTGGGAGATTGTTGCAAATATGTGCCTCAATCTCGCTAGCTTGTACTGCTTTGGTCTGGGGGACTTCATGTGTTCAAACTTTTCCTTTTCGCTGAGACTCTGTTTGGTCAGCGGGACTCCTAGTGGTATTCCAGCGACGGCCTGACAGGTTTGGCTTGGCGGAATTTCTTATCGGTTGGCAATCGCTATCGGTGGGAATCTTTGTGTTGTTCCACCGATGGGCCGATGCAACGAGGCGACCTCATATCAATGGGTGGCATTTCCTATCCCACCGATATGTCGATATGCGTTGAGCGATTGAAGTTGGACCAAGAGTGAAGAACCTGATTGATGGTTGTGGAGGCTTTGATCTGACGGTGTCTGTAGCGCTTTGCGCCATCCTGATGCAAGTACCGCTAAGAAATTTTTGGCCGAGCGGAATTTCTTGTGTGTTTGATGCATGGCAGTAAGTAAAATGGTGTGCGCAACAGAAGTATGGTGGGTCCCGAGCATTTATTTTGTGTTGGCAGGCCATGGACACTTGTCAACGTATCAGGAGTTCCTTGGGAAATATAGTGGATGTCACTTGAGGTTCCCCGAAGGAGATCCAACGGCTTACACTTGGCTCAATGGGACCCGAGTGTGTTATGTGCGAAGCGAAAGGATGATGGACGCATGGTAGCAGCAGGCATGGTAGCAGCAGAAGCTAGTTTCGGGCGGGCTCAAGGGAATATTGGAGATTCCCTCCTCGATGCCCCGGAAGTCCATGAGTGGTGAACGCATGTCTCGGTGGCCTCGACTACAGCAGTGGTTGTGTTTTCAAAGGCGGATGCCTCCTGACCACGAAATGTTTGGCTAGCGGTTGTGCAAGGTTAGCTGGTTGTTGGCAATTGTTTGGCTGACTACCATACCGTGAGGGATTTGCCCTTGGCTAGCAGTAGATTTGTTGACCGCCTGGCCTCAGAGGTTTGATTGATGGTTAGAGATGGAGCTCAGGGCAACTGATCTGCAAGTGGTGGACAAATGGCAGTGCGACACGTGGCAAAATCTCATTGGTTGATTTTGCATCATTGTGTCAAATCAATGGCTAGTGATCGAAAGCTTGTGTGTGTGTGTATTGAGGGTTTGATTTGAGTGTGAATTGATTGCAGGGCTAATCGATGTCAGTTGCTAGGGTAGTGTGCACAACACGAGATGGTGAAGCTTGTCAGTGGGGTATTATGAGACCTTGATGGCCATTTGGTGGGAATGTGATTTTGACGAGAAGCTGAGAGGTTGGCTTGAGGCCGATGGAATGTCAATTGATGTTGAACCAGAAGGCAAGGCCAGGTGTTGATTGATAGTAAGCCAAAGCTGAGAAGATGAAGCTGAAAGTAGAGCAAGCCGATAGAGATCAGATCAAAAGATCGAATGATCAACGGATTGGCAGATCCATGATCGGTGAGCTTGGTCAGAGATCAAAGAGTGTGTGTTTGAGCGGTATGCGCAGAGCATTGTAACTGTGAACACTGAGACACTCATAACTTGGGCAGATGTGAACCTGAGGTGGATGCTAGGTTGTGCCGGCTGAAAGGTTGGTTGTGCAAATGGGCTGAAGAGCTGAAGGGAACCTTCACTGTATGTCTTGTGAAGACATTGTAACAATGCAAGGTTGTAGATCTATGTTGTTGCCTATATTTCTCCAGATGAACAAGATGTAACTCCTATAATGGCTATGAGCCTGATATTGTATTGTAACCGTTTAGTTGTTGAATAATACAATGGCTCTATCTTTTGGAGTGTGGGGTTTTTTACCTGAAAGGGTTTTCCCCACATAAATTTGTGTGTTCATTTGTTTCTTTGTTCATGGTGTTGAATCTGGTTTAAGTTTGCATGTGCTTTTCTTAGAAGGATCAATGGGGGAGAACTATTGTGCTTGTTTCCGCTTTATGGCATAGTTGTTAGTGCTTCTAGAGTGATTTAGAAATGAAAGCCACTGAGGCACTACTGGTTTTAAACTTTAAATCTAAAACGTTCTCGTACTGTAACCCCAACAAGTTCTTCAATATTCGCGTGAATGTAAACCCTAATATCCTCTATGTGTAACACTTCGTACGGGATGGATGAAAATGCTCCTAATAGATCGGTCTCAAGAGACTTGTAAGGATGTCATTTAAATTTGGGACAAGGTTGATCCTTGACTTCAACTACCAAAGGAGTATTCATTTTGACCAAATCACAAACTCAGAGTTTTCTGATAAATACCTTTTTCGTCGAATCGGAATTTGATTGTCAAAACACTTCGACACTTGAATCTTGCCTCAATTCGCCAAAGTTTTCCTTAGATCTCTCCAAACTTCTTTTATTTGAATGCAAAGTGACAAATGAAGAATAAAAATGACTTTTTAATCACTTGCATACCTAACCTTTTTGTCGCAATAAATGCTTTAACCTTAATTCATCCGGTTCTCTATTTTTGTGCACTGTGATGGATAAATCTTCTGCGGACCTCCAGTATGGCATACCACTTTCTCCAATAAGTTCAATAGCATCTATAGAACATATATGCATATCCACATCTAGTATTACTTACCGATTAGGGGGTTAAATGATTTTCTTAACTACTCCCCCTAGGCCAAAGTCCTAAAACTAATTCCTAGAGGAACTACTAGAAGCAAGTTCTGGTGCTGGCACATTTTCTTCAGTAGAGGACTCTTTATTTACCCATTTCTTTTGCATCTGTTGTTTGACCACATCTATAGTGACTTTACCTTTTCCCTTTATATCTTTCTGCAATTTTTTCTTTTGATTTGCTGGACCTTTTATGTTCCAACAGAATGTAGCAATGTGACCAAATTTGTTGCAGTTATAGCACACAACATTTCTCTGTCCAGACCAATTGTTCCACTTATTTCTTCTTGATCTACACTGGTTAGCAGTATGGCCAAGTCTATTGCATGTATAGCATCTGATATTTCTATGAGATTGATTCATCACATTTTTGCATTCATTTGACTTATGACCAATCTTATGACAATTGAACCACTGACCTGAGAAAGATGGACCACTTGATTTCATTCTACTTCTACATTGAGTATCCATGTGTCCAAATTTGTTACAACTGAAATAGTATCCATTAAATCTTTGAGCATTAGGTTGCCTTACTGGATACCTTCTATATTTGTTCATTTGATTTCCTTGCTTGAATCTCCTTTGTCCAGTATTCCTTTGTCCATATTTTGAACTTTTTCCTTCTTTATATCCAAGACCTCTCTTGTCACCATGAGTCCTATAACCTTTAATCAGTTCATCAATCTTGGCTGAGCTATCTTTGAACTTCTCTTTGTATTCATTTGTAGCACCAAGTTCATTTCTGATTTCATCCAACTATTTTTCAACAAATGCCTCTTCATTTTTTTTAGATTGTTCCAATTCATCATCCAATCAGCTGCATACTTCAGATTTTTCTTTCAGGGATTCTACTAGACTCTCTTCAATATTCTTTCTATCTTCAACCTCCTTGTTCATTCTCATCATGATAGATTCCGTCTCATGCTTTAGGACAACATTGTTTTTGGTAAGCTTTTCACATTCTTCTGTCCTTTCTTTCAGGGCTTGACTGACTTGTTCATCTTCAATGCTCTTAATGTCATTCTGCTTGATCTGATCACATAGTTCCTTTCTCTTCTCTCTAGACTTATTGATTGTGTCTTTCAAAGACTCAATGAATTTCTCAACATCTGTGAGGTTTGCTTGCAATTTCTGAACTTCAGCCTTTGACTGATCAAGATCATCTAGGGCCACCAAAAGCTATTGTTGAAGACTGCTTGAATCCATTAAAACACCTTCCAAGATCTCCTCAAGTGATTAGACTTCTTTCAGAGGAACTATTTCTCATACCAGTTATTCGAAACAAGCTACACTGAGAGGGGGGTTGAATCAGTGTTCTGCAAAAATTAACTTTAATAACCTTTATCTTCAAACATTAACAACATTCAACCATAATGCATAAACATGAAGCAAATGAACACAACACCATAACACAAGGATTTTTACATGGAAACCCTGTTAGGGGAAAAACCATGGTGGATGGTCAATCCACAATTATGATATGAGTATACTCAAATGAAGATTACAATAATGGGAATGCATTTGCATTCAGGTGCACTACCTAGAACTCACTACTCAAAGGGAAGGCTCACTGCCTTACAAAGAAAATCAGATTAAAACCATCTGAGAGTTTGAACTGAGAGAAATAACATCTACATATGCCTGATTATTGTCCTGATTAAGCACAATAATAGATCTGATGTCCTTTAGACTGATTTTGCACTTCTCTGTTCTTCTCACACTCGCAACACAAATCCTCTATGCGCAAGTGAAACTACACATTATCTCTATTTTGCTCTGCTCTTATTCGCAATTCGCATCAACACACACTTCATACATACATCAAAATGATACAGATGATCTTATATATATATTCGCAACATAGAATTCAATTACACTTTGTCATCTTCAATAAAACACAAAATAATTACAACTGTCGGCTCAAATCATGAGAAATATGCAATGTGTATCTACAACTGTCGACCACAACTTGGCTAGGACCCAAACAAATATGTACGAGCACAAAAATACTTAACTAATTATTTCTCATACATCTGCGACATAATTCATTCATGAAGTCGACTCCAGAACAGATAAAACAGTGAATTAGCCAACTGGATCTTCTAACTCGAACAAGAATCGATACGAGCCACTGCGCTTCAATAGTAACAGAGATAATATACCAAAAAATATTTCCTAAGATGCGCAAGACAAAATAGTAACATGAAATCTTCATACATATCGATGAACACTAAACTATTGGATGCTCTGTTCTTCCTTGTCAATCTTCAATATGTCTGCCAGTGTGATCAAATGATGATGTGTGTATCTGATCATTGATTAGGGTTGCCATCAATGAAAAAACTAGATGATACTAGCAGTGTCTCTTGCCAACAGATACATTATATCTAGTAAGTCTCCATGGTACCCTCCTTAGGTGTTCAAACTTAGAAAGAGCTAAAATTTCCTTACATGAGATTCATAAGGGTGTCTATGGGTTAGATTCTAATGGTCCTACCCTTGCTAAGAAGTTGTTGAGAATAATATATTACTAGCCGACTATGGATTAGGATGCATAATATTTTTCTAAGAAATAACTTTAGTGTCAACATCATGGAGATCTAATTCATGCAAAATCTCAAGAGTTTCAATTTATTACTACTCCTTGGTCCTTTTCGTAGTGGGTACTTGACCTCATAGGAAAAATCAATCCCACCTCATCTAATGATTACAAATTTATTATCACCACCACAAAGTTATGAAGTGGATCAAATTCATTACATTAACCTACATTACTAGTAAACATATAGATAAATTTATCCTCAACTGCTTTGTTTTCCAATATGGAATTCCTCTTGCCATAATAATATATAATGGTAAAAAAATTCAAAAACTAAGATTTTCATAGCCTTTGCATCCAATTTCATATCCAACATCACTTTTCCACTTCATATTACCCACAAGGTTATTGTTGTAAATAGGTATTTTAGCTAACTAGTTCATTAGTAGGTCCTCTTTATATGTTAAGTTTACTTAGGTCCTAGGAAATGTTTCTAGAAGGTTGTTAGTTTTCAGAAGATATCATCTTATCTTTTGAAATTTAATATTTTTTCCTAGGTCATTTAATATTAGTTGTCTCAAGACATAGGATTAAGACTCTTGTCATGATCCTATCTAATCCTATTGTTGCAAGTATGAAGGTGTTGTCATTGATGTCAACAGGAAGTCTATTGATTGGTGTTGTCATTGATGTCAACAAGAAGTCTATTGATTGGTGTTGTCAATTACCTCTACTCCATTTGTTCCCAACTCATCTTATTCCAAATACCTATGAGCTTTAGATAATGATAACAAAGATGACCCGAGACTAGAAACGAAACAGAATTTGCAATGCCGACAAAATACTATGAGCAATTTAAACCAATGCTAACAATGAACACTAGGCACTGATATCACTAGACCCCCACAATATTTGACACCCATGATGAACACTGATATCACTAGATATGAAGACAATTACCAACAACTTAAGAAATTATAGACAGTAGAGAGCTAATTAAGACACCTAATGATGTAATATTCCTAACACCCCCCATAAAACATCATTCTCCAAATGGGGATAAGTGGACCAACAATACTTGATGACCACGTTCAGTAGTTCAAACTTCATCATAAGGCATGAAGACTGATATCACTAGATATAAAGACAATTACCAACAACTTAAGAAATTATAGACAGTAGAACCTTTCGACACCATATACAGAAGATATGGAATAACCTGTGAAGACCATTCCTCAAAAACCAAAATTGCTCGTCATTGAAAATGACACACATTATAAAGAATCTGACCTGTACCTCGATAGTTTAAGAGCATAATTAGGACAACCTTTTGCATTAACACTAGTCCTTTCATCTCAAATTTCTAAGTTAATCCGCACACATGAAATCTTTGCATTAATATCTGAAGATACATGTAATTGTTTCAAAAAATTGGACATTAATAAGTTGGGAGCTTAATAGTCCTTTGGAAGGACCACGTGGTATAGTCACTCCTAGCTATTATGTTCCCAAGTGACACCTGTTATCTTCACACACTGAAAACATCTTTCAAAAGACCTTGCAATGCTTGAAAGCTTAACAGGAGAATTTTAAAATTTGTGCCATGTGAAAAAATAATTGTTTTGCCGCACTTCATGTGTTAACAATACACACGTATTGTCCAACCTAGATGTTATTTTTTTGTCATGTTTGGAATTTGAAAGACTTTTTATGACGTTCCAAACTGCCACCATTTGAACACATACCCACGTCATTCCTGTATACATGCGTAAACAAGTACACTAATATACTGAATTTCCCTCACTGCTACATACGTCAACATCCATGTTGGCCAAGTTTCATTTGCTAGCACTACTACATACTTAGAACCTCCATTGTGAACAATTTTTATTTACCCACACTGCTTGATACGTAAACCTCCATGTTGTCCAGGTTTCAAGGCTCAAAGGTCACGATTTTTAAATGTTGAATCAACTTTGATTTTCTATTAAGCCACATTCACATAACTTCCTACACATACCTAGACAAATATAGTATTATTGTTTTTTTCATTTGCAAGCACTACTGCATATTTATCCCACCACACACACTTACATGGTATCCACATACTATTCACTACTCAAATTGTCAATAGAAAGAGGAAAATGTATAAAAAAAATTATACTCTTAGTATACCTCCTTCACTTAACAAAATTTCTTCTAGCTTCGGATGAAGATTTCCTAGGCTAACAACATGAGTAGCTTCATCTTTGGTTTGATCACAATCTAAATTGACCAAAAAATCTGCCATATTGTTGCCTTCTCTATAGGTTTGAATGAGTTGATGATGGCCTAACTTATCCAGTACTAACCAAATTTGTTTTAATATATACCCCAGTTTCCAATTTACAAATTTACACTCACAACATGCATTTAAGAGAATCAAAGAATCTCCATCTATTTGAATCTTTGTGAGCTTAAAACTAACTACTAATTTTAAGCCTTGTAATAAGTCTTGGGCCTCCACTGCATTATTGGATCCAATTTGTAACTTAAAAGACTTTGCACACAAAACCATACCCTTATTATCTCTAATGATAAGCCCTACTCTAGGGGAACTTGGATTTCCCCTGGCAGCTCCAAAATTCATCTTAAAAAAACCATTGGTGGTGGCTTCTAGGTTATCTTTGCTCTATCAACTTTTTGTGCTATCTGATGCAAACTTCCTTTGAAAGGAAAAGTGAGAAGAGGCCAAACCATCATTAACTTTGAGTCCCAATCAGAAAAAATTATCCAATATGTTTTGCTTTATACACATAACCATTTACTATTCTGAAATAGATTGCTCTAAACTGATTAAGACCTAATTAAGATTATTTTTTTCTTTTTTAAAGATACGTCTATTTTTTGCCCACCATAAATCCCAAACAACTGACGTCAAATTAACACTCCAAATGCTTGCAAAAAAGGAGTTTCTATAAAGCTCTGGCCAGCTTGAAAATAGTTTCCAAGACTATCTAGTAATGGTGATTACCAATTCATTTTGTTTGCTATAAACAACCAACATGTTTGTGCTACTGGGCATGACAGAAATAGATGGTTTACATCTTCACATTCTCTTTCACAAAGTACACATTTAAAAGGCTTTGCAATCCCTAGTTTCGAAAGTCTATCACTTGTCAGTATTTTGTTTTTGATGGCTAACCATGAAAAGCACCCTACCTTAAGAAAAATCATTGCATTCCAACATAAGTTATAAGCTCTTTGTACCATTACATGTGAGCCAGTCTGTGAAATTAACTTATAACCCTCCCTGACTGAATAACAACCTAAATTTGACTTTGCCCATAGTAACCTATCAACGCCTATTGTCAACGCCTATTGTTTGATAAACAATCATTTTCTTAAGGATAGATTGCAGTAAAATCTTATGCTCATTATTGATTGGATACCCTGAACAATCCTTCCATTTTACCCTACCAGTCAAAGAGTCTACATGATCAATGTAATCTTTGACTCTTGTTCCCCAACTTTCTAACAACGGGATTTTTGAACTTTCAAAGTTGTGTAATGAATTCAAACTTGGATACCCATTCCAAGAATCTTTCCAGAAAAGTGCTTCATTACCATTATTTACCTCCCAAGTTAAGTACGAGACAACGAATTTTCTGCAAGAAACTAAGAAGTTCCACATTACAAAACCTGAAGGGGGATTTAAAACTGTAAGAATCCTTGATGGATTTGCATTATCCAAATATTTAAGTTGCATTAGCTTGCACCATTTCAAATTAGGCTTTGTATACATACGCCGTACCATTTTTGCACCTAATGTCATATTTTTTTTTGCCATATTGTAAAGACCCGCACCACCTTTTAGTTTCTCCAAACACGTGGTTTCCAATGAAATTAAAAGGATTTTTTTTTGCTATCCATATTACCAATCCATAAAAAAAATTTGATCAACTTTTGAATCTGAACTATAATGAATTTTGGAGCTTTTGGAACTAACATTTAATAATTTGGGATTGTGGAGAGCACTGTTTTTACCAACAAAATTATGCTTGATAATGACAACCATCTTTCTTTCTAAGACATTATTTTTGCTTGTATACTTAGAATAATTGTATTCCAATAAGATATCTTATTTTGACTTGCAAAAAAAGGAATACCAAGATATTTACAAGGAAGATAAGCTTGTTGGAAACCTAGTAACTTCACAATCCGCTTTTCAACAACAAATTTTGTATTGAACACATACACTTTCGACTTTCCCTCATTTATTCTTTGACCTGAGGCTAAACAATAGTAATCCAGTACTAATTTAATATGCTCTACTTCTAATACAACAACCTTACCAAAGAGTAATGTATCATCAACAAACAAATAATGAGTTGATGTTATATGTGTATCTGGAATAGAAATTCCATGAATGGATCCTTGTTCATGAGCTTTATGAATTGACCTACTCAAGGCCTCGGCTAATATTATGAATAGAAATGGTGATAGTGGATCACCTTGACACACCCCTTGAGTTGACCCAAAAAAACCCATTGGAGATCCATTCAGTAACATTGTAAAATTAACACCTGACAAGCAAGCCATGATCCACTTACACCACTTGTTAAAAAATCAAAAATATAATAACACTTGCTTCAAGAATGCCCAATCTACCCTATCATATGCTTTCTGCATATCCAGTTTTATAATCATGGAGGAAAGCTTTTTTGTAGCAATAGTGTGAAAAACTTCATGTGCTACAATGGCACCTTATGTTGTCTCCCTTCTAGGTACAAAGCCACCTTGCTCTTCTAATATTATTTTAGATACAAGAGGATGTAAACGTAGATATATAGCCTTAGTGAAAAATTTATATATCGTGTTACAAAGTGAAATAGGTTTGAAGTCAGAAAAAGTACGTGGTGAGTTGATCTTTGGAATGACAGCAATATAGATAACATTGAACTTCTTTAACATTCCACTTGATTTTCTTGATTCCTCCATTGCATTTAGAATATCTATTCCTATGAAATCCCAACATTTCTGATAAAATATTGTCGTGAATCCATCAAGACCTAGTGCTTTGTCAGGTGACAAGGAGAATACTTCTTTTACTTCCTTTAATGTAAATGTAGCCAACAGTTTCTCATTATCTGCAAGAAGGATTAGCTTTGGAATTATTTGAAGATCTTCTCTTTCCTTTGCCAACTGAGCATTATCAACCTTATTAGCAAATAACAAAGATGATAAGAATTTAATGCCTTCATTTTGAATATCTTCTTCCTTTGTTATACAAACCCATGTGACACTATCATGTACTAAAAAAAATAGAATTTTCAAACCTCTTAATTTGTGCTAAAATATGGAAAAAAAAATGTATTTTTGTCTCCATCCTTTAACCACAATTCTCTTGACTTTTACCTCCAATACACTTCTCTTTAAGGCAATTCCTTCCACTCCTCTTGCAATTGCTTCTACTCTTCAAATAATACATTGTCTAAACCATTAGCAATATTTCTTCTTAAATAATTAAAATACTACTTTATTTTCATTCTATTTAAAATTTAAAATTATACTTTCTCCAAATAAAAACTATTTACTAGTATATTTTCTCCTTAAATAATAAAGTACAACTTTATTTTCATTTTGTTTAAAATTTAAATGCATACTTTCCCCTAAAATGATAAACAATTACTCTTTTATCATTGTCCTTAAAATTTAGAAATAAGTAATGATTTTCAATTACTATGACAACCACCTTCATAAAAATATCAAGCAAAATTTGTTGAACAAATTCAAGTCCCCCTTCTTAAAATAACTAAGTACCGATTATAGGTGTGTATAGAAGGAATTTTTTTGAGAACGAGATTATTTATATATTAGGATCTTTCATAATAATCATTTAGAAAATAAAAATAACATTTTGAACAACAGTTATACAAGTTAGTAAATATTTTAATAATCATAATTTATAATGATATTAATTAATTTCAAATATATATTTTGAGCATTCTTATATTATAATAAAATAGAATATCAATCACCAAAAAATTATCACTTAAAATATTTTTAATTTGATGCGAAAGATGACTTGTTTTTGAGATTTAATTCATATAACATTGAGATAAGTTCAAAAAGATGAAAATACTACTTTTGTTCTAAACGGTTACACAGATTTTCTTTTCATTAAGCAATTACATTTTTAATCATTTGTAGAACTTAAAAAGATATTTACTTAGATTGAATACATGACTACTTATTTTTTGAGAGGGTAGATTAATATATTGTCTACTCAGCATTCTTGAATGTACATTTAATTGTATTTATTAATTAATTTTGAATTTTACTTAATTAATTAATTAATACAATTAAATATGCGTCATGAGTGTTAGATAGGCATTCTCGTTGCACATAAATGATGACGCCGAGATATTATCAAACCAAATTAATATAAATCTCCTACTCTAAAACAAGGCCTATCTAACACTCAGGTGCACATTTGACCATTGTTGCTTATCTACAAGGAAACCGTTAAAGTAGTTAAAATTTAGGGGTAGAGGTACATTGTACCCAATGGCATATGATGCTCCCTACACATGCATTCAAAAGGAATCAATAACCAGAGATATCTTAATAATCCATACAAGAAACACTCAACCCTGCTACATTTGGGTCAATTATTGCCGCTGAGAGTGCACCCAAATGCCTTATTTCATTTGACAACGTGTGTCGTGAGAGAAAGAGTGAGTTGAGAATCTCCTATGATCAACGTATGAAGTCCAATTGACAAGAGTCTTCTACCGTCCTCTGCAACAGTGCTCAGATGCTCACATGGACTCAAAACAAACTCAGCTTTCATAGATTTCCCAGATGCCACATGAACCCTTGTAAAACCAATCAGTTGTTTCTGAGGCACCCCTCTGTGAGTTGCGGGAGGTTTAGAGTATAAGAGCATAACATGACTTCCATCCATGCTTCCATGGTTATAAACCAACACCTGCAATGTAAACTTGAGTTCTTGGCAAGCTATATACTCATCAACATAAATGTGGGGGGATTCCACTTTGCTCTCTGTTGAAACCACCTCTGAAAGTGAATGAACACGATTCTCTAAAACCCTGGGGACGAAAAGATCCTTGTTTGATGATACAAATTTATAAGAAAATTTTGAATAACTCAGTCCATGACCAAATTCGAAGACAGTTTCCCCTGTATAGAATCGATATGTTCGGCCTGGGTATCCTGTAGACGAATTAGGACGCATGTTCATAACATTCATGGGCACTTTGGTGAAGTCTTGAGGGTACCATGTAACAGGCAACCTGCCACCTGCAATGCTTTTATAGTTATTTTTCTTGCACAACTAAAACATCAATTTGTGTGATGTAACGTACATGATGGTAACGGTTAAAGGGAAGAAGAAACATTTGCATTCCATTTGATTAGTACATAAATGGTATTTTTTATTTATTGTTTCTAATAGTAAAAGAAAAGTAATGGTGTAAAAAGGATTCCAAAACAATAAAGAGGTGAGAGATTCCAAAAAAAGGGATATTTAGAGTCATGTGAGTCAAGTGTTTCACTAAATAGTCCCTTGTAAAGACAACCCCTACCCATGATATATGGTAAATAACAGACTTCAACTCGCTAAAGCCTCTCATGTCTGTTTAATTAGTTCTGAGCTCCATAGAGCATAGAGGTAAAATTGAATAAGCAACCATCTAAATGTGAAGATATTCAAGAAAAGGTGACTCGGCCTAACCTGGATTGTAGTCTCCAAAAATTACTTCTGCTAGTGCTTGGCCACCAGCTTCTCCTGGGTAACCAATCCACAAAATACTAGATATGCGAGGATCTTCTTTTGCAAATGAGACATCCACAGGGCCTCCACACATGAGAACAAGTATAACTGGTCCTTTAGAAGCACCTGCAACTTTAGAGATTAGTTTTTGTTGCTCTCCAGGAAGAGTGAGATCTATGCGATCATGGTCTTCTGTTTCTTGTGTTTGGTCCAATCCCATAATCATGATTACAGCATCAGCTTGTGCTGCAATCCTTTCTGCTGCTTCAAATCCATCAGTGGAAGTACAATTCACATACTCACATCCCGGAGAATATGATATTCTCTTGGTGTACCTCATAAGGCCTATAAGGGGAGTTATGAGTTTGCAAGCAGTACCTACAAGATCAACGACAAACATCCTCATTAATAATTCAGAATCTGAGATTATGATAAAAGTGATGCTTGTGTATTTTACTACTGTGTGATTCATTCTTGTATGGAAAACTCTCTTGCTGGGTACCCCAAGGTAAAACTAGCGGACTTCTACAATTCCCAGAGCTGGGGTGATTCCTCTTACTAATTGGATGCAATCCAAAGGTCTCCTGTCTGGAATGAATATTAATTGCATGGCCCTAGAAAATGTATTCCCAGGTGAGCTTCAAAATCAGATGTCCTACTAAGCAGGAGCCAGCGTCTGAGCCCTGAGGCTTACCAGAAAAAATTTAAAAAACTTACTAGTTAAAAAACCTCAATGGCAAATATGAAATTCTGTAACACACCTGCATAATCTCCAAGTGATGCATTTAATGCATTTGCATTAGGTCCTATTAGTGCTAGAGAGGCCACTTTTGACTTCAGTAATGGCAAAGTATTGTCCCTGTTCTTCAAAAGCACTATCCCTTGTCTAGCAGCATCTAGTGCTAGGTGACGATGCTCATCAGAACATACATCTTCGCGCTTCAGATTAGCATATATTTGACGGTTGGGGTCACCATCAAAGAGACCAAGGCGAATTTGCACAGAAAATAAATTGAAAAGGGCTCGATCAATAGATGACTCATGAAGCTTTCCCTTTTGAATTGCCTGTAATGTGTGACGAAGCAAATATGTTCCACAGTTAATATCCATTCCTGCAAATAGAGAAAATGGCACACATGGCAATGTTTTCATCAGAGGTACACTTATGAGAACATTCATACTTTATGTGTCCTGTATAAAAACATGCTAGCCAGATGCATCAACTGCTTCATTCGGGTGTAACAAAGAGGTACCGTACAGGCCTACATATTCAGTAAGGCGCCTTCAAAATTGTGAAGGCAATCAAGCTTCAGATCTTAATAGAATAAGTGTTGATCCTACCTGCTTTCAAGACATCTGCAACTGCATCTTCAGGAGTTTTTACATATTTCTGATTCTCATAAATGACCGCAACAGCATCACAATCAGAAACAATGTACCTGAAAGGTTTAATGAAGATGATAAGTGCTTCTGTAACTGAGAAAATTTTCTGCAACATAAAATATATTATAACTATGTAATGATTATTTCCAAATATGTAGTTTAAGAAATTTAGACAGTGCCATTAAGTTTTGGTCCAAGAATCAATAAAATGCTGTGAGAACTCACCCTTCAAATTGCCACTCAGATCTTATCAATTTGGAAAGGAAATCGTGATTTGCACAAGCTGGAACTCCATTTACCTGATTGTAGGAGCACATCATACAACTTGCATGACCTTCTTTCACACAGCTCTTGAAGGGTGGGTGGAAAGTATCTTCCAAGTCTTGTTGATTAACCTGCAAGCATAAGCGATTTAAATAGGACCTAATACAGAATATATGATACATTGAGCATGCAAGTGCATATTAGATTTAGCTCTAAGGATATAAAATCAGGAAGATCCAAGAATTGTGCTATACAAATGTAGAAAACCAAATGAATAAATTCTTGAATTTAATCCCAGGGTCAAACATAAAACAAGCCTTGTTGATCCATACCAGACAAAAGAATGAGAATTAGATGCCAACTGCAATTCATGAACTTAAACATTGTAAATGATAATTTTTCTGAATTCATATTAGTTTGGTTATACTTATTTTGGTTGACTATATTTTTTAATATTTTTAAGGTTCCTAGTAGAATCTCCAACGTAATCCCGGCACAAGAAGCAGGAGTAAAAGAGCCAAATTCAAAGTTTTTGCCTATCAGTAACCATCCAACACTATTTATTTGCAAGTTGGAAAACTGTCCTATCCATCTATTTAGTCCAAGAAAAGAGCCAAGGGGTTTCACTGTGCATGATGCACACTACCCTAATTGTCTAAACCCGATACCCAGAATTTGTTTACACTTTACAGGTAAGCCATGAAGCCTGACATGAAATACCATTAAAAAATCTTGGATTGGAATTCTCACTTCAGAAAGGACAGTTCCTTTCAGATTTCATCTTAGTCCAGCTTGTATATATTTGCCATCAGGCTTATCTTGTTAATGTTTGGCATCACAGTTTCTACACATCAGCATTCTGGTTGTCCAAACTTTTTACCATTTCTACATCTATGCCAATTCTCTTCTTCAAAGGATCCTATGACCAGATCTGAAAATGAGCAGAGCCAACTCTGCACGGAATTTCAAACTGGTTATGAAATTCACAAACATTAATCGAGAAGATTTCATAACTGACAGTTTTAGCTGAGATGGGTCCCATAAGTTGGTATCAAGTCAACTTTTGACAGCATTATTAAGCATCCTTAGTCAAGTCTGTGGCAATACTTATCGCAGATCATCACTCAGGAAGAGATGAGTTCTGGGCACAATGCCCGACCACCAGAGGCATATGATGGACAAAGGGACGACCAAGTTCTTGAGAAGTTCTTCTACGACATGGATCAGTACTTGGATACCTTGTTGGGATATACAGATGAAAGCAAAGTTAGAACTGTTGGTGTAAATAGTGACTTTATCAAACTAGTTAGCTGAGATGGGTCCTATTCACATTTCTTAAGTCTCCACTTAGGGACTTCTATAGTTTTGTCTCACCTTGAATGTGGTTGAGACAAGTGTACTCACTTTGTGAGACACCTCTTGCATGCACACTTGCCACTCACAGAACACTTGTCATGTGAGTTAATAAGTGTTCCATCATTGGAAGGGTAGTCAACCATTGTGTTCGACTTGCCTACCTTCACCACCTTGCCTATATAAGCAAGGTTACTTTGTACATTCAAATCATCTCTTGATAATAACAATTAGGCTTATTTGTGTGCAAGTATTTTGTGGAAGTTTCTTGGTTTTTGCTTAATGATCTTGTTAATCATAGTGTTGGCGTTTCAATTAGCACCTCTGGAGTGCTTATTGGAAACGGACAGCTATTGCAAGTGTTATAGTACTGCTCTTCAAATTATAGAGAGGAAGATCTCTCTTTGCTGATGTTCTACGTAAAAAAGGGTAC
>CM021106.1:462058512-462125071 GCA_007115665.2 Sequoiadendron giganteum
TGGCAAACAACGTACTAGAAACAACAAGGTACGAAGATATGGATATCAAGATTTCTGAGGAGGAGGAACTCTTGTCCGAAGTGTAGGCTGAAATCCAAATCTTTAAACAACATCAAACGATAGCAATCAATAACAAAATATCCAAGGAGGAAGAATCCTTGTCTGAGGAGGAGATTGAAACAATAAACTATTAAAAACAAAGACGTTGGATCAACTCAAAACTTAGATCAAATGTGCATACGCCATATGACTTTCTTCTTCAAGCTTTTCCAAAGAATTACAAAGATTGGGACAGTAAAGGCACGATATCATGCACAATTATGATCAACCAACAAACTCTCATCCAAGAGTGAACAAATACAAACAAGCAAACACTACCAACAATGGCGCAGCAATTTTGCGGAGTAAATAAAGGTTAAAAAAATAATGAGCCCAAGGCTCTTATTTATAGAAACTCAAAGGAGTAGGAAACCCTAAAATCTCCTTCAGTTAACAATTAGTTATTGCCAATCAGCAAGAATTATTCCTAAGTCTAAAAGTAGGTGAGCAAACATTTAACTGGAAATCTACTTCAGTTAACTAAAACTAAACAAAAGTCAAACTGGGAATCTACCTCAGTTGATTAAAACCTAACTAAAAGTGACCTTAAATTATAAATGTGCCTCCAAAATAGACATCCACCTTTAATGGAGATCTAAGATCCACAAATCTTGGGAGTCAAATTAGACATCCTTGATTAGTGAGATCTGACATGCATGATCTATGGGATCTGGAGTTAACTTGGAAAAGGGCATCAAGTTAACTTCAATCATAGTTATTGTCTTTCTAGAGGGTAGGACGTCCTTCTTGGTGTGCTTTACACCTCATCATCTTTGGCCAACGATTCTTCTAACCATGTGTTGACTTCTTCATACGGAGATCGTTACATGCATGTCAATCATCAGCTTACCGCTTGTCAGCAACTTGATGTATGTATCTCCTTCATTCTTCTTCCCTTAGGAGAGTTACTCCTTTTCTTTGTCTATGTTTCCACTTTGACATGGAAGGTAGTGTAGTATTAACCGGTGGCGGCTCTGTGTTGGGAATAACTACCTTCCGCGTTCCTTTGCAGCTTTACGTTTCTGACATTTCCCTTGATCTTTCTCAACAAAAGAGTATTGTATGATGAAACCGCGGAGCTTGATGATGAAACCGCAAAGCTTGACCGTGAACACTCCAGCTATGAGAAATGTACAAGAACTCGCTGCACATGCAAAATTCTAATGGTTACAATCCTCTAAATTGGCCTGGGAAGGCTATTAGATATACAAGGTGAAACCATTATGTAACCTGTGGACTTGTGTCTATGCTTGTCAATTTGTCCAAATTGACCTCTGGGTGTGCCCGACGCAGGTCGGTGTCAATCGTTTTCAGAAAATCATGGAGTAAGACCATTTTGGTCTTGTATTCGTGTTGGGGAACTGCATTTTGAAAACCTTGAAGATTGACTGTGCACACAATGCTATTCGGACAACTTTTTCTGGAACTGCTAAAAATAGCCTTGCCGGGGTAATTTTTACGAGAAATTATGAGACGTGGGTTTTGTTGAGAACAATTTTCTAAACAAACCCAGATCGTCAGAAATTCAAAAAAATGTATTTTTCTATGACATGCAAGAGCCCTTCGATAGCAGAGGCAGTGAGGCACCAGAAAATGATTTTTCCCGAAAAAATCCAACACATGGGTTATGTTCGTGCTTCAAAGCTGAATAAACCCAATTTGTTTGTTTTTCAATTTTATGACTTTTTTCGGAAACCCTAAAAAATACGGGCAGTAGGGCTACTTTTTCTAGAAAAATCTAACATGTGGGTTTTGTTGAAAAAGCTTTGCTGATCATACCCAATTGGTCCTATCTATGATTATCCGTTGTTTTCTTGGACATGCAAGAATATCTAAGACAAGAAAAGAGGAAAAAGACAAGAATTTTGGAAGTTTATCAACTGCCTCTCTAGATTTGCTGGAAAATTATGCTTGTAGATGCAACCTCTGATACACTGTCCCTTTGTGCAACTGATCTTCAAAAATATGAAGAACGGTGAAAACCCTTCTGTCAGATCTTGAAAAGACATTTTGGAGAAGAAAATACTATTCTTGAACTCCTCAACCTGCAAAGAAATAATGAAGAATGGATGCCTAGATGCTTTGATATGTCAATTTGGAGTTGCAAGCATCAATTGGGCGCCAACTCATGATGGATGAGTCATTTTGCCTGATCTGGAGTTCCCGGGAGTGAAAGGTTGTTTAAATAGACAATTTCAATCAACTAAGACTCCCTTTGACTTTAGGCGTCCCTTTGAGGAGTTGAACACTTTTTTCATTTATTTTTTATGGTGAAGTGCCTCTATTCGATCCTCGATCCTAGTTGTTTGATTGACCTTGAAGTGTCATTGACGAATCCATTGCCAAGTTGAGTCAACTCTGAAAAGGTATGCCTAGGAGCTGCCAAGTCTAAAACCTGAATCTGAAACCTCAAATTCAAGGGCGCCTTTTCCCAGCAGGGGTGCTTTTAGCCTCAGACTTAGTCAAATTCTTCAATGTTCTTCAGTTTCTCCAATTTGACCCTGCGTGCTCTGATCTAAGATCTTGGTTGACTGATGAATCTGTTGATCTTGCTGGTGCGTGGGATGGAATGTCAGCTCAGCCTTGGAAAGGATGATTGACTTCCCAAATCTTGAAAGTTGATTTGGATGCCTCAAATCCTAGGGCACCCCTAGCCTGCAGGGGCGCCTTTGACTATTTGACTTATGATTTTCAACTTGCAAGCTCCTACGAACTGCCCCAGCTTGGTCTTTGTTGTCAGGTGTTTGATTTGTCTGTTGTCTTCGCTAATGGTGTCATTGTTGAGACGGATCAAGATAGAGGAGGTTATCCTAGAAGTGATTAAGCTGGCAAACAACATCTGATTGCCCAAAAAGATGGGCGCCTTTCCTCAGTAGGGTCTCTTTTCCTTAACACTTGTTCAATTTTCTAATGTCCTTCATTCCACCTTCACCTTTGGTGTTTTCTACTTGATCCCTGCCTATCACTACTTGACAGGTCCTGTGCACATGCAACTAGATTGGCTGCGAAGCTGAGAGTATGTTGAACAAATGCCTTGAAGAAAGCAGTTGCTGAAGACCTCATCAGGTGACTCAAAATGATGTGCGCCCTTGGCCTACAGGGGCTCCTTTGCCTTGATGTGCATTGATTTTCCCTCCATTTGGCATGCTTGAATGATTAACAGTTGTTGTCTTTTGATGTGTCTCGCAAGCTGACAAACAGGTTCATTGCGAAACTAAGCTGATGCTGGAGAGATTACCCGAAGACAGGCTTGTTCAACAACTGAGATTTTGAGCATCTAATTCAAGGGTGCCCCTGGTCAGCAAGGGCTCTTTTTTTATGTTTTGACTACTATCTCTGATGCTATTTTCCTTCAGCACCTTTTGTTTTTGCCTCCGTTGTCAATGATCGATGAAACAGGTGAACCTGCTTGATGATGCGTTAGAAAGTCAGCAGAATTACGAAGGAGATGACTATCTTGGCAAGACTTGATGACTACCTTTGACCTCTTGAACTCAGGGGCGCCCCTGGTCAACAAGGGCTCTTTTGATTGCAGCTTCATCATTTCCTTTAAGATCTTCATCTCTTCATGTCTCACGTTCGCCGTGCAGCTTGATTGATTTGAGCTTTGTCATTGATGACGTGGGCGTGTGTATCCTAGCAATCATCTTCAGCATGCTACATGTACAGGTGTTGGAAAAATGACTAAGGCATTCAACTACACAACTTTCTTGGTAGCAAGGCGTTCATTTTCTAGACTTAGTCAATTTTCAACATTTTTCACTTTTGAAAATCCCCTTCATCGCAGAGCATCTTTTCGAGCATTTTCGCCATGGATTCTGCGTTGAAGCTTTTGAAGCTTAACTTTCAGCATCTGGTACTAGCCAATCTGCCATTAATGGCTGCAGAGCTCCTAACTTTAGTCCTGAAAAATGAAAATAGACCCACCAGAGTAAAACTAACTTTTTGGTGGTTTTGACTTTGACCAATGTGATCGTGAAGTCAATTCATCCTATCGAAATCATTTTCAATGAATTCTGGCAAGGTCCTATTTTCAGGGGTTTCCCTAAAAATAGGGGCACGAAACCCTAATTTTCAAATTTTCAAAATTTTGCACACATGTTCCTTGACAAAGACCTTATGTTTGGTTTGACCTAAAACAGACTTTTGATGGCATTTTTACATGATTTAGCTCAATTTAAGCAAAATGCCAAAAAAAATGTTTTGGGTACAACACAACATGGTATCAGAGCCATTCAAGAAAAACTCTTCCCAAAGTCTCACATCTAGCCTAGTATAGAGTTCCATGCAATTTGATTTGCATGTAAACTTGATCTTTGTTTGGGCATGATCTCAAATTTTGTTTGGTTTCATTGAGGTCGATCTCTTTTAGAAAGAGGTCTCGTGAGCTCCATTGTGGGGTTAAAATTTTGGAGCAGCTGTGTATTTTGTTTACAGAGAAGAGGCCACACAAACCTCTAGAAAGACCATCAACCTACTTGCCACACACAACCACATAGCTTCAATGACTCCCTTACACAGGCCCTCAAGGAGGAATCACCAAACTATTCTGCAGATATTGGACTCTCATTGGGGTTCGGTAGCAACACCATACCTCCAACAACGACTCCATAATTCAATGGTTACTCATCATTATTGACAAGCGCTGGCAACTTGAACCTTTGATGCAAGGCATTCATCAGGAAGGATCAAGGTATAACTAGTGGTGTATTTATTGGAGTGATTGTTTGTGATTAAAGACATCAACAAGTTTGCGCCTCCCTCCAAGCACTCACAGCCCACCATCTTCTTCACCTCCTAACCACTGAATACTTCAATTGATGCTCACAGATATTTACGGCATGTCATTCATTGCTTTGGTAATGGCTATTTGGCAATGATTCAAGAAGGCATCAAATCCTCATAGGTGTGGGTCTTTGTTTGGCCACACAAGCTAAACTAGGGGAGTAGCAATTCAATTTGCCA
Source organism: Sequoiadendron giganteum (assembly GCA_007115665.2). Taxonomy (NCBI): domain Eukaryota; kingdom Viridiplantae; phylum Streptophyta; class Pinopsida; order Cupressales; family Cupressaceae; genus Sequoiadendron; species Sequoiadendron giganteum. Next base: position 462,063,577 of record CM021106.1, read on the forward strand.
AGTCAAGGGTTTCGGGACATTTTTATGTTTGCATAGTAGCATTTCAAACACTAGATCGCAGCCTCCATAGTCCCACATGGCCCCTCATCTAAAGAGGCATGTTGAAGATAAAAGCTTGCCACAATTGTCAAAAGGTGACTCCCACATGGCAATTCACTTCAACGACTTCTTTTTTGCAGACCGAGTCAACCACAACCATTGGCCCTTTATGTTTTTGTTGTTACTTTTTTTGTTCGCATAACCTTTTGTATTGTATTGGATGTTAGCATTATCTAAACATAAAATGCTAGATACCATAATAGGATATTAGTTTAAATGTGAATATTAAATGTTAGCCTTTAGTAGTTAAAATTTAAATAAACCAGTAACATTAATTACTACATAAACATCAATTTCATCAACAGCATAATCAGAGGAGTTTTTCACAATGTTTGTAAAGGGAGGGAATTTTTTTCATTTCAGCATAACTTGCAAACCATAAGTCAGAATTTCAATTGTGAATAGTCAATGGAAAGCTATTTCTGTTCCAAAGACTTTAGCATTGAGATGAATTAAAAATTGTGTTGTTTAACACAATTTTGTCTCCTCCTTTAACAGGAAAACTTTAAGTTTCTAAGTGCAAAATTAGGCACATATGATTATTGTATCTTTTGATTACTTGCCCATTTCATTGGAAACAACATCACACTCAATTATAAAGTGCCATTATTCGCTAGATTGAAATTGTTATATGCACTAAAACATATAAAGTGTCGATTTAGGGGGGATCAAAATAATCAAAGGGGGGGTGTCATTGTCATCGTGCCTTGAGCACTTTATATTTCTTTTACATTTCTTTCGTGATTCTAAGTTTGCAACTCAAAGAATGTGGGAATGATTGGAAAGAAGTATGGACAGTTCATCTCCTCAACCATCACCTATTGCATTAGAATTCCAAGACGCTCCACCAAGAGCATCCAGAGATTCTTTATCACTTCTTTGGTACTTGTTCTACATCAATCTTCACATGGAGCATTTGCGCAGCATTCAAAGAAGTCATCGTCATCTTATGGGGGGGTTACATAGTCTCTCTTCATTGTATCATCTCTTTTTTGGAAGGTAGCTTTTTTTCCCACAGGGATTTCTACCTCTCTCCGCTTTATAAGAGATTGTCATGTACATGGGTACCTATAATGGCTAGTAGTCGGGACCCATCATTATCTTGCATATATTACTCCCTAAGTTGCACTTAAGGGGGGTGTTGGTGTAAATAGTGATTTTATCAAACTAGTTAGCTATTAACCTAACTCGGAGAGTCCTATTCACATTTCTTAAGTCTCCACTTAGGGACTGCTATAGTTTTGTCTCACCTCATGTAATGTCCCCTTTTTAGCTCGTTTCAGTTTCTCATTGAGTTAGCCTATTATTTGACCCTCATAGGCTAATACTATGGGTTAGAGGGTCCTGTGTGGCAGATATCTGGTTCGTTGGTGATGATTCTCTTCTTCAGAGTTTGGCGTTATTCAGGTTTAGCCTTTGGGAGAGGTGTTGGACTCAATTTGTGCACACTTACTATTTATAGTAACTCACTTGATTGTCTGAGTCCAATATTACTATTTTTGGAAAGGCACTTGGATGCACAGTGGATGCAATGGTCGAACTCTTGGTTTAGATGGCATGGAAAACTGATGATTAATGAGCGAGATATGTTATTTTAATTATTATTAAAGTTAATTTTTAATAATAATTAATTATTAAAAAGTACATGATATAATGACTTATTGACTTTATTTAAAGGGGTCACTAAAATATTATAAGTCAAAAGTCAAAGTATTATTTTGGGCGCCCCTTTTAATGAAAAAGTATAAAGTGCAACAAAAGCACATGATATAATATATTTTAATGATTTTAATACATTTTGGGAGTCGTGCTTTTTGAGGAGGCATATATATACTTTGAAAATTCATTTTTTGTCTTCTTCTACACTCGTCGTTTATGTGCTTTTTGAGCTTTTACTTTGGAGGATGTGAGAACCAGGGGTTTTCAGTATTCATGGCATTGGAAAGCATAGCTGCTTCAGTGTTTTCAGCCTCCTGAGGGTGTGCAATACCATCTGAAGGAAGCTTTAATGGTGGCTGCAAATCAGTAGTCATACCTGAGCCTATTTGTGAAGTTCTTGAAGGGTTTGTGGTGGAGAATCAGAAGTATTTTGAAATCTGTTTGTGATTGGTTGCTGAGTCATGCTAGGCTGCACCATCTGAGCTTCTACAGGCCGTACAAGTCACTATTATCAGCTGTGCAAGGTTTTGAAAGAGGCGTTTGGGTTTTCAAGTCAAAACACCTATCTATTTGTGTTGCATTCACTTAAATCTTGGGCGACCATATTAAGATTGTCATTTGCTGCTTGCTGGCCGTACTATGCTCACATTACAAGGCCGTACTGTATCACAGCTGCAAGGCCATACCATTTTCTGAAGGTGGCAATTGGGGTTTATGACAAAAACGCCTCATCCTTTGAGCAGCAATCACTTCTATTGAGGGCATTTGGTGACTCAATGATTATTGGCTGCAACATTAAGTGGAGAACTATTTACTGCAAATCAATCCACCTGGGGTTCATCTCTGCTGCTGTCAAGGAGTTTCAGATTAGCAGATTTCTTCTCTTGCATCCCGGGTATGAGATTTGTATAAAAAGTTCAATGATAAATTAATGCAATATATACATGATGAGTTTGCTGCATTTACCGTAGTTACTTTACAACCATTTGTAATTACCTTGCATACATTGTATATCTCTTTTCCTACGTTTGCATCCATTGGCATTATTATCAAAAACAAAAAAACAAGAAAACTCAGAAAACACAAAAAAAATCAAACCAGCAGTTGCAAAGAATTTGTCTCAAGGAGAACAAGGATTCTTACAGTGGTATTAGAGCGGTCTCCTGCCATCTTGTGGGGTATCAGTTTCATGAGCAGAGAATTTAGACATTACACTAGGGGTACATAACAGTGGGAGCCACCTGCAATTCCTGAAGATGAGACAGTTTCAGGGGTATTGGGTTATACATCATTCCAGCTCCAGCTCCAATGATAGTGTGACCAGCATTATGGCTGACAGGGATAAAGGACGTGCACAATCAATCAGTCCCGATTCAGAGGCAAAGAGGAGATTCAACAATATAATGGATATGATGTTGCAATTGATGGGAACTATGCGACAATTTGTGCCACCCCAGCATACAGGCTACCAAGGGCAGACGAGTGGTACACAGGGTTTGGGACAGCCACAAGTGGCTGTATAGCAGTCTACTACCTCTGTTGGATCAGTCCTTAGACCCAATCAACCTACTTTTGCTCCTAGGGAGGAGCCACAGGCCCCACAGCCTCTGCCATTTCAAGTGCCACAACATCATGTTCTCGCTGCAGGAGATATCACCAAGTACCATGCAGAGTATATGACCTTAGCTCCAGAGATTAGGGAGGCCTTACCACTTAATCAATTTCTAGACCTGAAAATGCCTCGAGGTGGTGGTGGAGTTAGAGCAGAGCAGCGGGCACAACAGGCTCCACAAGGTACTCGTGATTTCTAGAAGGTAGTGAGTAAAGTCACTTTGATGGCAGTGACAAGTGCACTGCTAGATCATGGGTACAAAAGTTGGATAATTACCTGTCACTGAGGCCTATGCAAGAGGATGAGGCCATCAAGTTCGCCACATTGCATTTAGATGGTTTGGCACATGATTGATGGCACCATGGTATGGTCACCTTATAGCACCACCTTATCACGACATATCATGAGTTTACTAACAGGTTGATCAAACATTTTGATAGGAAAGACCCTGAGTTGTATTTTCGAGATCTTGCACAACTCAAGTAGGTGGGCAGTTTGGAGGCTTACATCAGTGAGTTTCAGAGGCTTTCAGTGATGGTGCCTAGCTTGTCTGAGAGGAGGTTAGTTATCTTGTTTAAAGAGGGGCTATTTGAACCTTTGAGAGGCTGGATCAAGGCTTTTGATCCCCCTTCATTACAAGAAGCCATGAGAAAAGCAATAAGTATGGAACTTGCAGCTCCTAGAAGCAAGTTCACACCTAAGGCTTCTTCTTCAAGCAGAGACAGCAGGTCATTTTCCAAAAGATCAGAAAAATCAGACCATAAAAAGAAATCTGCAATCAAGTTTGACCAAGAAACAATCAATGATTTGAGAAGACAAAAGTTGTGTTTTTGGTGCAAAGGTCTGTACACTCAAGATCATGATTGCCCCTTGAGACCCAAGGCAAAATCTAAGCAAATGAAGTGGATATATTCTGATGAATACCAGTCTGATAATTCTGATCAGCAATCTGATCATGAGGATTCGGAGGCAGAAAAGTCTTCAAATGAGTCTGGAAATGAGGAGGAAGTGAAGGCACAAGAAGTTCACCTTTCTAGCATCCAACATGAGGGCTCTTTCAAGATGTGAGGAGTTTTGGCAGGTAAAAAGGTGATCACTTTGTTGGATACAGGTGCTACGCATAATTTCATAGATGAGAAGTTGGTGGCTAGGCGTGGCATTCAAACGAAAGAGTTTGAAGGAATCAAGGTTAGAGTGGCTGATGGTTATGCACTCTCATGTAACCAAATGATTTCTGATCTCCCTATGCGTTTAAATAATTATGACTTCAAGGCAGATTTCTATGTTGTTAATATGGGGGACATGGATGTTGTCTTGGGCATGAAATGGCTTCATGCCATAGGGGAATTCACTCTTAACCTTCATAACATGGAAATGAGATTTGAAGCAGATGGAAAGAATCATGTGTTGAAAGAAATTATAGATGGTGGTTTGAGGATGATATCATTTAGGAGGATGGAGAGATTAATCCGCCAAGACCAGGTGGAGTGGGCTGCAGAGCTTGTGATGATGCCTACACAATTGGAGCAGCAGAAACCGAGTTATCCTCCAAGTATTCAAGAGTTGAGAACTAAACACACAAAATTGTTTAGTGACATCCCACCAGGTAGACCTCCAGATAGAGGTATTGAGCACATTATTGAGTTAGAGGAGGGTGCAAAACCCGTGATGGTTACACCCTACAAGCATTTGAAACGAATGAAGGATGAGATACAGAAGACCATAAAGGAGTTGCTTGATATGGGTCACATCAGGCCAAGTAAATCTCCTTTTGCTTCATCAGTGGTATTGGTAAAAAAGAAGGATGGAACTCTACGCATGTGCATCGACTATCGAGCATTGAATAAGAGGACCATTAAAAACCGATACCCCATTCCTCGCATAGATGAGTTGATAGATGAATTACATGGTGCTTGCTTCTTCTCGAAGATTGATTTGAGATCTAGATATCACCAGATCAGGGTCAGAGAGTAGGACGTAGAGAAGACGGCATTCCAATGCCATTGTTGTCACTTTGAGTTATTGGTTATGCCTTTTGGCTTAACCAATGCCCCTGCCACATTTCAATCTACCATGAACAGAGTGTAGGAGCACCTTGCTCACTTGGATGCAATGTTAGATATTCTTGAGAGGGAGTCCTTGTACGCCAAGGAATCCAAATGTGCATTGGGGTTGTTAGAGTTACTTTATCTTGGGCATATCATCAACGCTAAAGGTGTGCGTATGGATCCAAACAAGGTCTGAGCTATTATAGATTAGCCTACGCCTGAGAATCTCACGCAACTCAAAGGGTTCATGGGATTGTGTGGCTTCTACCATCACTTTGTCAGTGGATTTTCACGGCATGCTACGCCCCTCACAGATTTGACGAAGAAAGGAGCTTTCTTTTGGACACATTGGCTAAGTTCAGGCAAAATTTGATTGGCAGCAAATTTTGTGTGAAAACAGACCATAACAGCCTGAAGCATTTCCTTGGGCAGCGAGACCTTAATGATCGCCAGCAAAAGTGGGTGAGTAAACTCCAGGCATATGACTTTGACATATCATATGTCAAAGGGACACAGAATATAGTTGTTGATGCGTTGTCACATAGACATCATTTGAGCTCCATGGTTGAGATTACAGCTGATTGGAGGCACTTGATTTCAGCAGAGTATGCTAAGGACCCTTGGGCCTCTGGCATCATTGATGGTACAGTGCAGGATAGCAGATACTCTATTGTAAATGAGCTCATCATTTACAAAGGGAGCATTTTGTTGTTACTAGGTTCAAAGATGAAGGAAAAAGTGTTGAGAGCCTTTCATGATTTGCCTATGGCAAGACATCCCGGCTACTTCAAGACTTATAGGCAGATACGGGAGCGATTTACTTGGAAAGGGCTCAAGTTTGAGGTTCTTCAGTATGTTAGAGGGTGCCCTGTTTGTCAGCAGAATAAACAGGAGCACACATATCCTACAGGTCTTCTTCAGCCACTTCCCATTCCTGACAAGAAGTGGGAGTGTTTATCCATGGACTTCATTATGGGATTACCTAAAGCCCAAGGCAGAGATTGTATTTATGTGTTTGTTGACCGGCTTATGAATTTTTCCCACTTCTTTCCGATCTCAGCTACTTATTCAGCTGCACAGGTAGCAGATCTTTTCTTCCGTGAGGTGTTCAAATTACATGGTTTACCTCGGAGTATTGTCAGCGATAGGGACAGCCGGTTTATGAGCCATTTATGGCATGAGTTGTTCAGGCTTAGTGGGACCACGCTCACTCCGAGTACTAGTTACCACCCGCAGACAGATGGTCAAACGGAGAATGTTAATAAATGGGTGGAAGGATACCTCCGGAATTACATAGCAGGGCAGCAGAAGGCTTGGGTGAGTTGGATTCATCTATGTGAGTTTTGCTACAATACCACTCACCACATGTCCATTCAAATGACACCATTTATGGCCTTATATGGGTATGATACACCCAACTTTCTAGATTTGTTGCTGAGCGACAGTAGAGTGCCCAGTGCTAGTGATCTTCTTCAGGAGAGCCAGGACATAATGAGGTCTCTAAAGGAAAACATTCAAAAAGCACAGAATCAGCAAAAACAATATGCAGACCAAAAGAGAGTTGAGCGATCTTTTGATGAGGGCGACATGGTGTATCCGATGTTGCAGCCATACCACCAGTCCACTCTCAGGAAGAGTGGTGCTAAGAAACTTAAGCCACATTATTATGGTCCATTCAAGATTATCAGGCATGTTGGCAAAGTGGCTTACGAGCTCAACTTACTAGCAGACAGCAGGGTACATAATGTATTTCATGTGTCACACCTCAAGAAGGTGGTAGAACATCATATTGTTCCCTCTACAACTTTACCACCCCTGGATGACGAGGGGAAATTGATATTAGTAACCAAGGCCATCACTGATTTCAGAGAGCATCATTTGCAGAGGCGGGTTGTCAAGGAATACTTGATCAAATGGAGGGATTTGTCGGTAGAGGATGCCACATGGGAGAGTGAGGACATCTTATAGCATCCAAAATTGAGATTGCTTGGGGACAAGCAATTTTAGAGAGGGTGGACTGTAATGTCCCCTTCTTAGCTCGTTTCAGTTTCTCATTGGGTTAGCCTATTATTTGACCCTCATAGGCTAATACTGTGGGTTAGAGGATCCTGTGTGGCAGATATCTGGTTCGTTAGTGATGATTCTCTTCTTCGGAGTTTGGCGTTATTCAGGTTTAGCCTTTGGGAGAGGTGTTGGACTCAGTTTGTGAACATTTACTATTTACAGTAAGGCACCCGATTGTTTGAGTCTAGAATTACTATTTTTGAAAAGGCACCTGGATGCACAATGGATGCAATGGTCGACCTCCTAGTTCAAATGGCATGGAAAACTGATGATTAATGAGCAAGATATGTTATTTTAATTATTATTAAAGTTAATCTTTAATAATAATTCATTATTAAAAAGTACATGATATAATGACTTATTGACTTTATTTAAAGGGGTCATTAAAATATTATACGTGAAAGTCATAAAGTATTATTTTGGGCGCCCCTTTTAATGAAAAAGTATAAATTACAACAAAAGCATATGATATAATATATTTTAATGATTTTAATATATCTTAAGAGTCGTGCTTTTTGAGGAGGCATATATATACTTTGAAAATTTATTTTTTGTCTTCTTCTACACTTGTCGTTTGTGGTTTTTGAGCTTTTGCTTTGGAGGACGTGAGAACCAGGGGTTTTCAGTATTCATGGCATTGGAGAGTGTAGTTGCTTCAGTGTTTTCAGCCTCCTGAGGGTGTGCAATACCATCTGAAGAAAGCTTTTAATGGTGGCTGCAAATCAGTAGTCATACCTGAACCTATTTGTGAAGTTCTTGAAGGGATTGTGGTGGAGAATCAGAAGTATTTTGAAATATGTTTGTGATTGGTTGCTGAGTCATGCTGGGCCGTACCATCTGAGCTTCTACAGGCCGTACAAGTCACTATTATCAGCTGTGCAAGGTTTTGAAAGAGGTGTTTGGGTTTTCAAGTCAAAATGCCTATCTATTTGTGTTGAATTCACTTTAATCTTGGGCGACCATATTAAGATTGTCATTTGCTGCTTGCTGGCCGTACTGTATCACAGCTGCAAGGCCATATCATTTTCTGAAGGTGGCGATTGGGGTTTATGACAAAAACGCCTCATCCCTTGAGCAGCAATCACTTCTATTGAGGGCATTTGGTGACTCAATGAATATTGGCTGCAACATTAAGTCGAGAACTCCTATTTTCTCGAAATCAATCCACCTAGGGTTCATCTCTGCTGCTGTCAAGGAGTTTCAGATTAGCAGATTTCTTCTCTTGCATCCCGGGTATGAGATTTGTATAAAAAGTTCAATGATAAATTAATGCAATATATACATGATGAGTTTGCTGCATTTACTGTAGTTACTTTACAACCATTTGTAATTACCTTGCATACATTGTATATCTCTCTTTTCCTACATTTGCATCCATTGGCATTATAATAAACAAAAAACAAAAAAAAAAAGAAAACTCAGAAAACAAAAAGAAAATCAGACCAGCAGTTGCAAAGAATTTGTCTCAGGGAGAACAAGGGTTCATACACCTCATGTGGTTGAGACAAGTGTCCTCACTTTGTGAGACACCTCGTGCATGCACACTTGCCACTCACAAAACATTTGTCATGTGAGTTAACAAGTGTTCCATCATTGGAGGGGTAGTCGGTCATTGTATTCAACTTGCCTAAATTCACCACCTTGCCCATATAAGCAAAGTTACTTTGTACATTCAAATCATCTCTTGATGATAACAATGTGCAAGTATTTTGTGGAAGCTTCTTGGTTTTTGCTTTATGATCTTGGAAATCATAACAAAAACTGCCGCCACATCCTTGTCTGAGAGTGCCAGACTCTAGTGGAGAGCCAAAGTGGAGGATTTGAAGGCAGGGATTTCAGTGGTTAAGGTCGACAACTAGGACGAGATGCAGGAGGCAGTTTAAGCTGGAGAACTCAACCTAGATAGCTAGGTCGCAACTCATAAGCTTGAGACAAACAGAGAGGATCAGAGATTACATCAAGACCTTCACCACCTTGATGTTGGAGATTAAGGATATGTCTAAGGCAGATAAATTGTTCTAGTTTATGAGAGGTCTCGCTTTGTGGGCTCAACAAGAGCTATGGAGGCAAAATGTTCAGACTCTCCCTGAGGCAATGGCAGTTGTAGTTAGGCTCTTGGATTTCAAGCATGATAGCCCCAAGGAGCACACAAGAGAGTCTAGTTCACATAAGGAAAAGAAGAAACCACCTTCATCGAAGGATGATGGTAAAGCTAAGGGGAAGCCAAGGTGGTCTACCAACACCAAGTCTAGTGGGAACCAAAAGCCCCCTAGCAAAGGATCAACTAAGGGACCAAGGGAGGGTGAGTCATGGTCTTCTCAAAAAAAGAGCAACGTTTGTTTTGTTTGTGGTAGCTTATCACATTGGGCCCGAGATTGTCTCGAGCGACAAAGGTTGATCTTAACAATGCAAACAACAGCTCAACAAGATGGGTCAGCACCAATGATGGATGTGCTTCAAGCTCTGAGTGTCGTGAATGCACAAGGTCCCCCAAAGGTTGTGGCAGCCACACAAAAAAATTGTCACCAATTGAGTTTTGTGGAAGTTCAATTGAACGGGAAGATTACCATAGGGTTGGTCGACTCAATAGCTATTCATAACTACATATCGGCCAAGAGAGCTATTGACTTGGGGCTCAAGGTGCAAACAAGCACAAGTTCCTTCAAGGCGATGAACTCGCCCACTAAGAAAGTGACTAGTGTTGTCTAGGACACACTGATTCCAATAGGTATGTGGCAAGGTCGCATGAATTACATATCCATAGAGATGGAGAATTTCGAGTTAATATTGGGCTAGGAATTCTTGAGATTGGGCAAGGTCGCAATCATACCACATTTGGAGTCTTTAATGTTTATGGATCCAATGCAATCAGGCATGGTGAATATCATTGAGAGAAGACAGAGTGGGAAAACGCAAGTGGTCTTGACATTGAGTATGATGAAAGTGGCAAAAAAACATAACAAGGAACTGATGTTCCTAGCTGCTCTTCTTGGAGGTTGGGATGAGATAGAGGATGCACCCATGGCGCCCATTTCAAAGTAAGTAAAGGAGATCATCTTGGAGTATGAGGAGTGGATGTCACTCCAGTTGCCCGCACAACTCCCTCCAACAAGTCGTGGATCATAGGATTGAGCTAGAACCTAGAGCAAGGCCTCCAACCCAAGTGCCATATAGGTTGTTTGGATTCGAGATGATGGAACTTACGAGGCAATTGGAAGAGTTACTCGAGGCGAGATATATCAAGCCATCTCATTCTCCCTATGGAGTGATAGTGTTGTTCTAGAAGAAGAAGGATGGAATGTTGAGGTTATGTGTGAACTTCAAGGCCTTAAACAAGTTAACCATCAAGAACAAGTACCCCCTTCCTCTCATTGCAAACTACTTCGATCGCTTGTTCAAGGCAAAAGTGTTTAGCAAACTTGATCTCAAGCAAGGGTATTACCAAGTGAGGATTGCAACGAGGGACGAAGAGAGAGTTGCATGCATGACCCAATATGGGTCATATGAGTTCATGGTGATGTCATTCAAGCTATTTAATGCCCCAACAACATTTTGCATGTTGATGAACGACATATTCCGTCCATTGTTGGATAAGTTTGTTGCGGTCTATTTGGATGATATGCTAGTGTACAGCAAAAACATGTAAGAGCACAAGGCACATTTGATGGAGGTTTTTGAACTGCTCAAGGAGCACGAGTTGTTCGTCAAGAAGGAGAAATGTTCCTTTGCCAAGAGGAAGTTCACTTCCTTGGACACATCATTGGAAAAGGTCTAATTTGTCTAGACCTAGAGAAGTTGAGAGCAATTGCGGACTAGGAGCCGTTGAGGGATGTTCATAGTTCATACAATGAGGCAATTTCTAGGTTTTGCAAATTATTACGAGAAGTTTGTAGAGGGCTACTTGAGGTTGGCAGCCCCTTTTTGGCGGATCTCTTGAAGAAGGATAGACAATGGAATTGATCGAGCAAGTGCCAGAAGGCATTCAAGACACTCAAGGAGAAACTCACTTCTATGCCAATGTTGGCATTGCTTGATTTCACAAAACTATTCAAATTCAGAGTGATGCTTTGGACTTTGTTGTACAAGGTGTGCTCATGTAGGATGGACACCCAATGGCCTATGAATCAAGGAAGTTAAAGGAAAGGGAGAGGAACTACACAGTGCATGAGAAGGAGATGACAGGGATCATCCATTGCCTTAGAACATGGAGGCACTATCTCTTGGGTGACAGGTGAATAATCCAGATTGGTAGTCAACCTAGGCTGGTTGTGAGCTTTGCCAGCTTAAAAGAGAATTGAACTTGAAAACATAATCAGAAATTTTAAAAACAGAGTTCCTCAAAGTCTCAAAGTATATGTAGATTTTTGAGGAAGCTTTACATTGTGCAAACTTTATGATTTGGCTTTTCTATGGATTTAGGGTTTCCAGGTCAGTCATACCATCTTGTCATACCATTCAGCATCACATTCTAAGGTTATTGCATTAAGTTTGGTATTGATGCCACCCTCAGAACAGATTAAGGCTTTGAATATGGATCTTGTCCAGCATCCTGTAACTTTGGTTGTGAATGGCAGAGAGCATAGTGCCCAAGAGAGCAAAGAAATGTGTCCCCAAAGTTTATGACAAGGTAATGACCATGTCAACTCTATTCAGAACGTAGATGTTTGTTTTTCCATTAATGTTGTTGATTCTGTATTAGTGGTATGAAAATTATAATTTAAGTCCTTACTGTGTTGGTTGTATTCCCTCAAAGCAATCTCTTACTACCTATAGCTTAAACATGGTTGGGAGCCCCATAGCATCAAACATGTGGACATCCAAAAGCTTACTTACTAAGGGTTTTTCCTGTTTTGCTATAATAATTAATTGTATCCAAGGCCCGGACTCTTTCCTGCAATAATCCCACACAAACCCATAGAGAATATTTTGCTGACAGTATTCTCCTCAAGTAGATGGGCCTGGCAAAGGCCTTGTTTATTTGGGAGCTTGGTCATGAGGTAAAAACCAAGGTGACACAAGGTAAAGTAACAGTTTTCCCTTGTTTCGATGAAACAGGTTGCTGCCTATGTTGTGACTCAACAAAGTTGTGCTCTCAGTGTAGGTGGATTGGCAGGGTTTGTTTTACTCTCCAGCTTGGTCATAAGACTGAAATCCCCGGTCGCCTTCCACAAAGGGGTCTCATGATAATATGCCAAATTGGTGCCCGAATTAACTGTCACATAAAAGCCATCCTTATTTTAAAAAATGTCAAAGTGGCACGCAGGATTTGGAATAGGTCTCACCGTACCGGACGAGATCTACTGAACTAAGGTCCTTAACATGGCAGGTTTATGTGGGACTGTAGAATGGTAACCCCAACAGCCATTGCCATCCATTTTGATAACTTGCAATACTATTTAAATCCCATCCCTCTATAGCTAAAATACCCACTATAACTAGCCAATATAGGCATTACCGATTGGTTGTATGATAAAAAATCAATCTGCAAAACTTACTATTCAAATCCCATCCCCCTGTAGCTAAAAGCCGACCATAACAAGCCAATATAGGTTTTACTGATTGGTTGTGAGAGAAAAAAATCAATCTGCAAAGCCTATAACTATGCCAAGAACAAACAGGTTCAAGCATAGAACAAAATACAGCGTAGTCCTTACCACAGCATCGAAAGAATAGCGAGAATAGTTATTCCATTTCTCCAAATCATAAGCAGTGAAATGTTTACAGCAAGCAGACAGCTTCAAGCTACTAGGTTGTTGAGGTTTTTCTTGTTCCCCCTGGAATGATGTGACATAGACAACAGCATATCTGCTGGCGATAAGGGGATCTTCACCAGGCGTCTCCTGGCCGCGACCCCAACGAGGATCTCTGAATATATTAATATTGGGTGCCCAGAAAGTAAGGCCGGCCTGGCCAAAATTGTACATGGCCCGTGCTTCAACGGCCACAGCTCCTGCAATGGCAGACCACAGTGTTTCATTGAAAGAGGCGGCGGTAAGAATGACTTGGGGAAACATAGTGGCCGCCTTAATGCTGCCGTTAAAGCGGACGCCCGGCCCATTTGGCGCAAGGCCGTGCAATGACTCTGACCACCATTCGTATGCAGGAATGCCCAGCCTCTCTATGCCCTTTGCCGTCGTGATTAACTGTGCCACTTTTTCCTTCAATGTCAACCGTCTTATGATGTCTTCCACGCGGATTTTTATAGGCAATAAGGCGTTGCAGAAGTCGTACGATTTGGTGGCAGCCTTCCGTGGATTGCAGGCGAATTCCATTGAACTGCCTGCATTGCCATATGTAATTACTGGCATAAAGACGACCGCAATCAGAATGGCTACGCAGAACTTCTTCATGTCTGCTGTTATTGCTGAAATGACAGTGGATAAAATCTGCATAAAACAGTTCTGAATATGTATAGCTCTACGGGCTTATCCATAACAAATTCTGGGCGGAAAACACAGCAACAGAAGCCATGGAAGACAGCTAAGTCGAAACACGCACGCAGCCCCATGGATTATCTGTAAAATTACTGTCTTTCTAAGAATCCTTACCAATAATTTTGATTGTCTGTAGCTGACGCACATAAATAAATTATTAAGTCTGGTCACGAGAGGTGATAAATTACCATTTTGCCTTAGTAATTGTTTTTAGCGTTCTACAGAACAAAGGTTTCACAGAATAACATAAAGAACGTGTATATAAACCTCATGGTAAGCTAATTCCAACTCCAACTACCATTCAACTTGAATTAATATAATTTAAAAGTTTGAGATCACATCTTATATAGTCTATTCCCTTTATCTTTACAATCTCGGATGATAAAGCTTTCGTCTTTTTCTTTTCTTTTTTTAAAGAATAATGTTTTTTTTAAGAGTTAAAAATAATACTAGCTATGGCACCTCGTGCAATGGGTACGTAGAAGAGGTGTGGAAGGTGAATTAGGGAAATTTTGGTTTTTTTTTTTCTCACACATTTGTGTAGAACAAATGAGATCAATTGATAAGTAGTTTGACAAATGATTTTTAATATTAGTATTAATTTTATTTTTTTTATTATAGAATAATATTATTATATATTTAAAATTAATTATTCATTATATTTTATAAGAGAAAGGATGTCGTAATGTTATGCTAATTTATACTTAATTACAAAGGGTAAAGGATGTAATTTTAAAACCTAAATTTGCTCATTGTTTTATGTATTAGCTATTATATTATTATATTATATTTATTATTTATGTATTAACTATTATATTATTTAATATAACATTATATATTAAAAACTAAATTATTTTGTAAACTAATTAAATATTTATTATTTATGTATTTATTATTATGTTATTATATTTATATCATTATTATATTATTATATTATATTTATTATATAATTTAACATTTTTTTATTAAAAATCAAATTATTTATTGTATATTTACAACTAATTAATAAAATATATATATATATATAATTATATATAATTTTTTGTTTAATTATGAGAATCTTGATTTTTTATTTTTATTTTAATAAACATATTCTTAAACTCTCCAGATTATGGTGGCTGTAATTTTCATTTAATTTAAAATATAATTAAAATAATACAAAAATTAGATTTAAAATTTAAAATGTAAAACAAACATTTATTTTTTCTTATTTTTTAAAAATGATATAAAAAAACCCTTAGTATTCAATTTTACTGTATACATTATTTATTAACTAATATGATAACTATGAGTGAAAAACAGCGGGCAAAGCAGTAAAGAACGGCGATCTAATTTTCAGTTTAATTTAAAATAAATATTAAAAAATTCATTTTACTTATTAGAAAGCTCCATAGAACAAATAAAAAATTGCAAAACCATGATACAAAAGATAAGGATTACTTCAAATAGGCATGTGGAGAAAACAACGCACTTCATAACAGAGACAGACGGTAGACTCACCGACGTTATAAATTCCAGTTTGTAGAAATGTTTAGTTCTGAATGAAATCTGACAATCTAACACGGATTGCAATCCAATCTTTATCTCCCTGCGAGGAAAGGAATGTGATTGATTTCAGAGTCACTGCATTGACTTAAGTGCGTGGGAAAAACAGACGGAAAAATGGTAACGGCTGGAAAGCAGAAATAAACAACTAGCAAAAAAAATCGAAAAGTGAAGAAAAATGATCGACGGTGGAGAATCGTTTCTCTGTCAACCACTCTGTGTAACTCTATCTTAACTGTCGAAGAGGAAAATGAACTTGAGAAGTTCATATAGGACACGCCTTCGGCGTAAATATATTATAAAAAAAAATGGGTGGTAGAGAAGTACACTTCATAGTTTAAGTGGGATTAAGTTTAAAATTTAAAAAAAAGCAATTTAAATCAAGTCAAATTTAAACATCGGAAAAAAGAAAAAAAGTCTCTAAGCAATGAGAGCAACATGGGTAAAAGAGAATCACAATCATCTAGTTTACCCCAAACATGGATGATGATAAAAATGTCATCAATAATCTCTCAACTAATGAGAGCACCCTCCTCCTCCTATTTGTCTATGGGTTGTTGAGCACAAACAAAAGAAATAGCTAGCTCCAAGTGAGGAAACTTGTCTAAATTTGGCCAACCAAGAGCACCATGCCATAAGAAGAGGTAGAAGACGACTAAGAAGGTTGAGTCTAACCATGGGCTTCATGGTCTCTAGAGCATTGAGGTAGAGACCCTTCAAATTAGAATCATTGATCTATTGAATGCACAAGACAAGTGAGAGAGGGGAGAAGGGGGTAAGGGAAGGGGTTGAATCGGTAAAACATCAAACCCTCATTAACATTCAGATCTACATCAATCTTTAAACCCTTAACATACATTAGTAGAACATAAACATGAGAAATAGTAATGCAAACACATGAGAACACCATATTTACATGGAAAACCCAAGAAGGGAAAGTCTATGGTGAGAATTAGCTTGCAATATAAAGAAATTGCAACACCGAATATAATAGGCTCACTACCCAAAAGAAAGAAGGGCTCACTGTCAAATTAGAAAGAAGATAGAAGATTGTTACAATGAGAAATCCATCTCAAAGCAACAAAAAAATTTCACCACTGCTTCACCAAAACATCTTCACTCTCTTTATAGAATGTAGACACCTTCTGCTCACTGCTTCTAGTAGTCTTAGTCATTAAAGCTCACACTGCACTTCACATTTTCGTATTTCACATCACAGACACTTCACATCTCAATCCCTCACCAACTCAACACATATATATTGCCCTCAACCTTGAAAACAATCTACAAGGTTAGTTATGCACCTCAAATGTGCAAATTCAAATTAGGTCGGCACCAAAACATTCTAATGGTGGACAGGAATGAAGGCGAACCACATCACATCTTAACTCTGACCTAAATCCATATATACACACCTCGCCATGCTTCCACAAACACCAAAGCATATCCATAATTAGTGTAAACACCCAAGGTCAGTCAAACTTGTGTTAACACCATTAAACAATTAAGTACACGCTTCCTCAAATCCAAAGACGACTCGCAAACCACAGACAATACTTTAAACAATTTGAAATATTCCATCAACACCTTGAAATCCAACAAATCCTTCGCAACATCATACACCTGAAGAACATACTCATTTTGTACAGCTAGTTAACCTTCCACATACTGTAATTGATGAATCCAACCTTGCAGAACACCGAAAATCAAACAACTCGGACTAAAGATAGATATGAGAAATATAAGCACAATTCCAAATCCGCAAAACCAAAAATCACAACGTGGAGAGATGTAGAGCAAAACCATTTCTCTCAGACAACACTAGATCACACTTTACACACGGGTGAACACAACTTCTTTTGTCGAACGATTCAGAACCTGAAACTCTAGATATAAGACCTTTGAACACCTATGATCATCATATCTGAACCACACAAGTAGATATTCAACCATGAAGAAATGTGGAGCAAAACATTGAACACCACTATGCCACACTGAACACTCTTTACCACATTGTTTCTTCTTTTATTTTATTTTTTTCAAAAGCATATAAAAACCAAGCACCAAAAACATCATCTCAACATTTGCAACACCTTCTCAACCACACAAGAGGTTGAACATCCACAAACATATGCTCATAAAAGCAACACTAGAGGTTGACATCAGTGATGCTACTAATAACAACATAATGCAACCAATCAAAGCATCTTCATAGGTTGACATTAATGCAACAACAAATATTTGTTGGCATCAATGACAATATAAACTTCCAACAATCTCCCCCTTTTTCATTGATAGCAACACATGATATGAAAACCATCAACAACAAAAATTATAACTCTGATTGCCAACACATACTGCACATCAGTGCACACTGTTCCCCTTACACAAGCACTTACTATTTCTAGCACTTTCTCTTCTACAGGACTTCTCTCCCCCTTTCTCCTTATGATTTTTCAATAACTTTATCCCCCTTTGACATCAATGGCAAAGGGCAACACATGTTTCCTTTTACTTCCCCTTGACATCAATCATGCATACTCTCTCTCCCCCTAAGGGCAAAACCTATAAGGGACAACAGTTGTTCTGCAACTATCTTTTCTTTTACTGCACTTTGTTTTCTTCACACCTTCTCTACACACTCCCCCTGACTGCAACAACCAACAATGTCACTACCTACTCCCCTTGAGAGGTAGCCACCAACATCAGTCTAGAACAAGGAATGAATCTTGAAATCCACTAGACTAATGCATAACCTTATGCAACTAATTGAAAGGAGGGGCAATAATCCTCAACTTCTCCTCGAGATACTCAAAAGTATCCTTAGGAAGAGCCTTATGAAGATATCTGCAACTTGATCCTTAGTAGACACATACTCCAAATTCACCTCATTCTTTGCAACCTTCTCTCTCAAAAAGTGGTATTGGATTGAGATATATTTTGTTCTTGAATGCATTACCGGATTCTAAAATATTGATAGCACTTGTATTGTCACATAAGATAGGAATAGATTCATCACATGATACTCTTATATCCTTCAATATTTTCTTCATCCATAACATATGTGTGCAGTATGATGCTGCAACAATGTATTTTGTCTTTGCAGTAGACAATGACATTGAATCCTGCTTCTTAGTTAGCCAAGACACCAATCTACTTCCTAAAAAGAAAGCATCGCCACTTGTACTTTTCCTATCATCAACACAACCTACCCAATCTGTATTTGTATAAGCACTTAGAGAGATCAATATCTTTTAGATACCATAAACCATGTTCTAGAGTGCCTTTCAAGTATCTAAATATTCTTTTTACTACTGCTACATGTGACTCTCTAGGATCTTGAAATCTAGCCACGAAACAAACTGCATGCATAATATCCATTCTAGCTGTAGTTAGATATAGCAATCATCCAATCATTGATATGTAGTTTCTTTGATCAACCTTAGGAAATTATTCATTCTTACTCAACTTGCAACTAGTGACCATAAGAGTAAATACTAGTTTAGAGTCTTCCATTCCAAACTTCTTTAGCAATTCCCTAGCATACTTTGATTGTGAGATGAATATACTTTTCTTTGTCTGATTGATTTAAAGTCCAAGGAAGGAATTCATCTCTCCAAACATAGACATCTCAAACTCTTTTTGCATCTCTTTTGCAAATTTCTTGCACATACTTTCATTTTCTCCAAATATTATATCATCAACATACACAACCACATCAAGATTTGATTTTTCTCAACTTTCAAGTAAATATTTTTTATTTGTGGTACCTTTATTGAATCCTTTTGTAACAAGTACATATCCAATCTTGCATACCAAGCTCTAGGAGCTTGCTTGAGTCCATACAATGCTTTCTTCAATCTGCAGACCATATTAGGATTATCTGATAGTTGAAATCCTTTAGGTTGTTCAATGTATACTTCTTCTAACTCACCATTCAAGAATTTAAACTTCACATCCTTATGTGTTTCAAATGCCAAAAACATCCTAATAGCTTCCATTCTCACCACTAGATAAAATGACTCTTCAAAGTATATTCCTTCCACTTGTGAGTAACCTTTACACACAAGTCTTGCCTTATTCCTAACAAATTATCCACTTTCATTCAATTTGTTTCAAAACACCCACTTGGTTCCAATCACATTCTTTTTCATTGGTCTTGGGACGAGTTTTCAAGTCTGATTCTTTTCAATTTACATCAATTCTTTTTCCATAGTCTTGATCCAATATTCATCTTTGCATGCTTTAATCACGGTTTTGGGCTCAACTTTGGAAAGTAAACATAAATTTACTTGTTCTTCTGTCATAGAAGCCTTTCTTCTGGTCAATACACCTATGCTTTTATCACCAATGATATGATCTTTAGAATGATTCTTGTGCACATACTAAAGGGGTCTTAGGGATCCTTTCCAAAACTTCTTCCTCTTCAATCTGCACTTATTTTTTCTTACCATTATCTTTTACTTCTTCTATGCAAGAGGAATCATCGGATTCATATCCATTTATCAACACTGAGATTTTATATAAGTCTTCATCCACTTTGACACTTACACTTTCAACAATCCTTTTTAGCCTCTTGTTGTAACACCAATAAGGCTTGATTTTTGTAGAGTATCCAAGGAAGATTCCTCATCAAATCTTGTATCAAACTTTCCTAAGTTTTCTTCATCTCTTCTGATATAGCATTTTCTTCCAATGTAATGTCCCTTACCCGACTTTTCCCTAGAATTCACTTGTTGATCAGGTTTAGGGTTTCTTCTTTTTCAAATGAATCTTCTCTTTGACTAAGTAATCTTGGATTGAAGTCTGCATTTAATATTTCCACATGTACATATATTTGTTAGCATTAATATCTAGATATCCAAATATAAATATAATCACAAATAAATAATAAAGACATATGAGGAGTGGCATGGGTAGAGCCGCCCAAAGCTATCCATCTAAGCCCAAGAGCACAAGCGTCCTATCAGGACAACCCACCCCTTGGCCCCGAGCAATATGAACGTCTCAAAGAGGCATGCTTAGAGGAAACACTTGTACCTGCTTTCTCTACATGTGCCATCACCTCGAAAGACACTCAACCTACTAGGGGAAGCCAACGGAGCTTATAAGGGGTTTCAGGCCTACCACCCCTCCATGGCCGCAGCGGATTGTTAAGTGGGACCCCCACCCCTCCATGGGCGCAGCGGATTGTTAAGTGGGGTTTTTAGGCACCACCTGTCTCAGGCCCTTCCACCCTAGTAGGCTTACAAACACAGAAAAGACAATCTTTTAGCAATCAAATACATTTGCATTTATTACTAATTCTTTAAGTTAATATCATCATCATTATCATCATGATAATACTAAAGAAAACATTACACAAATAATCAAATTAGAAATATCTATTTCTTATATTCAAAATATGCTAAATATTATTGCTAAGTGAGTACATCACCTGAGTTTCTATATCTCTCCATGTTTCCTTACTTCCTTCAACCTTGTACTAAATTGATCATAGGATGAGGACAATTCATAAATATACATAATCTACTTATATTTATATTAAAGAGTCATCGTTACTTATAAGTATCATTATTACATAATCATGTATATGTATTTATACACATATATATAATTATTCTTTTACTTATATCCATTAGTATTCATATATATATATATATATATATATATATATATATATATATATATATATATATATTTATATAATTATTCTTTCCTTGTTCATAAATATTCTTTATTCATTGCATATAATTCATCATAAAATTTATCTATATCTATGCATATATACTTGCATGCCTATTAAATAGTATATATATTAAATGGCTCTATATTCCAATGCGTAACAATAATTGTTGTTGCTGTTCTAAATTGCAAATCCTATTTCTCCATGTTTTTTCCCCCTTCCTTATTTTCCTTCCTTCTATTTATACCATTCAAGGTAGGTGACTCATGGGGGGAATGTATTGTTTGGTGAAAGAGGTGACTTTTCATAAAATACATCCCTTTGTTAGATTTAATTGCTTCCTTTATTATCACAATAATATCTATTTTTAAAATAATATATTATTACTATAATTATGATATTTCAGATTTCTATTTATTTTATTATTTTATTTTGATATTTTATTAACATATTTTGACATTAAAGTATAATAATAACAATAATTTGCCTATATATTATTATTATATTTGTTATTTCATATTTTTATATTCTTATATTGATATGATACACATTTATTTTATATTTAATAATAACATTGCTATTTATTTTATTTATTAATTGATTTGTATTTTAAAACTTGGTCTTTATGGTTTTGTTATTTCGGGGACATGACATCCAAACACTTTGAAATACTTGACAGTAGGAGTTCTTCCATACCACAACTCATAAGGGGTCTTTTAATTGTTTGTCCTTTCTTATGCTTTGTTAAGTATATAGATTGTAGTATGAATTGCTTCTCTCTAGAGTAGACATCCAATAGATTTGCTTCCTTCATCATTGTCCTTGTTACTTATTGGACACTCTTGTTCTTCCTTACCAGCACTCCATTCTACTAAAGAGTCCTAGGAGCTAACAAATGTCTCTTTATTCCATGATCCATGATCTTCACAAAAAAATTTAAACTCATTGGAGGTGAACTCTCCACCTCTATCAGATCTTAAACATTTGATTTTCATGTCCATTTCATTCTCAATCATAGCTTTAAATGCCTTAAACTTATCTAGAGATTTTGATTTTTCTTTGAAAAAAGTTACTCAAATCATCCTAGAGTAATCATCAATCAATAGCATGAAATACATGTCACCTTAAAAATTTCTTATTCTTGTAGGTCCATAAAGGTATGTATGCATCAACTCCAAAGGTCCTACAGTAGAATATTCTTTGACATTGAACATTTTCCTTGTTTGCTTTCAAACCTGACATTCCTTAAAAATTGTATTTATAAGCTTTTGTAATATTTGGAAAATCTCTCATAGCTTAGCAAAGTGTATTCTAACTAAGCTATCAAAATTGATGTTACACATTCTTCTATGACATAACCAACTTTAGTTGATTTGGGTCATAAAGCACATACCATTAAATTAACACCCTTAAGTTGATAAACATTTCCATATATCCTTCTTCCTGCAACAAACATAGTTTCAGATCCTTTTTTTATCTAACAACCACCATCTTGAAATAAAATATGTTATCCTTTGCTACACATTTGTCATACACTTAGAAGACTATGTCAGAGACCCTTAACATAAAGAACATCATTTGTATTATGTTTGTCATCAAAACTGATTGAACCATTTCAACATATCTTAGCAAATGTATCATCACCAAACTTAACAAGACCTCCTTCAAACTTTTCAAGTTTAACAAACTTGATCTTATCGCCTGTCATGTGATTTGAGCATCCGTTGTCAACAATCTAGCAGTTTTTGTCCTCTCTAGCATGAAAAGTAGTCACCATAGTTCCATTATGTTCTTCTTCCAGAGAAACTTCATACATCTCTCAGAATTAGTAGAATTAGTTCTATAGAGCCATGAACAAGAATTCATTATCCTCATCATCAGGATAACCATATTTATCATCAAAATATTCTTTAACATAATAACTTCACTTAAGGGATATCATTTTGGATGTGAATCATGTTAAATAAAATATTTCCAAAAGTTATTGAGCCTTGCATGTTGTATACAATGAGGCATTATATTTTGAGGGCTTGAGATGGAGACATTAACAAGAATTTGTAGGTACAAAGCTATTGAATTTGATATAGGAATGAGGAAATTTTATGTATTGTAATCTCTTTTAAGAATAATATAGATTTGTTCTCTTTTCGTAGTGGAGTTTTTTTTTACCTGAAAGGGAATTCTCCACGTAAATATCTATGTTATGTGTATGGCTCTTGTGTGTTGCTAATTTCTTTGTTGATATATCATTTCTTCATTTATTTTTTACAAATTAAATTTCAAATTTGTAAATTTAAATCAAAATTTAATATTGTAGTAGTTGCCTTAATTTTTAACAACCCCACCATTTGAAAGATGAAAAATTAATTTTGATGAGAAGGGTATGATCAACTTTTAATTATTATCTTGTAGGTTGATGACATGTTGTTTATTGGTAGCAGCAAGGTAATGATCAAAGAATTGAAAGCACAACTCTCTAGCACATTTGAGATGAAAGATCTAGGGGTTGTAAAATATATCCTTGGTATGGAGATCAACAGAGATAGAGGTAACAAAAAGCTTTGCTTAAGTCAAAGCAACTATGTTGATACTATTTTGAAACAGTTTAACATGCATGATAGTAAACCAATTAATATTCCTTTACCAGTTGGCATGAAGTTAAGTTTATACATGGGTCCTAAATCTGTTTTTGATCATGAGGAAATATCTAAAATTCCATATGCTAGTGCAGTTGGTAGTTTGATGTATGCAATGGTTTGTACAAGACCAGATATAGCCCAAGCAGTGGGAGTTCTATGTAGGTTTATGTCTAACCTTGGTAAGAACATTGGAATTATGCTAAGAGGGTGTTTAGATATTTATGAGGTACTTTTGCTTACTGTTTAGTTTATCATGGTGCTAATGATATTGATATTATGCATAGATCATTGGACATGCAGGGTTTTGTTGATTCAAATTGGGTAGGAGACCTGTACAGTCAAAATTCGACAAGTGGCTATGTGTTTACTTTGTTTGGAGTTTTGGTTAGTTGGATGAGTAAGAGGCAGCCCATGGTTGTTTTCTCCACCACAGAAGCAAAGTATATGGCTTCTACACATGCCTCTAAAGAGGCAGTTTGGTTATAGAGACTTGGGAAAGGTATTGGTTTTAATTGCAAGCAAATTAGACTTGAATGTGATAGTCAGAGTGTTATTTGTTTAGCCAAAAATCTTATGTATCTTGCTCGTACTAAGCATGTTGATGTTCAATATCAGTTTGTGCAAGAAATGGTTGAGAGCGGGAAGGTATTGATTGAGAAAGTTGACACTTTGATCAATGGTGCAAATTACCTTACAAAACCAGTTCCTTCAGATAAGTTCTCTTGGTGCGAGAAGGCCATTGGCCTTGAGTCTTGTACTTAATTTATAATAATGATTCCTTGTTTAGAATAATTGCAATGTATAATGTCAAGTGGGAGAATGTTGGGAATAGGATGTCATTTAATTGCAATCCTAAACATATTTCATGTATCTCTTAAGTCCTCGGAAAGTGTTCCCCAACACTACGATTAGAAAGAGATTAAATTCAAATGAAATGAACATGTAAATTGACATTTGTGATTATTCCTAAATGATAGGAACATGTGGGGGCATTCAAGAAGAGCTCCTACAAGATAGGAGCACATGGGGTACCCACATGGAAGATGGAAACCACCTTGCTTTAGTTAACTATTTGGAGGATTGATAACACTTCAGTAATGCATATTTTGATCCTACAAATTACATGAGTGGAGTGGCACTATTAGTTTAGTTTAGTTTAGTTTAGTTTAGTTCAATTCAATTATGGTTTTCAGTTACATCTAGTTATTTTGAGTTGAATGCTAGTTGACTTGAGTTGCATGACTGATGACTTCAGTTGCATGACAAATAACAGGTGGATACTTTCAGTTAAATGGGGATGATTAATAATGCATAATGTTTGCATGAATTGGTGGAGAGATATGTTTTAGTTAACTAAGATTGACTTGGGTCCACCTTGGGCGCCCAAGTTGGCATCTTTCAATTAACACCTTTTGCATGAGAAGATATTTACAAGGCTCAGTCAAGTGGGCCCATTCTTGGGCACCAACTTTGAGGTGAAGTTTGCATGATATCTTCTTGACCAAAGTTCAGTTAAGTGTTCAATTTGGGGCACCTAAATTGAGGAAGACTTTGGTTTGACTTCAAATTACATTATGGAACTCTACTTGCTCAATCTAGGTGTAGATTTTTTTGAGGAGCTTTATGCTCTTGTATTGTACAGCTCTTATGAGTTTTACATGCTAATAATTATCTATTAATTGCAGCAACTGTATGAGAGTTTATTGCAGGTTGTGAAGAAGGATTGTTGAAGGCAAGGAAGCATATCAATCAAGGATTGATATAGTATTATTGTAATCTTGTTCTGAGGTTAAATAATACAAGCACTATTGATTTTGGTGGAGTTTTTTCTTGAAAGGGTTTCTCCATGTATATGTTGTGTCACTTCTATCTTCTTGTCTCATTCTTCTACAATCTTTTGTCTCTTTCTACAATTGGTAAAATTGATCTAAACAGATTAATCATGCACAAAGGATTGTGACAAAGAACACTTAATTAGATTTACAATCTCATATTTTTACAAGTTTTAAGCTACACTATTACCTTCATTTTCAACATTTGGTATTAAAGCTAATGGTCGGTTAGGGTCTAGAAAGCCTTTCTCTTAAAATTTTGAAGGTTTTTGGTTGTAGTGGGAGCTTTTACTATTGTGTTATTGCAAATTTGTAAAATAAGAGTGTTACAATGAGTTCTACTTCTCATCTAGATATTGAAAGATTGAATGGATCTAGTTATGAGATGTGGAAACTAAAAATGGAGGATCTCCTTGAAGAGAGAGATTAGTGGTTAGTTGTTTGTAATGAAAAAAAGCCATCTACAACGATGTCAGATGAGGATTAGGCTAAGCTTGATAAGAAGGCAAGAGGGACCATAAGGTTATGTTTTTCTGATGTTGTTCTCTTGAATATTTCAGATGAAGTTACCACATATAAATTGTGGAAGAGGATAGGTGATATCTATCCAACCAAAAGTCTTACTAATAAGTTGTATCTGAAAAGATAGTTGTATTCTTTAAAGATGAAAGATGGTGATTCTATTGCAAATCATTTAAATTCTTTCAATTTGATTCTAATTCAGTTAGCATATGTAGATATAAAGCTAGAAGATAAAGATAAATGCATTTTGTTACTTGTTCTTTATCAGAGTCTTGGGAAAATCTAATTGTTGCTATTAGTGGTAGTGGTGCAGATCCTAAGATCGAAAATATAATTCCTACTCTCCTATTAGAGGAGATGAAGAGGAAGTCTAAAACGGGATCCCAAGATGCCTTGTTTGTAAGAGGCGGGCCTAAGGAAAAGGAACCTAAAGGAGATAATAAAGGAAAGGGTAAGTCCAAAGGACGGTCTAAAACCCCTGGTAAGAGTAAGGTAAATTTTTGGAATTGTGGGAAACTGGGACATGTAAAGAAGTATTGTAAGAACAAGAAAAAGAGTTTTGATGCTTCTATAGATAAATCCTTGAATGATGGTAATGATGTATTGATCATTTCATGTAAAACTGTTAGTGATGAATCTTAGCTTATTGATTCAGGTTGCTCCTATCATATGACTCCTATCAAGGAGTGGTTCACTAAGTATACTGCATATGATGGAAGGAATGTCTTCTTTGGAGATAGTAACACAACAAATATTGTGGGCAAAGGAGAGGTAAAGTTGTGTTTCAGTGATGGTAGAGTTAAGACCCTCGATGATGTTTTACATATTCCAGGACTTGTTAGAATTCTAATTTTTGTATCTAAGTTTAATGATTCTGGAATGCACGTGACATTTGACAAAGGTGGTTGCAAATTGGTGAAAGAGAATATGGTGGTTGCTAAAGGATTTCAGATTGGGACTTTGTTTAAGCTTAATACCTCCAATTTGAATAAATCAACCAATGTAACTAAAGTTGAAAATACATGTATGTTGTGGCACCATAGATTGGGACACATTGGTGAAAAATGTCTTAGGACCATTCCTAATAAGAATTTGGTTGACGGTATTCCTAATTATAATATCGGCAAAAATGATTTTTGTGAGCATTGTGTGTTTGGAAAGCAATCTAGATCTTCATTTCCTAATGGAACAAATAAAGCTAAAGGATTATTAGAGATTATTCATACAGATGTTATGGGTCTTGTGGCTATTGACTCTATTGGAAAATTAAGATATTATGTCACATTTATTGATGATGTCTCAAGATACACTTGGATCTATTTTATGCATAACAAATCTGATGTGTTCAATAAGTTTAAACAATTTAAGGCTTTAGTTGAGAAACAATAAAATCATAAGATAAAAGTGTTGAGATCATATAATGGTGGTGAATATTTTTCTAAGGAATTTGATGATTATTGTAAGCATACAGGAATTATGAGACATAAAACTACTCCATATACACCTCAACAAAATGAAGTAGCAGAAAAGATGGAACGAACCTTAATGGAAAGAGATAGGAGTATGTTAAGTAGTGCTAATCTAGAACGGTGCCTTTGGGCCAAGGTTGTATATACTTCTTATTATTTAATCAATAGATCTCCTAATTCATCTACTGAAGATAAAACCCCTTATGAATTATGGTTAGGTAGGAAACCTAGTGTTGCACATTTAAGGATCTTTGGTTGCGAGGCTTTTGTTCATGTGCCTAAAGAAAAGTGGTCTAAGTTGGATCCAAAAGCACATGAATGCATATTCATCGATTATGGTGAAAATGTAAAAGGTTACAAGCTTTGGAATCCTCTAACCCTAAAAATTACTTTATCTAGAGATGTGATTTTTAGGGAATTTAGATCCTATACAGGAGAAGAACAACCAAAGGAGAAGGATACTTCTCAAACAATGCATTTTGAGGCAAAGGCTGAGAAGCATGAAGATGCACATGTTAAAGAACAATTGGATGGATTGGATGAGAAGAGTTCACAGATTTCTAAGATAGATGCTCATGAGGAGCATATTGAGGAACAAGAAGAACCTTCTTTGAGAAGATCCACAAGACAACAAAATCCCACTGATAAGTATAGCCCACTTGATTTCCATTGTATATTGGATTTGATGAGTACTAATGATGAATCTAGATCTTATAGGGAAGATTTGTCTTCAAATGAGAACAAGCTTTGGTCACAAGCTATGCATGAGGAAATGGTTTCTTTGGATACTTGTGACACATGGGATCTTAAGAGTTTGCCCAAAGGAAGAAAGGCTATTAGTTGTAAATGGATCTTTAAAACTAAAATTGGAACAGATGGTAATCTCAAAAGGTACAAGGCTAGATTAGTAGCCAAGGGCTACTTCCAAAGAGAGGGAGTTGATTTTAATGAAATCTTCTCTTCTATTGTTAAATTAACTTCTATTAGATTCTTTTTATCTATTGTTGTTGCTTATGATTTTGAGATAGAGCAAATGGATGTGAAAACTGCTTTATTACATGGGGATCTTGATGAGGAGATTTATATGAGGCAACCTAATGGTTTTGTTGTAAAAGGAAAATAATTATTGGTTTATAGGTTAAAGATATCTTTATATAGATTGAAACAGTCACCTAGAATGTGGCACCGGAAGTTTGATGCTTTTGCATTAAAAATTGTTTATGTTAGGAGTGAGGAAGATCATTGTGTTTACATAAAATTTATTGATGATCAACTTTTAATTATTATCTTGTATGTTGATGACATGTTGTTTATTGGTAACAACAAGGTAATGATCAAAGAATTGAAAGCACAACTCTCTAGCACATTGAGATGAAAGATCTAGCGGCTGCAAAATATATCCTTGGTATGGAGAACAATAGAGATAGAGGCAACATAAAGCTTTTCTTAAGTCAAAGCAACTATGTTGATACTATTTTGAAACGGTTTAACATGCATGATAGTAAACCAATTAATATTCCTTTACCAGTTGGCACAAAGTTAAGTTTAGACATGGCTCCTAAATCTGATTTTGATCATGAGGAAATGTCTAAAATTCCATATGCTAGTGTAGTTGGTAGTTTGATGTATGTAATGGTTTGTACAAGACCAAATATAGCCCAAGAATTGGGAGTTCTAAGTAGGTTTATATCTAACCCTGGTAAAGAACATTGGACTTATGCTAAGAGGGTGTTTAGATATTTACAAGGTAATTCTGATTACTGTTTGGTTTATCATGGTGCTAATGATATTGATATTATGCACAAATCATTGGACATGAAGGGTTTTTTTGGTTTAGATTGGGCAAGAGACTTGGACAATCAGAGGTCGACAAGTGGCCATGTGTTTACTTTTTTTAGAGTTGTGATTATTTGGATGACTAAGAGGCAACCCATGGTTGCTTTGTCCACCACATAAGTAGAGTACATGGATGTTACACATTCCTTTAAAGAGGTGGTTTGGTTACAAAGACTTGGGAAAGGTATTGGTTTTAATTGCAAGCAAATTAGACTTGAATGTGATAGTTAGAGTGCTATTTGTTTAGTCAAAAATCCTATGTATCATGCTCGTACTAAGCATGTTGATGTTCAGTATCAATTTGTGCAAGAAATGGTTGAGAGTGGGAAGGTATTGATTGAGAAAGTTGACACTTTGATCAATGATGCAGATTATCTTATGAAACCAGTTCCTATAGATAAGTTCTCTTTGTGCAGGAAGGCCATTGGCCTCGAGTCTTGTACTTGATTTATAATAATGATTCTTTGTTTAGAATAATTGCAATGTATAATTTCAAGTGGGATAATGTTGGGAATAGGATGCCATTTAATTGCAATCCTAAACATATTTCATGTATCTCCTAAGTCCTTGGAAAGTGTTTCCCAACACTAAGATTAGAAAGAGATTAAATTCGAATGAAATGAACATGTAAATTGATATTTGTGATTATTCCTAAATGATAGGAATATATGGGATGTCAAAGAAGAGCTCCTACAAGATAGGAGCACATGGAGCACCCACATGGAAGGTGGAATCCACCTTGCTTCAGTTAACTGTTTGGAGGATTGATAACACTTCAATAATGCATGTCTTGATCCTACAAATTACATGAGTGGAGTGACACTATTAGTTCAGTTATGATTCAGTTATCTTCAGTTGCATGTAGTTAGTTTGAGTTGAATGCTAGTTGACTTCAGTTGACTTTAGTTGCATGACTAATGACTTCAGTTGCATGACAGATAACAGGTGGATACTTTCAGTTAAGTGGGGATGATAAATCATGCATAATTTTTGCATGAATTGGTGGAGAGATATGTTTCAATTAACTTAGATTGACTTGGGTCCACCTTGGGTGCCCAAGTTGGCATCTTTCAATTAATACCTTTTGCATGAGAAGATATTTACAAGGCTTAGTCAAGTGGGCCCATTCTTGGAACCAACTTTGAGGTGAAGTTTACATGATATCTTCTTGACAAAAGTTTAGTTAAGTGTTCAGTTTGGGGTGCCTAAATTGAGGAAGACTTTGGTTTGACTTCATATTACATTATGGAACTCTACTTGCCCAATCTAAGCATAGATTTTTGTGAGGAGCTTTATCCTCTTGTATTGTACAACTCTTATGAGTTTTACATGCTAATAATTATCTATTAATTGCAGCAAGTGTATGAGAGTTCATTGCAGGTTGTGAAGAAGGATTTTTGAAGGCAAGGAAGCATATCAATCAAGGATTGATACAGTATTATTGTAATCTTGTTCTAAGGTTAAATAATACAAGCACTATTGAATTTGGTGGACTTTTTTTTCCGAAATATTTTCTCCACGTATATGTTGTGTCACTTCTATCTTCTTGTCTCATTCATCTACAATCTTCTGTCTCTTTCTACAATTGGTAAAATTGATCTAAATAGATTAATCATACACAAAGAATTGTGACAAAGAACACTTAATTATATTTACAATCTCATAGTTTTATAAGTTTTAAGCTACAATATTACCTTCATTTTCAACAATGAGGAGGCCAGAGCAAGGGAGGGTTCTAGATGTTGATAAAACACTTCTATCAAGGTAAAGAAGGCTAAGAGGGAGTTTAGTCATACCAATTGAGTTGTGAGTTGAACCATTAGATCATCATTAGGTTGCCATGTTTTGTTGTGTAATTTTGGGCACTTGTAGAAGCAACAAGATTTAGGACTATAACAAATTGAAGAAGGTTTGTAGCATAGCTATATATAGTCTAAAACATATGATAAATTTGCATCCTTCCTATAGCGTTCTCAAAGAAAGAAAGTTGATATGGACACTAATATCAAGCACACAAAACCAAAGTGTAAAATTGAAGAACATAAACCATTGCTATTTTTTGTGACACATTGTCCGTGAACTTGGATACTCTTGTATCACATTCATGGTTTTTGATATTTGACTCTTTATAAATTAGATGCCTTGGATATTTTTTATGGGTTTTTTTGTAGGTTGAGTAATGTTATGTTGTCGAAATGCTATTAGATTGAAGGGAGATAGTTGGATGCACTGATGTAACATTCTTATTAAAGTCAATATGGAATTATCCTCTTTTATATGATAGAATTTCTTCACATACATTCAATGTTATGAGTTTATTTTATATTTTTATTAATTTTAATTTGCTGATTTGAATTTCCTTGCATTAATTTAATAGTTAATCATATGATATTTAAAGTAGTGTTTCAAATTTATATACTAAATAAATATTTTTTAACTATGTTATTTTACCTTATTTATAAATAAATATTAAAGATTAACTATTATAAAGCTTGATATTAGGATGAGAAGACTTATTGATAACAACGTAAAAATATAAAGAATAATAGTATGCAAAATAAAAATCTTTATAATTGAGACCTTAATGAATGATTGAGCATAAAAGTATTTGAAAGAAAAAAAAACTTGGTCAAAGGTGCTCATTTAGATATCAATTAGCTATTAAAGAAAAATATATTTATAGAAAGTGTATTAGTATGACACAAATTAGAAATCACCTAAGAAGATTTATAGTTTTTGTAATTGACATATATGCACAAAGTTATTAAAGGATTGAAAATTAATTATGATGTTTTAAAATAATTAAATAAGTTAAAAAATGCATTACAATTTATAATATTAAAACTCATTATTTAAAACAATAAATGAGAAATGCATATCTAAACATTCTATCCAAATTAATATTATAATTCAATTGCAAGTGATAAAATTTATAGGGATAAAGAGAATATTAATGGAGATTGAAATCAATATTAGATTGATAAAATTAGTATTTATTTGGTTGAAGGATAGAAGTAAAAAAATTGTATATAATTATGTAAATGAAAAATAAAGAATAAAGGAAGCTAGATAATCAAATACTAAAGCAGATAAAGAAAAATGGCCACAAGATGGAATATACACCAACATAGTCAACCACATAAAATATGAGGTTAGGAAGGTCTTACAAACAAGGCCAAATAAGAAAAAGGAACAACAAAACATATGGTTTATTTAAAAGAAGTCAACCAAAAGGAGATAAGGTGGGCAGGATTAGCCTAGAAGAATGGAAGGGAAGAAAAGGAAGGTAAAACATTAGAAATGACTCAAAAAGAACATGAGGTGAACCCAAGGGAGGAAGAAAAGAGGAGGAAATCAAGATGGAGTTGAGGGGTGGTTTTGAAGGGAATCAAAATAAAGAAAAAAGAGGGGGTGTTGTGTAAAGATGTGTTAGGATCTAAGGATTTTAAACACGTTTACTCATCTCCTAGTTTCATTAGAAAAATATATCGTCCAAAGATAGGATTGACTTTCAACCTTAAGGTGAGTCAACCCTATTAGGAAGGTTTGTTGTTTTCTTATGATAGAAATGATTGATTTGCACTTTTGGGAGATAATTTCAAATGCATTAATTAACTAAATTGTATGACCTAACACTTGAAATGCATAATATTACAATAACAAAAATAGAAACAGTAATTTGTAGGCAGATCTGAGAAGGGTAGAATGGTGTGCACCTAGACTAAAAAGCATGTTATGAGCTCTATAGCAGCACTGATTCACCCTAGGGTGAATGGGTCCTAATGTAGGGGTCCAAAATATGATTTTGTAGTCCTTAGATCCCAAATCTGAGCTTTTGATTTCTCCAAGTTTGACTGTCGAAAAGTTGGAAAACAAATTTGCAGGCAAGTTTTCGTTGCTTGACAACAATGATGACAAATTTGAAAAATTTGCAAAATTGCTCCTTTGATCAACTTTCAGTCCTTCTTCACTTGTAAATTTTCACATACAAAGAGAGAAAAAAATTGTTTGTTTTTTGGTGAATGGGGGTTTGTCTTAGTCAAACCCCATGTTGATAATTAAACTTTGATGATGAAATAATGATGAATGGAAGGAAGTGATGAATGAAAAAATCTATGACACAACTCACCAAACCCTTAATGGCTGCCCCTAGAGAACTAAAGTCTAACACATCACTCTAAGGTTTGGATCTTGCATGAATTGGCTTGATAGATTGCTTGATTTGGTGCTTGAATGCTTGAAACCTACATCACAGTGTTAGTTCCAAAACATGACATGAACACACATGAACTTTTACATGATGATATGATCTTGATTGCTATTGTAGATGATTGATAAATCTACTCTTCAATGCTCTTCACAATAGTATTTTCTCTAAATTTTCTCCTATAAAGTGTGTTAGATTTGAATTAATAGAATAACTATGTATTTATAGGTGTTTATCTAATTTCTCAAAAATTAGATTTCACAAGCTAACATTTGAAACTTGAAGTTGAATCATTAAAATATCACCAAAAACATATTAAAAATTGTGTATTGGCACTTAAAGGGGAGTCATTCCCCTCGATCTTGAGACCTAAGTCCAGGTCACGATTTTTAAAGTTTTTAAATTAATGAAGGAAATTGTTTAATATATGTTTCACTTTCAAAAAACGAGAATAATAAGGCTTTGGAATGCATAATTTAGGTAATTAGAAGCTTAATTAAGTCCAATTATTCAAAGGGATGCAAACATGGTGTGAAATTGTAAAGGTGTACAATTTTCTACACTATAGGAATTAAGTATTTGGTTGCAATTTTCATGACAATCAACATGTATTTGCTCACATTCTATCCTAATCAATAAGTCTCTAATCGGTAATTGTCATTTTAACTAATAAGCATTTGCTTGCAACTCATTTAGTGTCAATAAGTCTTAGTTTTCTAGATTGAGACAAATTTATATTATTCTTTTTAAATGTTTTCTTCTATTATTGTTCGATGATTATGGCTAGGAGTAATATAAAATAATTTATTGCAAACCAATAAGTATAATAGTACAAATATTTATGCAATTCTTTTCAATTTTATAAGGCTTCCTAATTGAAATTATTTTCTTGTAGTTAATTGTTAAGCTTATTTATTTATCTAGTAGATTATTGAAGTAATAATTTTTTTTGTCTTTATATTTTAGTATTAACTCTAGATTTATTTGTTGTTGTGGTGTTGTAGTTTCTAATATTGTTCATATATTCATCTACTATATAATATTTTATAATTTACAGGTTAGATAATTTATTATATATGATTTAGGTTTCTTAATAAATAATAGACAAGACAATAACATTGGTTCCTTTTTTTAATAGATATATTAAATTTATAATCTTATTTTTTTTTTTTTAATTATTCATTTATTTTAAATTTTTTATTGATTTTATTTTTATAGGTTTTATAATAATCCATCTACATAGTCATTAGATAGTTTTTTGATTTAATATTTTTAAAGTAATTTTTTCATAATTAATAATTATAAATAAAAATTAAATCTTAATATTGTTAATTTTCATAAACATTATATATCATATATTTTTTGACACTCATTTTTCTATTTTTTTCTTTTTGTTGTGTGCATTTTGTTTTCTATTCTAACCTCTCCTCTCCATTTTTTTGAGTTATTTTTTTACAATTTATTACTTCTCTACATTTTGATAATAGATTATCGAATATGATCCTAAAAATTGATATTAAAAAAATTAACAAGATTACATCCAAAATATTCTTGATCTTTATAATCTAATTCATATGGTGTGGACTCCAAATGCAAGACTTGCTAGGGGCACTAACAAAACTAAGTTAGACAAAAATACCATAGAAAATGATAAAAGGAGGAGAAAGAATAATCAGTATGGCACAATGGAATTCATTTCCAAGACTGCTGGAATGGAAGGCCCCTTATTAAAGGACAATAGAGAATGGCAATTAAAAAATATAAATTTTTAATTATTCATAGATTACTATGGATTGATTTTAACTTCTCATCTTAGATTTACTGTTGACCGAGAAACTTTCCAATTCCTTTAAGCATTCCTCTCTTTTGACATCTTCCATTCTTCTGCTTCCTTCAGGTTTTTTATACAGAACCACAAAGGCTTCCTGAAAAATAGTTCAATATTTTGACTACCTGCTAAATCTACTTATGTGCACATGCATCCTTTAATGAGATCTAAACTTAAAGGTTTATGATTTAGAACACATTAAATTCACATCTAAATCATCAGAAGAAGAAAAACGCCTGAATGTGAGAAGGTACACACTTGATTTCAATAAGAAACAATGAAGAAATCTCTGTTAAAAACAACCTCAAGTAACCTGTAAAAGCTGTTGCATAATAATAACTGTGTAAAAATGTGAGTTACAAGATCTCTTTTTGCAAAATGCAAAGGGAAAATAATCAAGAACTAAGGAAAAAGACTAAGCTTTTTCCAATATATACAATGTGAAGAAAACTCCATTGCACCAAGAGGTGGAACTGAAAGCAAACTAAGAGTGAATAATATCTCAAAAATATCCTCTCACGAGCAAAGAAGAAAAGCCTCGAAAAGAGGGTCTAAAACTAAATCAAACTGGACTCAAGATGTTGCAAACTCCATCCTACAATGTGCAATGATCGAAACAACTCCAAAACTAATGTGAAACTGCAAAAATATCTCAAAAACTCCATGCAATCAAGATAAAGTCTCCAGTTTGACTTCAAATGTATGAAAAAAATCTTCAGTTGACCTCCTTGCATGATCAGTTTACTTTACTACCATTCAATCTTAAGTTTCACTCCCGACTTGACTTTTACATGATTTTGAAGTGAAGATAACTGTATGATCAAATATTAAAGATAATCAATGTGATTATCTTAATATTCAATATGTGTTTGTTCTTTTTCCCTTCACATTTACATGTTAAATATTAAGGTAAAAATACCTTTAATATTTAATTATATAATTATTTTTACTTGTTTAATGTCATGCAATGAAAATAAGTGGAAAAATTCAGTCGAGACATACTCCATTTGCTCTTTGATTTACTCCATGCAAACTAAGTCCAGTATTATTTACTTCAATTCAAAGTAATAATTTGAACTTGACAAAAAATCACGGGCTCCCCTTGAAATGACTAGGTCTATGACTTTACAAGTGAAGACCACGGGCACTATTTGTAACATGAAATGATTTTGTTGTTTTTGGTAAAACATAGTAAAAAATGACTATGATATCGAACCAGGGCATGAACAAAAAGTATGAGCCCTAATCATATTGTCATTCTTCATTTTGCACTGGAAAAAACTCAGCCGCAATGGAGTAGGGTTTGAGCTCTAGCCTGAAGATCTTCACATTTTTCACTGTCTCTGGTGAGTTTCTTGAAGGATTTTTGCAGAAAAGAACAAAGTAAGTTTTTATCGGTCATGAATGTGGACTTTTTCTTCCATTTCGAAAGCATTTCATGCCTTCTTGGCCGTGGCTGTGGTATGCTTTTCTGATGCATTAAACTCTTTTATGCTCTAGATACCTCCTCTATTCTTGGTGCCGCCACGTAGAGCTTGTTTGTGAGTATTTTGGAGGAAGAAAATGGGAAAACCCGCGGCTTTATGTTAATCTTTTCTTCCCCTCAAGAACCCAGGTAAGCTTCTACTCTTTGAATCTTTCATCTTTTGCTTATTTCCTGTTGGAAGAAACTCTAAACCAATTCGATGAAAAGTAGAATTAAAAATACACATGTATCCTTTGTACTCTGTAAAATCACCATGGGAATCTTTGTATGCTTTCTTATTGGATGCCTCGGCTTGGTCTCTCAGTATTTGACTTATTTTCATGCTTGCATGGGCTCGAACAACCTCTATTACCCTCTGTTTGTAATTTTGATGCAAACCCCATATGGGTTTTGATATTTATGAAGAAAATAAATGCTCTCAGGCCGTGACCATATCTAAAATTATGGGTTACTTTTTTCTTCCTTGAAAAAAACCTTGAAACTTCATGAATAAAAAAACCCCATTTGAGATAAAAATGTTCTGTTGATACAAAGTTTGAGGGATTTCCTTTACTTTCGGTTGCGAGTGTTGATCTCCTTTGGTGTGTTCGATGGTTTTGGAACCCCTAAGTTGTGGATTGAAACTTGATTTTTTTTGGGTTTTTCTCTGCAATGTGATCTAGCTAGATTATCTTGCCTTCCTCTGTGAGACCTCTACCATAATATGTTGAAGATATTTGAACTAATCGCCTTTGCCAGATTCTCCATCTTGCAAAAGTCTCAAGTAAATCTTAGAAGCTTGAATGATAGCTTAAGACAAATAATTGCATGTGAAAATCCTTGTGCACTATCTTTACTAACTACACTAGTTCAATAAAGGCTATATTGGCTTCATGAAACGTATCTTCTATGCTTCTCCTGTCATTTTCGGTGTGTGTTGTTTTCTGTCCTTTTAATTCCTGAAACAAACTGATATTTATTTCGGCATTCTCAATGACATTTGATTATGATTACCAAAAGGAATAAATTGTCCAATGATTCTGGCATTTCTCTTGGTTGTAATTGTACTTCACTTTTTCATAATGTAGAGGGAGGAATGAGGGGATTTCTCTATATTTTCAGATATTGGGGTTCTTGTCCATTACTTACATCTACTGTGTAGATCATTGCTTTAGAATATTTGTATTTGAAATAATGATGCAACTCCATATGTAACAAGAACCTTACCACTATTTGTCATGGTTCATCCTCCATGTAACTATTCTTGCATGTGAAAATCCTTGTGCATTCTCTTATAAACTACATAATAAACATCTTGCATAAGCCAATTATTCTCTCTATCACGAGTTTGTATGGCTTATTGGCATATTTTCATAGGATTGGGACAACATAGTGTTGCTGTTTTGAGATGGACTTTAGCAATGTTCTCCTGACTATCCTCATCCATCATGATGTTCATTATGCTCCTTTGATCAATAATTAACTACATTGACATTGTTGTTTTGATATAATCATTTAGAAGTATTACTCACCACTCACTTTGACTCCATGTGTTGTTGTTATGCTCAATTATCCCACTTATGATAACTCCATTTTCTTTTGTCAAGATAACTTGAGTCTTTTTCAAGCTTGTATTATGCACTGCACTTATGATTATATATGCAATGTCTTTTGTTGACTATGCTTCTATCCATTGTCACTTTATTGAGTACAAGAATTGTCTCTCTCTATTTTAGCCTTTTGACAATAAATGAAGTTCACTGTCTCATCAAGGATATTGTTTTTTTGTATATGTTTGTTGTTGTCTCAGTGTTATGTGTTGGGCTCAACCCTTGTGGGAGCCACATTTTCCACAACACATAACAATTATGAACAATACATGTTGGTTGAGAACACAACAGTATCCTTATTGATTTGAATGATATAATTGTACTGTAATGCCCATAATTTTGCACGAAGGGCAAAAACACAACCATCAATTTTTTTAATTTTTTAATTTTTTAAACTATTAATTAAACTAATTAACACTTGTTAAGTGTTTAATAAGTAACAACAAACATATGGATTGTGGAGATCTAATTACATTGAACACCAAACATGATAAGAGTTGTATGTCATGCCCAAAATGTTCAATAGAAAATGCAACATTTTTTTTTTTATAAAATCTATTAATTGTGCTAAAACTTCCTTAAGATTTTAAGGTATAACACTAACCACCTCCAATATGTTGCTAAAACTATTATCTTTAAAAGAAACCACTAATCCTATCACCAATACTAGATTTATAATTGGAGGTAAGGTTCATATCAAAATTGGTCTCAATATTAAGGTAATATGATAATTATCATCATCATTAAGTGTCCAATATCACTCTTAATATTTATATTTAATACTATTTTTATTTAAGTAAAACTGAAGATAGTATTATTAATTTTACTCTTAATACTAGCTTAATTACATAATTATTAATATTACCAATTATATATTTATTTCTAATAACATCAAGATCATTATTCATGGGGTAATGTAAATTTACTATCATTAATAATAGTTTTACTATTAGTTTTACCATTTAATAATATTTTCTCCATTTACTATTACTAGTAATTTTACCAACTAATAATTAAGTAATAGTCAAACCTTTAAACATAATCCACTTTACCCATGGATACATGATAGTATTGTTTACGCACTTTAAAAATAAACCTTACTACTATTCACATAATTAAATGCTTTTACCATTAAATTTTACTCTCAATTTTAATATCTCACTAGTGTAATTAACCATAGGAATATTAATTCTTATTTTCATTTGACATTCTTTAAAATGCTAATATTGGTGTTAATTCTTTCTTAAACTTAAATTAAGATTTATTTCATTATAATAGATAACCTTAGTGATAGTATTGCATTTTGTTTAATGATAATAATAATTTGATACTCAATAATAATATTAATATATTAAGTTTAATTTTGGAATTATAATAATATTGATAATTTTGTCTTTGCCTTTATCATTATCATTATTGTATATTTACTTTAAAATTTATGAAAGCCTCATTGTAACAAGAGTAAATGTTATTTACTATCATTAATAATAATATTTATCGAAATGATTAATATCCATGTAGTAACTAATAATACTCTTCTTATTTATTCTACCAATACTATTTTACTAATAATCAAGTTAAGATTTTGCTGTTGTTTTTATATTAGTATATCAGTTACCCCCATTTGTAACTAATTATTCTATTTTTTAAATATAGAGGTAATTATTTTATTACCATTTAACCTATCAAAGTATCCCTTAGAACCATTAATGGTAAGATCTCAATATCTATATTATTTTACCAATCTTATTTAATTTGGCCGGTAAGATAGTAAACAAATGAAGGCGATGCTCACCATTTAAATAGTATATGCATTGGTTTTGATAATAATTTATTTTTTTATTTTGTTGGCAGCCACCCGAGAACAGTGATTTAAATAGATATATAGTACCTAATTATAAATAGCAAAACAAAACTTAGGTAATGCTTAAAACACTTTAGATCGAATTATTATACTCAGTTAAAATGTTAATCTTAAACATTTTGGCTTTATTATTTTTTAATTTTATTTTGGTTGTTGTTTTCTTCAGTGAGTAGGCATGACGGCTGCATGGACAGAGGCAACTATTATTAACCATTACTATGCTGATTTTCCCACCTATAGACTTCAACACACAGCGTACTACATGAAGGCAGTGAATAATTAAAGCTCCTGACGTTAATGAAATTTACAGATAATGCTATTCCCTTCTAGGCGATGATATCTCTGATGATACTCAGCCAGCAAGCTACTAAAATTATTATTTTATTTTATTTCTTTGATGAATAAACAGATTTGCTCCGATTCCTTGAGCTAATATGACTATGTTAACACCCAAAAGTATTATTATTACTCACCAATCAATCCCATTGTTACAATAATTTTATTATTATAATCTAATATTAATATTAACAACGGAATAAGCAACAGTGTTTGGGCAAGACGGTAATACTTTCTGTTTGTTCCTTTACTTTAAATGCTCCACTTGAATTTAATCACTATTATGATGCCTGGGAATAAATAAAAGTACGACTGTACCTTTTATTGATTTGCCTAAGATTAATAGGGGAGCAGACTTAGAGTAAGTCAGGCGTTTACACAGTGGGACAGGCAGCAGCGCCCCCACTTGAAATTATTTTCAAGTTACAGACAGAGTATTTCAGGAACATATTTATTTTGAATCAGATGTACTCTTGGAAATCACAAACGAGAGATAGGGTTGGTTAATAAATTCAACCAAATCTCTGACTAGTTAATGGGTTGAGTTACCAACTTATGCTGGGATTGCATTTATTCGGCATGGGCCATTATCCTTGAAAGGCCATACCTGACACAGAGCGATGTCATTTTCAGACCCATATTTAACCATTATTGATGGCACTTGCCTCACGTTAGATATTACCTCACGTACTCCAGGCCACCAACCCTAACTTGCAATTAATATACCTATGGGAAGGATTGCGATTAATAAAATTTGAGCTCAAGAATCGGATAGATCTGGAGCCTAAAATATGTTTTCAAATCTAACTTAAGATTACATTGATGAGGCATGGAAGTGGCTATTGTAACATTTATTCTTCCAACTATTGCGTAGTCCTCTACAGCTGCAGAGGACAGACATCTCTTTGTAAATCATAATCTTGCTGCTGAATAGAGAATGATCATATATTTCGTTTGAATGAATCTTCCTACCTGCAAGGGTATACTTGAAATAGTGGAGGTAGCTTGACAGAAGGATGAGACGACGAGCTTACAAAGGAGAAAAGAGCTTGCTCCATCGTAAATGGTTGTTCTTACTAATCCCCTTGTATTTGTTGTGTTCAAACCCCTGTAGAAACCTTACTCCATCTCAACTAAGAGTAACAGCCTGAGTATTTTACTCTTGAGAACTTCTGCCATTTTGCAGGAATTAGATCTGCATTGCAACTAAATCTACTTACAGTAAATTAACACGAGGGTTTTTTTTGTTTGTTTGATTTCTTGTCACCAAATTTGAGATGCGCCAACACTCTAGTATTATTTCTGAGAATTTCATATATATTGCATTATGTGCTTAATGTCGAATTGCATAGGTATAAGAGTATTTTATTTGCTTCTAACGGAGAGGATATGTATCTATGTAGATATATATATTGAACCCTCTTTAGTATTTTTAGCTCTGACTTTAAGGAAGTCTTTTAGTTATGACTATTATAACAGCTGTTCAAATTTATCTCATACCCATTTTTATTTTATTTTTATGATTAGGGATTTAAATGTATTCAAATGTAAGGCAGATCAACGATTTATCATTCCTTATTGCAACTTTTAAGAAACGTATTTTTTTCCATGAGATATATTTTAAATAATGTATAATTATCAAGCAAAGGCCTTCTCCTATTTTAACATCTCTTTTGGATACACTCCCATCATTCCTATTTACAATGAGATAAAAGAAAAAGAAAACAAATGAAGAGATTGCATAAGAACCCCTTTCATATATCTTTCTCCCTTAAACAAATGGTATATCTTTTAAAGTCATATTTCCTTTTTGTACACAATTGAAATCACCAATTTTCCATATCACGAATAAATTTAAAGGAATACAATGGAGGACACACGACGGATTAAGGCTTGCTCTCCACCCTACCGTAATGGCGTCATGGAGCCTCATGGGCTCTAGCCATACCCCCGAGCAAGAAATTTTCTTAGCTCCAAATGATGAATGGAGTTTTTTTATATATTTTTTTTTAACTAGGGATAGAAAATACATAGCATCCAACTTCTACATCTAGGTCCTTTACTCTTTGTTTCAACTATAA
The DNA here is from genome assembly GCA_007115665.2 of Sequoiadendron giganteum. Classification (NCBI taxonomy): domain Eukaryota; kingdom Viridiplantae; phylum Streptophyta; class Pinopsida; order Cupressales; family Cupressaceae; genus Sequoiadendron; species Sequoiadendron giganteum. The sequence continues at coordinate 462,106,413 of CM021106.1, forward strand.
TCCATACAACATATATCACATTCTTACAATAAATTAACAAAAGAGAAAATGGAAGTAAGAGAGAACTTATCTCTGTTTTTTTACATGAGGATTAAAATCTTTTAGATCCTTCCTCTCCAAACCAAGCCATCTTGATCACTATCTTCCCAAGGATGTGGACTTCTCTCATCTTCTCATTCTTTCTACCATCTCCACTAAAGTTCTCCAAGGGGAGAAGTGGGTAACACCCCACTCATTCTTCTCCTTCAAAATATATAGAAGTTTCAACATGCAACTCTTGGATGGGGATGTGTGGGGTGTACTTTCCTTCATAAATGAGGGTCTTTTCTTTCTTAATTAAAATACATGCACTTGGACAACCCTTCCATCTTTTCATTCCATCTTCTTCTCAAAATTCGTCACTCTCCATTATGAGGGCTTTTCAGGGTCAAATCATGTTGTAGGGGCACTATTGTATGTCCACTTGACCCCTACCACTATGGTATAGGCCCTAGGGGGTTTATTTTTGCAACCTATCCCAAAATTTTGACCAACAACTCTCATTAAAAGCCCACTCAAGGTTCCATCCGAGTTTCAAACTTAGCTTAGGGGTTTCCAAGACCTAATCCCCACTTGCACTTCACATGAATCCCAACTAAATGCCCTCACACCCTTAGTCCTCCAATACATTAACTCCACTTGTTTCTAGGCCTTGAATGGGGTCAAATTTATATCCTCATGAAGTAGTCTTTTGATTCACTCTTGATGGTTCTCTTTTTTCATGCTAACATCGTTGCCTTCCTGCACATTACCAACGTGATCGTAAGTATCAATTCTATATTGAACACTAATCAAGTAGTTGAACATTCTAAGCTTTAACTATATAATAATCCATTTAGAATCTAATTTGCATTCCACGGTATACGAGTGCAATCCACTTCCATGGTAATGAAAATAAAACATATTGTCAAAATGATATGCAAGAATATTGCTAAAAGATCATCTTATTTATTATCCACAATACATTTAATCATCAATTCAAGAAAAACATATAACAATTTGTGGTTGTATTAAGTACATACGGAGTAGGGCCTTACATGTACCTATACTTGCACATTCAACAAACACATTAGATAAAAGTAGTTCAATATTCCTTCTAATGATGATTTCACTTTCACTTTGATGATTTGATCATAATTCTCTTTTGTACACGTCTGATATGGTTGAATTGGATTGATAGTTCATAGGTTTGTTATTCAACTATTGATAATATATGATGAAACTTTATGTCTCGAGCTCTAACAAATCTCTTTAACATCTTGTAGGTACACCTGAACCTAGGGAATGAAGGATTGAAGATAGGAGGGAAGTTGACAATAGAGCTGAAGATAGAACATCAACACAACATTGAACAATCAATGAAGGATATAATGTTTCATTATATGCTTTCCTATTCTTATCTTCGGTTGAATAACTTAGCTTTTATGTTTTATCCATGTGATTCAATCATTCTCATGGCTTGTGTGAGACTTTTAAACACTCTTGTATCTTTAAAGCATGAAACGACAATGTTTATGCAATTTTGTATATTCCTTCATTTCAAATTGAATAAAATACAACAATACTATGCAATTTTAATGAATTTTCTATGTTGTGTGAATTTTGCATAATAAATTGAATCTTATTTGAAAACCTTCATTTGCAAATGAAATATCAACATAAAATGAATGTACCTTTCACCTTAGATATAGCAAACAATTTTAGCTCTACCAAAATGAGTTGAAGGTAGAAATTTTGGTAAGAGAAACATTCTTATTAGTCAATATGGAATTATCCTTTTTTTTATGATATGATTTCTTCACATACATTCAATGTTATGAGCTTTTTTATATTTTTGTTAATTTTAATTTGTTGATTTGAACTTCCTCACATTAATTTAATAGATAATCACATGATATTTTAATTGGCATTTCAATTGTATATACTAAATAAATAATTTTAAAGTATGTCAATGTTAATTTACCATATTTATCAATAAATGTAAAATATTAAAACTATTATAAATCTTGATATTAAGACGAGAAGACTTTTGATAACAATGTGAAAAATATAAAGAATAATAGTATGAAGACTAATTATTTTTATAATTGCAACCTTGAGTGAATGATTGAGCATAAAAGTATTTGAAAGAAAAAAAACTTGATTGAAAATGCTCATTTAGATATCAATTAACTAAAAAGAAAATATATTTATAGAAAGTGTAGTAGTACGACACATTAAAAATTAGCTAGGAAGATTTATATTTTTTGTAATTGATATATATGCATAAAGTTATTAAAGGATTGAAAATTAATTATATTTTTTTAAATAATTGAATAAATTAGAAAATGTATTACTATTTATAATATTAAAACTCGTTATTAAAACAACAAATGAGAAATGCATATCTAAACATTCTATCCAAAAATAGTGATTGAAATTAATATTAGATTTGATAAAATTAATATTTATTTTCAATCAATATTAGATTTGATAAAATCAATATTTATTTGGTTGAAGTATAGAAGTAATAAAAAAACGTAAATGTAAAGGAAAAATAAAGAATTAAGTAAGCTAGATAATCAGATACTAAAGCAGATAAAGAAAAATGGTCACAAGATGGAATACACACCAACATAGTCGACCATATAAAATATGGGGTTAAGGAGGACCTACAAACAAGGTCAAATAAGAAAAATGAACAACAAAACATATGGTTTATTTCAAGGAAGTCAACCAAAAAGAGATAAGGTGGGTAGGGTTAGCCTAGAAGAATGGAAGGGAAGAAAAGGAAGGTAAAAAAATAGCAAGCGCTAAAAAAGAGCATTAGGTGAACCCAAGGGGGAAGAAAAAAAAGGAGGAAACCAAGAAGAAGTTGAGGGATGGTTTTGAAAGAAAAGGAAGGTAAAAAAATAGCAAGCGTTAAAAAAGAGCATGAGGTGAACCCAAGGGGGAAGAAAAAAAAGGAGGAAACCAAGATGAAGTTGAGGGATGGTTTTGAAGGAAATTAAGTATCTGGTTGCGATTTTCATGAGAACCAACATGTATTTGTTCATATTCTATTCTAATTGGTAATTGTCATTTTAATTAATAAGCATTTACTTGCAACTTATTTAGTGTCAACAAGTCTTAGTTTTCTAGATTGAAACAAATTTATATTATTCTCTTTAAATGTTTTCTTCTATAATGGTTAATGATGGTTATGGCTAAGAGTAATCTGAAATAATTTATTGCAAACCAATAAGTCTATAATAGTACAAATATTTATGCAATTCCTTCCAATTTTATAAGGCTTTCTAATTGAGATTATGTTCTTGTAGTTAATTGTTGAGCTTAATTATTTATCCAGTGGATTTTTGAAATAATATTTTTTTATGTCTTTATATTTTAATATTAACTCTAAATTTATTTGTTGTTGTAGTGTTGCAATTTCTAATATTGCTCATATATTCATTAACTATATAATATTTTATAATTTACAGGTTATATAATTTATTATATATGATTTAGGTTTCTTAATAAATGATAGACAAGCCAATGACATTGGCTCTTTTTTCTAATAGATATATCAAATTTATAATCTTATTATTTTTAAATTTCTATTCATTCATTTGAGACTTTTTATTGATTTTCTTTTTATAGGTTTTATATAATCCATCTACGTAGTCATTAGATAGTTTTTTTTATTATTATTATTTAATATTTTAAAGTAATTTTGTCATAGTTTTAAGACAATTTTTTTTACTAATAACTATATATAAAAATTAAATCTTATTATTGTTAAATTTCATGAATATTATATATTATATATTTTTTATCACTCATTTTTTCATTTTTTTATATGTTTTGTTTTCCATCCTAACTTCTCCACCCCATATTTTAACAATTTATTACTTCTCTACATTCTGATAATAGATTATAGAATATGATCCCCAAAATTGATGTTGAAAAAATTAATAAGACTACATCCAATTTTTTATTTATTTTGACAAACATATAATCTAGTTCATATGTTGTGGACTCCAAATGCAAGACTTGCTAGGGGCACTATCGGAGCAAGTTTGGGCACTATCAGAGCTAAGTTAAGACAAAAATACCATAGAAAATTATAAAAGGAGGAGAAAGAATCATCAGTATGGGATAGTGGACTGCATTTCCAGGACTGCTGGAATGTAAGGCCCTTTTTTGAAGGACAACAGAGAATGGCAATTAAAAAATAGATTTTTTTAAATTATTCATAGATTACTATGGATTGATTTTAACTTCTCATCTTACATTTCCTGCTGACCGAGCAGCTTTCCAATTCCTTTAAGCATTCCTCTCTTTTGACATCTTCCATTCTTCTGCTCCCTTCAGGTTTCTATACAGAACCATTGAGGCTTCCTGAAGAACAGTTCAATATTTTGACTACCTGATACTATAAAACAGAGCTTTAACAAACATCGATCAATAAATCTGGGCAGTGATGCATACCATACAATATGGTTTCATCAAGTTTAACAATATGGTCTAGCTTTCCAAACATTTGTGAACACCCTTTTAAGAAACTAAAAATAAAACCTGATTCCTTCTTAACTGCCCACATCTGACACCATGCACCATGTCCTACTGCAATCCTCTTTTTGCAGTTTACTTCAATTAAAATCACCAATAATCTCCACAGGAGCATTCTCCATGTTTGAAATGATGGAACCGGTTTGCATCTCTCACAATAATTTCTCTTGCAACAATTTTGGATATAATCTTGGTTGTAGTATGGCAGTAACCACATACTCGGAGGTTCTTGACAATTCTAACAGTTGTTCCAGGGGGCGTATTTAACAAGCCAAATGCAATTGCTAACATTTCACTATGGGGACAGAGGAACAATTTCTTCTCCACCTCGTCCACATCATTCAATGAAGGTCTTGTATCTGGAATGTACCCTGCTTCCTTCATCTGCCAAGACAATCTCTCTAATATTGCATATATCTCCTCTGTTTGTGGGTGTGATCGGTCTCCCACACAAAAAGTGTGTACCATTTTACAGACTTCAATCCAACTATACCCAGGTATCTTTTTAACTCCTCGATCCTTCATCATTTTCCTTACTTGTTGGACACCACCCCATCTGCCCACGTCTGCATAAATGTTTGAGAGAAGAACATATGGTGAAGCACTTTTAGGATCCAACTCAAAAACAAATGTTGCCACAAACTCTGCTAGACATATATTTTTACTAGATCTACAAGCCGCAAACAAACCCATCCAGACAACGTCATCAGGTTTCACTGGCATTTTGATTATGAAGTTCAGGGCTTCCTCAAGATAGCCAGCGCGGCCAAGAAGGTCGACCATGCATGCATAATGATCCATATTAGGTATAATGTGATTGAAATATTTGCAGCCCTCATCAACTAGTCCTGCATGGTTGCATGCGTATAAAACGCAAACAAAGCTTACATGGTTAGGATTGGTTTCAGAATGCTTCATTAGTTCAAAGAGTTCCAGGGAGTCTTTGCCATAGCCATGCAAAGCGAATCCAGCAATCATCGTAGTCCATGAGATGACATTCCGATCACACATTTTTTCAAACAATTGGCGTGCCTTTTGTATCTTTCCACATTTTGCATACATGTCCATCAGGGCATTCACAGCTACCACTTCAGAAAGCAGTCCACTCTCAATTATTCTTTGATGGATCTCCACACCCCGTTCCAAAGCTCCTGTTTTTGTGCATGCTGAGAGGATGCTGGAAAAAGTGAACTGATCCGATTGGACATCTGCTCGTTGCATTTGGTTAAAAACCTCCAAGGCTCTTTCAACAAGCCCATGTTGTGCATATCCAGCAATGATTGCATTCCATGAAACCGAATCTCGCTGAGGTAATTTATCAAACAATTCATGTGCCTTTCGTATGCTTCCACATTTTGCATACATGGCTATCAGGGTATTCGCAAGAACAATATCTGACAAAAACCCATTTTCCAATATCCGTCGATGGATTTCTACGCCCTGTTCCAAAGAACCCATTTGGGTGCACGCTGGGAGGATGCAAGCAAAGGTTGTTGAATTTGGCTTTACACCGACTATTTGCATTCGGGTAAGAATCTCCAAAGCCTTTTCAAGAAACCCATTTTGTGCATATCCAGCAACAACAGCATTCCATGAGACGACATTCCGCTCAGGCATTTCTTCAAAAAGACTTAAAGCCTCGTCAAGAACACCATTCTGTGCATATCCAGAAATGATTGCATTCCACGAGACCACATTTCTTTGAGGCATTTTGTCAAACAGTTCGCGCGCCTTGTGCATTCTTCCACATTTTGCATACATATCTACCAGCGCATTGGCAACCACAATATCTGACAAAAAACTGCTTTCAATTATTGTTCTATGGATCTGCGTACCCTTTTCCAGAGCTTCCATTGATGCACATGCTGGAAGAATGCTGGAAAAGGTAAAGCTATCGGGTTTAACACTTGTTTGTTGCATTTGGTGAAAGAGTGCCAAAGCCTCTTGAGGAAGCCCATGTCTTCTGTAAGCTCCAATTATTGTATTCCATGAGCTGAGAGTTGGTTCGCTCATGTTGTCAAAAACTGTGCGAGCGTTCTCTAAACTTCCCAACTTATCATACATACTAATAAGTTTACTTTGTAAATTAGTGTGTGTGGATAATTTAAATTCCCTGTCATTGTCGTTGATATGAAGGTGGATTTGCTTAGCATCTGAAAGGGCATTCTTGGCAATGCAGGTCTGTAACAGTTGAAGATATATAGAGGGGTCTACATGAAGCTTGTTTATACTAAGCAGAATGTGCATTGCCTCCTTCAAAGAACCCTCCCTACAGAGGTCTCTGAGTTTGAGCTTGAGATCTGCCATGGATTACATTGTATGTGTTTTTATTCATCGTGTGCTGAAAGACTTAAGGAATCATTTCTGGATTTTTCCCTCCGCATTGTTGTTGTCCTTGCTACATATTAAACATGGTAAGCGTGAGTATGGACTCTGTCTGGAGTAACAAGAGTACCCTCTTTCAAGGTTAATGGATTTCAGGCAATCAACAAATCAAAGTCTTTATATGTAAAAAAATTCACAGCAATCATCCTCCGTCAGGGCTTATCAATTACATTTTGTGATTTTTAAAATTAAAAAATAGGTTTTTCTAAATTAAAAATAACAGTGTAAGATTTTTCATCATCTCAAATAAAATAGTTCATACTTGATTTTTCAAGCCGCTACACCAAATTGACAAAAAGTTCAAACTCCTTTGCTATTTGAGATATTGAAGAAATGATGAACAATGAGTTCATTGTTTAAACTTATATGGTGAAATTCACATTTAAAAAAGTGATTAATTTGGTCAATTATTTATTAAAAAAGAGTCACATTTAAATCAAAGATGGATCAAGAGGGTTGGGAGCTCAGGAGTAGAGCATCCCAACAACAACTAGTAGGTCCTAGGTTTAACTTTAAGTTGGTCCATGAAAAGCTTAACATGGTATCAAAACAAGGCCAAGATAGGATTCCAAGCACCTACAATGTGGCTCAATGGGGCAAGAGGGAGTGGGGCGGGGAGGTTGGAGGCGAGAGGTGGGGGGTAGGGTGTTGGAAAATGAGCCATGCCCAAATCAATGATGGATTGGTCACCAAGAGGGTTGGTAGCTCAATGATAGAGCACCCTATTAGCAAATGGGAGGCCCTAGGTTCAACTCTTAGATGGTCCATGGAAAAATTAACATTATTATCATAATATTATTCCTAAACTAGCAATCCCAATTGAATGTGATTGATCAACATGTATGATTACACTTTGATAGCCTATTTCCTAGCTATTTCTCTATTCAAATATGATTTATACAAATTTAAGTGTGCTTCCTTGCAAAGGCCTTGTGTTGCTAGTTAGGTGGCAAGGTGAATTTGGAGACAACATAGTAGACTAATATTGTAATGGTGAAATTAGTAATCTATGACAATTTTTATTTAGTTTTGGTTCAATTTAAAAAAACATTTTAATGTAACCATATAGCAACATGTAGCATACTTATGTGCTAAGTTCAACTCCTACAACTCTTATCCATTCTCACTTACTCTTACACACATTTATGTATATTTTACCATATATGTATCCTATCTACTCCCATTCTCATATATCCCTAACATTTATTGGCCTAGATTTCCATGCATTCATTCTTTTCCTTGAGACCATCAATTCCATGCCCCAAGTCATTTCTATGATGCTTAGGATCGATTTGAAATGACACTAATCTAAACCAAAAATAAATTTTAAAATTTTAAATGACCAACTCTTATCTTTTCTCATAGTCATTAGGAGCCAAATTAATACACACTTACATGATGATTCATTATGTTTTATTATTTAGAGATATCTATTTGAGCATGAAACCATATCCAGTCATTCAGTTATCATTTACCGCTACAAGGATCATCTAGGAACATTTGAAATTAGAGCACTAAAAGGAACACTAACTTGCATCAAAATCAACATCTAGATCACCTGCATGCTTTCATGTTGCCTATCAATCTTTATCATGACCATAAAGCTAGTCTAATCAAGGGGGTTTACCTAGGAGAACTTGACCCTTGAAATCTAGTGATCTCCCTAAGATATTTATACATACCACCAATCCTTCACAATTAATGAGAAGCAAAGATTACAAAAAGTAAAAGTTTACACTTCTCCAAATCATATCCATGCATCAAGAATCAAATACATATACTACATAAAATTGATTTAGAGTTAGAAAATCAAACCAAGGGTAGTTATAGGTTTTCACAACATTTTAGACATTGGGCGTGGTGAGATTATTCTTGTTCTATACCAAGAAGTTGAATTTTGTGTCACATCAAGATTCATCTTCATCATGGTTCCAAGAGCTAAGTACACCTATCCCCACATATTTACTTTCCTAATTTAGCATTGATTTGCATGCTTTATCATACCCAATTATCCTTTCCTATAATTTGAGTTAACTTATGCTAAGTTGATTACATTTACTTAAGGGGCCTAGATTAACATTATGGAAAGGTTATTTTCCTTCAAACTTTTTTTGTGAAGTTGTTCAATCTTTCACCCACTGGAGTTTGACACCTTAGGGTTTATATCTTCACTATTTTTAGGGATTTATATTTTTCACTTCTATTTACATTATCATTTTTAGATACTCCTTAGGTTTTGTGTTCATATACTATTGTTAATTCATTATTATATCTCTCTTTCTAAGGTTACTTTTTTAGCTCTATTTTTTCCCACCCTAACCACCCTTTGATGCCTTATTAGGGATTCATTTTCATATTTGATTCATCATTGGAATTTTTATTTTTTAAAATTTGAAAGTGATTTATTATGATCTATTTTCTCATCTTTCATAAGACATTGCATTGCTTATGGCACAAGCTACTTGCAATTATAATATTCCTTTGAGAAGGAGTGCTCACCTAAATTGCAATATGACCACCCACACTAATGAAACTAAAATAATTTTTGATGTTCACATTGATAATAATGATCATGATGCCCATATTGAAGAACAAGATTTTTCTAATGAACTTACTTGTTTGGACCACATAGAGAATCATATACAACTAGTAGACATGATTCACAACTTATTTTATCAAGACACAAGAGATTGAGGATTTACAAGCTATAGGTGCTAAAATTGTTTCATATAATTTTTTTTTTGGTACATCCACTCCTATAATATCCAACTATTTTTCATTGCATAGAGTTTATCCTTAGTCAACCTTTCTCTTTCTCTATGGATTTCCTCCTAACTATACCCCTCCTAAAATAATTTCATCCTACATGATGTATTACACCTCTACTCATCTTATCTCTACCACTACCCTAATTACCATATCCACTACCCCTCTCACTTGTGTCATTCCTACTTCCACCACTCACTTCTCTATAGTATTTATTCCTCATTTCCATACCACCATCTATATATATATCCATAAAATTCATTATACTATATCCTCCATACCTATTTCCTAACCCATTATCACTTTCATTCCTCATACCAAACATACTCACACCTAAACACAGACTAGTGAACACCAACCTTGTCTATTCACCCTTCCCTCCAATACGTAGATACACCCATGCAAAAGATAGATAAAGTAGATAAAAATTTGGATGCAAGACCAAATGGATAAGATAGTGAGGAATTCAAAGATGTTAGATATACACCACCACCATATGATATTTGATACATCCTCTTCTTATGGTATTTATGACACCTCATTTTGAAATGTACAATGGAAGAATTGACATGAATACACACTTAAAGATATTTATGGCCTCATGTGTATATTTTTTATATGAGGATAATTTATTAGCTAAGTTTTTTCTAGTGAACTTAAAGTATTATGATATTGAGTGGTTCTTTTCACTCCTTCATGTGACTATTCATACATTTGATGATTTTAAAATATATGTTCTTAAAGAAATTCAAAGTTAATATGATGTTAGAGACATTATTTCCATTCTATTCGATTGTGTCCAAGAACTTTAAACAAAGTAGTAATTACTATGTATAATACTTTTTTCCTTATGCTCTAAATTAATTACTCCCTTACACATTCTTGAATTGAAAACATCTTTATCAAAAGATTACTTAATCAATTGTAAACATTGTGCATCTAAGAACTTTGTATATTTCATGGAATTGTGTGCACATGTGAAAACTATTGTGTCTATATTTTTAGTGAGGAATATGTTCAAGTATGGTTCATAAAATCAAAACACATAATCATATCCTTCAAAATATCAAAATAAAAATAAATTTTCAAAGAATGATGAAACAAAAAAAAGTGGTCAAGTGGCTAATACTTCTACTTTTCCATATTTTAATCAAATTTCTATTGACAAGTTTACTAAGTTAAATAATTCTTGGATGATGTATTATAAATTTTATTAAGAACTAACTTGATTATAGTTCCTCTAATTCATTCATTGGATGAGTTAAAAGGCCACTATATGCAATCATGTATGAGTCCCAAACATAAGGTTTAAGATCTTATAAATAACAACATGATTTATATAGAATATGTCAACAATAATAGAGCCCTTTGGTTGCAACTACTGATTGAGGATTGGGAATTTACACCAATATTTTTCTAGATCATAAAAATCGCATGGAGGCACATGAAAACATTGTTTTGGATGATATGCATGAAGATAATGATTCTTTAGATGATGTTCTTTTCCCTTTGTTGGGAGAAAACCCTAGTCACTTAAAGCTTATTTTTCATAAAAAATTTCTCTACCACAAGTTTCCCCTCCTTTAACCATACTTAGAATAATAAATATTCTAAAATATATACTCCTCCAAAAATTCTTGTGTTCTAGGGAATATATCCATAATTTTTTAGTGCTAAAAGAGATTGCCCACATTTTCATGTCATATTTTTTGCGATTTAGTACAAGAAATCTAGCCAAACAAACAAATCCATACAAATGTGTAGGGGCATGGGGATCCATCTTCCTATAGCATCGTAAATTGTCACCCCTGACAATTTCACACTATGTTTAGCTCCCCCTATGTGCTTGGACCTAATTATACTCTTAATTTTCCCATTTTGTGGTCATTTTCGAAAAATTAGAATAAATTGGGAACTGATATTTAATATTCATTTAACGATAGCAAAAGCCCCAAAATAGGTGTGAACTAAGGGGCCATCACCCTTTTCTAGCCTATTTTGGTCCAATTTTGAATATTTTATTGTTGACATTTTACATTTGCAAATCTAAATTAATTTGTTGGCTTTTGATAATTAATTTTGTGGGAAAATGAATAAATGTATAAATGAAAGTCTTTTTCACTATTTGAAAGCCTAGAAAATCTTTAGAGAAATTGAGCATCCTAAAAAGCAATAAAGATTTGAATAAGTAGAATTTACAACACTCATTGTCAATTAAGGTTCATGTTTGTAATGCATCAAGTTCATATGTGAGCTTGTTCATGTTTTATGTTCATTCATTTTGTAAGTACTAACACTTGTAGGACCTTCAATCAAGCAACCAATTCCCTTTGAATGAGATGATTACAATGAATTTAGTCCTTCAAGGAAAGAAAATCCAAGTGGTAAGTTTCAACACTTGTCATTTATCACTTGTTTTTAGCTATTTTCCTTTGCTTGACTGAGGGTAAACACTCTTTACATCATCATAGTCATTGTGGAGGTGGAAACACCAAAACAAGGTTTGACTTAGGCAAGACCCTATACAACACAACCCTTTCTCCCCTCTCTCATGTGTAGGTGATAGATCTAAAGTGGATTTGGGAGAATATTGAAGACCTAATTGCAAGATCAAGCATTCAAGCCTCCTACTTCAACAAATTAGGGCAAGTGGAATCAATCATCAACAAATGAAGTTTTGAAGCTAAGTCCAGAAAGGAAGAACCTATAGACGTGATCTACTAAGACCTATTCACATGTTCTTGAGATTTTTATTCTCTGGTCTAGGGCACCACCACCCTTGTCTAGGAAATTTGAACCCTAATTTACATGTTAGGTTTCTCTATCTCTCTTTTTTGTTGTTTTGTTGTTCATTTATGTGTTTCAGTTCTATAATTGTTGATATTTACATTAGTTGGTTGTAGCTTCATATTTGACCTAGGTAGACATTTTCATAATCAAATCAATATGAACCCCCACAAAAATAAGAACCAAACCTTGATCCACCATTCTGACTCTTCCATTGAGGTTAGTAGCCAAGTGGGTGTATGCGATCAATTTCAGTTCCTCTCAAATATAATGTAGGATAAAGTGTGATTTAGATCCTAGATCCATTTTTCCCACATCACACTTCCATTGATTTTCAATGTATTTGGCATCAATATAATTTAGGCATGGTGAAAGGTATGTGAGAACAATTCCATTTAGTTTTGTTGGGGATTTCAAGAATTTTATGATAAGTTAGGTTATCGAGAATTTTACGAACCAAGGGATGCATAGAGGAAATCCATAGGTGCACTAGGAAGATTAGGGTATGTGGGGAAATTGGTAATTTTTTGAGACTTTAAAGGAACTCAAAACCTTACAACTTGATTGGGTTTCAAGACTTTAGGAACATGGAACCTTGAAACTTGGTTGGGTTTTGGAACTTTTAGGGGACTTGAAACCTTGTAACTTGGCTAGGATTTTAGAATTTGAGGGGAAATGGAACCTTGAGACTTGGTTCCAAAATTCCAAGGTTCCAAGGCCTCACGGTGTTCTAGAATCAAGGAAGAAAGGGAAGGAATAATGGGGTGTGGGGAGTTTTGGTGAATCTAGAACCTTATAAAATGGTTCCAAGGCTCTAGGTTATCTTGGATTTCTATAATCCCTAACAAACAAAGAAAAATTTGGCATTCCATTGGGATTTCAAAGATGAATAATTTAAAAAATGAGTTATCTTATGCTCTTCCAACAACCATAAACTTAAGACCCTATATAATTTCACCTTTGTGGGGATGTGGGATCTGGAAGGAATTAAGGAATCAACAACAAGATCTAACACATGTAATGCTTCCAAAAACCCAAAAGCCTAATTTATCTTTAGGAAAGGCCAAATTACTAGATTTTGACCATAGGGGCAGCCCAAAAAGGATTTTGAAAAAAAAAACACATTGTTTGAGTGTCCTTAAACAACATAGGACACACGAGATCCAATTGAAGAATTGTTAGATTAGTTATCTGTTGGAAGTATGAGGAGAATCTTGTCATTGATGATGTTGGTTGGCAACATGAGCATGGAGAATGTGTACATAGCAATGCAATATAGTGTTGTCATTGATTTCAACATTTTTTTAGACTATTTTAATTAATTCTAACATGTTTTGATGTAATGAGAAAGTTATCTATACAAGAATATTTGGTTCGAAATGGTTAGTGGTGCAAAAAATTGACTAAGTGTTGGTACACTAGTTCAAGCTTACAGTGTATCAGTTTTTGGGTCCACACCATTCTGCAAAAGAATATTTTTCTCTATGCTTCTAACCTAATTTTTGTGATAGTGAGAAGATTCTAAATCCAAGATTTCATATTGTTTGGTGAAGTATTTTAGGAGATATGAATGATAGAGTTTCATCTGGCATAATACAGTCATTTCCTATATAGTGTGTCGGTGTGGGAAATTCTACACTTCTCCATGGATGATTCTTTGATGTTGTGGTGTTGAAGTTAAGCTTCCAAATGTCAAATGAGTGTGAATTCTAAGTGGGATCAACATTTGAGGTCCACGTGTAGTGAATTGGATGAATAGTTGAAGGATTTTTTTTAGGTCCTATAGTGTGTCGAGCTAACATATTTGATATGTATGTGAAGGGTTAATATATGTTGTGATTCTATATGAGATCTATTTTAGGTCCATCCTGACCTATCCTAAGATATTTTGAATTAAGAGTTGTGGCGCGAAGTATGGATAATTTATTTTTGGGGCCGAGAAGTTGAATTTTGTGTGTTACATCCATTTAGGCTGACCTAAGTGATGTTGCACTTGATGTCGATATATATAATAGATTATTTTCAGTGTTTTTTTATTAGATTAGAAGAAAAATGTTGTTGCAAGATATATGATGTGAATTTGATCAGAGTAGAGATAAGTTGTGAATGTTGAGATCAAAAGTGTGTGAATGTAGAGCAAAGCAAAGCATTGATCCAGATCAAAGTGCAATTTTTATTTGTACTTCATTGGAATTGTATTCATGTATATTGTAGATGCTTTTATAACAGTTCAAAATAGGTCGTGAGCCACCCCTCTTTCTTCTATCTTTTTCTCTGTGGGCAGTGAGTCCACCTCCAGTGAGTATTTATGTAATATACTATAACCGATTATAATATATTGTGAGCTAACCCTCACTGTGGTTTTTCCCATTTTAGGTTTTCCATGTAAAAATCCTAGTGATCATGTGTTATGTGATGTTGTGGATGTTTTCATGCTTTCTTTCCTTACTGCAGTTGAATATGCTTTGGTAATTGGATGGCTAATGTTTAAATGGTTTAATAGAATATTTATTCACCCCCCCACTCAGTATTCCAAGTGTTCAACATTATCAATAATGGATAAATTGGGTCAAATACACAAAATGGGAGAAAAATAGAAAAAATGGACACATTAAAATAGTTTGCTAACAAGTTGAATGATATTGAGTGGAATGAGCCTTTTTATGAGCACCACTAGTTCTTAAAGTCCAATGAGGAAATATTTTTTCTCTACCATTACATATTCTAGTGTATCTATGTAGTGAAATTCATGTCATGCCAACTTGTATTTAATGTCAAATAATTTGATCTTTGTGTAATATCCATAGAATGTGCATAATACACCAAGGCAGACACCAATTATCTCTTAAGTGAATTACCATTTACTTACACACAACCTTTAATTACTTGGCCCAAGCCTCAACCATTTCCCTCATGAAGAGACATCTTTTGTGAAAATCCCATTATGCATTAGGTGCATGTAAATTTCTATTCATTTCTCTAAGGAATCCCCCACATCCTCATCAAAAATTATATTTTAATAATGTCAAATGTGGAGGATCAACATGGAACCAGATTCAGAGTCTTTCTTCTCTGCTAGCAATAAGTATATGTTGTTTTTGAATACATAGAATAAGTATTCAAAAAAATCAAGGGTAAGTGCAAAAAGATGGGGGGCCAAAAAGGGGGCTTAAGTGGCCACTTTTTTTCTTCTTCTGAAATCAGGAAATATTGACCTTGGATGTGAAATTGAGGATAGTTACATTGAAAATTTTGAGATGCAACAAAAACAAGGATCGTAGTGCTCCGAGTCTACTTTCTAAACTACTAATTTATTTTGAAAATGGTTGGGATCAAGGGGTTCAAAAGAGCGACCCATAGAAATTGGTGTTGTTTTTTTCAAAAAACATAACATAGCAAATTTTGTGGGAACATAACACTGTGAACTTTATTTTATTATTTTTAAAATCACTTCTGTGAGAAATTAGCTAAGAGTATGTAGGTGATGCATGATTTTTCTAATAAATTTTTAATGAATATTTGATTTTACTAATTTTCAAAGTGGACACTTCCTGAAAAATAGAATTTTGGTTGTGCTACCCCTACAAATTTTGGAAACTAATTGATTTTAAAAAAAAAAAGTAGAATGGAGTCTAGTTTCTAAAAATGTAATTTATTTAAAATTTTGATGAACGGTTAATTTGTAATGAAAAAAACACCAAACACTGCTTTTTTCCAAAAAAGAGACACACAAACAAAAGAAAGTATAGATCAAAGGCTTAACATTGTCAAAAAGTGAAAAAAATTACATCCTTGGATAGCTAAGAGAGAGCCTAACATTACCCAGGTGTTTGATTTGTTTGACATGGAAACACGTGCAATCCTGATGGTGAGCATAAACCCAATTATGCAAAATATTATAGAATTTACAAAAATATGTCTCTAGTCATTGGGAAGGCCCTCCAAGCCTTTGGGTTGGTGTTCCAAGGAAAATACCAAGCCCAAGGCTTGGGGATTCCCAAAGCAAGATATAACGCGCCCGCGCTATATCTTAGTTTTGGCATGGTTTTTGCGTTTGTGCGAGACATGCCTAGCAAGACATAAAACGAGTGTGTTATAACACGCTCACATTATGTCTTGCTTTATGTTAAATGTTGCTTTATTGAATGTATATTTATATATTTGTATGCACATGTATTCTTTTATGTCATGTATGTATGTATGCATGCTTGTATGTATGTATGTATATATGTATGTATGTATGTATGTATCTATGCATGTATGTATGTATGCCTATATGTATGTATGTATTTAAATATGTACATGTATGCTTGTATGTACATATATATTATGCTTGTATGTATGTAAGTATGTATGTATGTCTTTAGAGGGAGGGAGAAGTTTAAGAGAGAGAGAGAGTTGTCTAGGTAGGGTGGGAGGGAGAGACCTAAGAGAGAGAGGTAGTGAGAGAGAATCTTGATAGAGGGATATGGGGTGGAAGGGAGAGAATAAGAGAGAGGGAGTGGGAGATGGGAGAGAAGGGGTTGGTGTGAGAGGGTCTTAGCTAGGTAGGGTGGGAGGGATAGAGGGAGAGAGAGAGAGAGGGGGTGGGAGAGAGGGAATTGAGAGAGAGAGAGAGGAGAGAAAGAGCGAGTTATGTAGGTAGGGTAATAGAAGGAGATTTTTTGAGAGTGTGAGGGGGGTGAGAGGGAGAGACTTGAGAGATAGGTAGTGAGAGGGAGTGCAAGAGAGGGAGTGGGAGAGAGGGAGTGGGAGAGAGAGGGAGTGAGAGAGAGGGAGTGTGAGAGTGATAGGCCAAAGAGAGGGAGAGGGTGTGGGAGGAAGTGGCTTGAGAGAGAGGAAGAGAGAGGAAGAGAGAGGGACTTATCTAGGCAGGGTGGGAGGGATAGATAAAGATAAGGGGGGGAGAGAGAGAGAGAGAGAGAGTTACCTAGGTAGGGTGTCAAAGGGAGAGACTTGAGAGAGAGAGCGGGAGGGAGGGAGAGAGAGGGAGTGGGAGAGAGATGGAGTGATGGAGAGACAATGGGAGGGAGATAGAGACAGAGAGATAGAGGGAGTGAAAGAGAGTGGTATGGATTGATTGAGCGAGAGGTACGTAGAAAGAGGGAGAGGGTAGATAGAGACAATTAGAGAGGGTAGGAGAGATGGAGGGAGAGAGAGGTGAGATGTATAGATAGAGATAAAGGGATAGGGGTTGAGGGATTAGGGTGGAGGACCTATAGGGTTGATGGTTGAGGGTATAGGGTTGGTAGAGGGTAGAAGGTTTAAGGGTTTAGGGTTAAGGGTTGAGGGTAGAGGGTTGAGGGTATAGGTTTGAGGGTATATGGTTGAAGGATTAGGTTGAGGGTCCAATGTATAGGGTATAGGGTATAGGGGTTGAGGGTTTAGGGTTTAGGGTTTAAGGTTTGAGGGTTGAGGGATTAAGGGTTGAGGGTTGAGGGTTGAGAATTGAGGGTTGAAGGTTTAATGTATAGGGTAGAGGGTAGAGGGTTTAAGGTTGAGGGTAGAGGATTGAGGGATTAGGGTTGAGGGTCTAATGTATAGGGTAGAGGGTATAGGGGTTGAGGGATTAGGGTATAGAGTTTACTTGGGTTTAAGGGATTAAGGGTTGAGGGATTAGGGTTGAGGGTAGATGGTATTGGGTATTGGGTAGAAGGTAGAGGGTAGAGGGTAGAGGGTTTAAGGGTTTAGGGTTTAAGGGTTGAGGGTTGAGGGTATAGGGTCGAGGGATTAGGGTCGAGGGATTAGGGTAGAGAGGGAGGGATGGATGGAGAGAGAGATGGAGGGAGAAGTGAGATAGAGAGAAGGAGAGAAGAGGAGGGAGGGACAAATATATATGAGGGTTGAGGATCCAATGTATAGGGTATAGGGGTGATAATTTAGGGTATAGGGTTGAGGACCTGTAGGGTTGATGGTTTAGAGTATTAGGTTGAGGGTATAGGGTCAAGGGATTAGGGCTGATGGTGAGGGTAGAAGATTTAAGGATTTATGGTTGAGTGGTTGGCGGGTTTAGGTATAGGTTTGAGGGTATATGGTTGAAGGGATTAGGCTGAGGTTCCAAATGTAGAGGATAGAGGGTAGGGGGTAGAGGGTAGAGGGTTTAAGGGTTGATGGATCAAGGGTTGAGGGTTGAGGGATTAGGGTAGAGA